>WIPJ01001178.1:233834-252404 GCA_018155075.1 Cassiopea andromeda | reverse complement strand
TAGGGTGGTGCAAGAGAATGCAGAAATCTTTCACAATCTGTTCAGCGCTCAAACCCTATGCGTGGACCCGCACATCTCGAAGGTGATTGAGAGAAATCCGCGAGACTATCTAACTTTGTTTTGCTGTGGGCAGATGATATGTAGTTTGCAGTTGGAAATGCTGTAATTCAGTTCAGCTCCGTCCAATTCAGTTGGAATTAGTTCTGACAGCTAAAGCTTTTCCCAAAAAACTGCCTGTCCACATCTGAGCCATATGAAGGGAATTAGAAGAGGCGAAAAATAATTTATTGTTCTAAAAAGACGGAAGCTTCTAATCGGTCGACTCAAACTCAAAGTATATAAATATATAAACATCACAGCAATAAAACATAAATATAATACATAAAATCTATAAAATATATAGCACAACATAATACAATTTCAAAATATAGAATAAACTATAACTTAATATACAATAATATATAAAATAAAATAATACAACATGATATGTTATAACAGTGGTTTTCAACCTTTTCAGTGGAGCGGAACCCCAATGATGCATTCCAGTGGCTCACGGAACCCCTGTTCCCATTTCTGCAAGGGACAGCTAAAACATAGTGTCGATCCTAGTATTTGTATAACTTCCTCTGGAATGTGCTGGCAGAACCCTAGGGCTCAGGGAAACCTCGGTTGAAAGCCACTGTGTTACAATGTAATATAATGTAATACAATATGATAAAATATAATATAATATAATATAATATAATATAATATAATAATATAATAAATATAATAAAACATAATATAATAAAACATAATATAATATAACATAATATAACATAACATAATATAATATAATACAACACAATATAAAAAATTCACAACTAATTATAATAAAATAACTTGCTATAATATATTAATATACTATAATATAATATACTATATAACATGATATCACGTAGTATAAAATAATGTAATATTAAACAATATGACAAATATAGCTATAAAACAACCTGTATAAAATTAATTGCATTCTTTTCTCCGTCTTCATCGTCTGATACAATGGCCTTCCCTTGCTGTCTCAAATAGCAACTCATTGCGTCACAAATCGTTCGAAGGCCATTTTCTACTTTGTAGAACAATCTATACATGCAGCCAAGATCTGAGAAGGTAAAACTTTCGATAAATTTCGTTTGGATCATACTAGGCCAATGCCAACCAGTCATGCACACTTTGATAACAAAAGGCTCCTGAATGTTATCAATTGCATCTGGTTTGCAGTTAACGCAACTTTGTTACAACTCTTGAAAACAGAAACTATAGAGGTTGAGTGCCTCCTTCGCCCCACTTAACAGTCCACCAATGATATCAACATTCCGTGGACGTAAAGTATTAAAAACCATAAAATTATATTCTGAAACCTTAGCTTGTCAAAAACACACATCAGCTATTGTACTTAGGGCCAATTACAGGAAGTACACACGAAGAGGGAGGGGGGCTGCTGGGGTAAAAAGTGCATGTGTTCGCAAAAGGGTGGCTTCAATCAAGCACGTGCTTGCCCATAAAAGGGATGGGCATCAACACTCACGAATACAAAGCTACTTTGTGGAAAGCAATCTTGTATACTTTAAAGTGATGCAGAATTTTGGTTCAAGAATCATTCTGCCATACCTAAAAATTTCAAAATCAATATTAGCGAAATTTGATATAAAATACAATGTAATTAAAGAAAAATCACCATCGTATCTGCTATGCTTCAGCATATGAACAACACCCGAATTTTCCATCTGAAACAAGGAAGAAAATTTTGAATAGCTGAAAGTTCTATAATTCTATCCCGAAATATTTCATAATGCCGTATGTAATAGCCGCGCAAGATAGTGCAAAAAATTGCGACAGCATTGTTCACGCCACGATTCAATTACGCTTAAAATGCGTGCTACATGGATAATGTTTGAAAACAACTTTCAAAACCATTGCTTATACCTCGACAATAGTTTTCATATGCTTTGAAATTAGTTCTCTTTCCACAACCTGAAAAAGTAAAAAATACGAACTGTTAAGTGCAATTTCACAAAGGAAAGGTGTCAGTTGAAAACAGCAGCAATTGTGTACAACGAGCAAACAATAACAGTTATTGTTCGAAAAGAAAACTCCGTTTGAAAAAAATTTAATATTTACAATAAGCAATGAACAATTGATGGATATATTTTTAATGCATTTGAGTAAAAAAATTTTAGAAGCTCATTTATATTTTCACGGCCTACCTTCCGTCACCCTATGAGATCTAGGCCTAGAAATCGTCAAATATGGTGGTTCTCACTAAGATAGTTCTCAAAGCAAGACCGACGGTTGAGGGGGGAATTTGAGACAAACGAGCTAAAGATTTCAAAATCTATGAAACTTTATTTTCAACTCTTAAAAACACCCCTGCCAGTATCCTTTCCATTCTTCCCACCCCATGAATGACTTTTCATGGGGGAAGTACTGCTAATTATTATCGAAGAGAGCAATATTTATACCGTGACGATTCCATCCTCGGTGACTGTATCCAAGCAATGCTTTGCTCGTTCTCTCTCCTCCTTGATTCGTGCATCAACCTAAAAACACATACCATAATGAGGTTAAATTGGTTCGAGTCTGTTACTAATATGAGTTGACCTCACTGCGCTGTAGATCTACACCACACTCAAGCTCTCTCATTGTGGAGGGGTAAAACCTGGGTTAACAAATCATAAGGGGCCTACAAAGCCATATAAGGAAACAGGCTCTTCTGGTTTTGCTAAGCATGTACAAGATGACTTTTCAAATTTGTGCTTAGGTTTAACAAAAATCTTCTTGTGAAAGCAATTTTTCTAGGCTTGCTTGAAACTCAGCCTGCCTAATTTCAGCCTAACGTTTCTTACTTTTTGCCTTATTTCAGCATGCTTCTTAAAAACATGTTTCTTATAAGACGAAAACGCATCTCCTTGTCAAAAAGAACGTAAAAAGCTAAATGTGGATAGTGTCATTAACTTCACTTTGCGGATTATATATGCTAGTCCTCTTTCACACATATGACATATACTGAACTACTAAACATGAGATCTAGTAGTTCAGCATATGTCATATGTTGGCGACTCTGACCATGGCAATCCTTGCTAAGCTATGAAGTTTCAATCAAAACTCAAGCTTGACATTATACTTAATATAGGAAGAAACTAAAGCACTTTGACCTGAAGACAACTGGTCGTTTATGAACACTATAAGTACACATATGGAATTCGATTCCGTTAAAGAACTAACATGTGTGTAAACGAATTAAAGGTGACTTGAAATATAAGCTTCGATATAGAATGGAAAAGCAAATACCAAACAAAAAGGAATTTATGATTAGGACGAAGAAGAAAAATAAACACAAAAATTAACAAAAGGGAATAATCGAACCTTCCAGATGTAAACAGAAGCACTATTATCAACAAGAAATTTCTCACTTTCCATCTAAAAGAAAAAAAGCGGAAATCTCTTTAGGGAATAACAAACAGTGGCATAGACATGTGGGAATAAATTGTAAACCCATGCCAGCGCAGCATTCTACGAAATATACTCTTCTTTACATTTCTGGAAGTTTGAACAAACACAAAACTGACACTCTATCCAATCACCGGATACATATAATTGAACTCAGTGCGAATTATGACAACATTTCACCCAACATTTACCCAACACTGATGTTGGGTGGAATGTTGGATCGTTTGAACACCATGTGGTGTCACCCAACATTGACTTTTCCGATGCTGGGTGAAATTTAGTCCTACTCAAAAATGTTGGGTGACGGTAGCCAACAATTCCATTGTTTTCACATGTTGGATGAAATGTAGGGTCGTTTGAGCACCTTTGCCAACATTGTTGGCATTGCACATGCGTTCTCCCTTACAAAAATCGCGTGCTATTTGCATTTTGATCGTGGTTCCCAGTCTCAAACGCACAGCTCCTTCACGGCGTATTCAAATCACAACCTCCATAGAAATCTTGGATGAAACGTTGGGTCATTTGAACACCTCTCTCAACATTTGTAAAATTTTTTGGCTGACATGTTGGCTGAAATGTTGAATCGTTTAAACAGGCTTCAACAAAAACAAGAAATATTGCACTAAAGATGAAAGGAGCAAGAAGACATGTGAAGACTAGACACAATTCATAGCACTTCCAGGTTGAATATTGTTAAAATGGGTTAGGGGGCAAAGGCACAGCAATCAATCATGGTATGAGTGTAGCTTACCACTAAAAACACGCCCAATTCCTGTACCCTCACTGCCTACTGCCAGGGATGTGCCGATTGGAGGTGTGGGGGTGTCGCATCCCCCCCCCAATATTTTCACATTTGCAAGAAATTTGGTCAAAAGGTAGCCATGCTTGGCAACAGTATTTTCTGTGACTTTTTTTCTAGCAACACAACAAGAGGTGTCTCGGCACATCACTGCCTACTGCTAAATTCGAAGTTGAAAGAGCGGACGAAGATGACTTATAAAAAACAAACCCTGTAAAAATCAGCCGATTGCTCCAAAAATGGCTTTTCAAAATCCTCTCTATAAACATCTCTTGAGCCAACTCCAAGGGTCATCAGCATGAGACAAATATTTTTAATTGCAGACCTACAAGGTCCAAAGGAACAGTTTAGCTCTTTGATAGGAATTTGACTATCATAAATCACAGCATACTTAGCTAATCAATATCAATGCAACGAATAGAAAATGAGCTGTCAGCCTATTTTAATGAAAAAGGGCCTGAGATTAAGGATGGTTCGCTCTGTGGGTCGCCAATGAAAAATTATTCAATGCCATTGTTGTCATTAAACAATCATGTATGCAAATAAAGAAGTAACTAAATAAGTAACGAACGTTTAACTTCCCTGGGCGCTCCATCTATAGAGGGGTCATTTTTAACTCACTGACTATGGACCAAAGTTGTTGTTGTTGTTCTTGTTGTTTACTTTATTTTGAGTAGGCTGTTATGCCTAGCTTTCCAGCTAATTTAGGCCTGCTATGCATGCCGCATCTGGGCATGAGACCCCTAGTTTAACGTCCTTTCCGAAGGACGGCGGAGTGAGCTGTTGTGGTCGTTCATCTGGAAGGTCACCCATCCAGTTTCTGACCGTACAGAGCCATGCTTAGCTTCAGTAAAGCTAATGGAACTGGCTGGACCGCTTGGCCACTCACCCCACTTGCCGGAAACGTTGCACGTTCAGTTACTCAATGATTACAAGAGCCGATGCACTGCATCAGAAGTGTCTCAGAGCCGCATCGATCTTGGTTATATGCAAATAATAAAATATCGCTATATGATATCCTTAACGAAAGACTAGACCAGAATCTCACCATGAACATAAAAAAACACGAAAATAATACCGGTTGACGACTTCTCCTTTTCGTTCACGTTCAATCATCGATAATAACGTGTTCCTCAGTGACTCTCTAATGTTGCCATGTCTTACAATCTAGAATAAAACTATACTTTAATAAAACTGTGCGCTTCATTAAATTCAAGTTTCGTTTGAAATATATCAAAGTGTAACTATGACAGAAAACGGCTTCCAGAGGTAAGCAGGAACGCACTGAGGTACAAACCCATAAAGCTTGCTCGTTGGTTTGTCATCGACACTTGAGTAATAGCGGTGTAGCTGGGAGGGGGTTAGAGGGCAATATTTTTTATCCCCAATTATGGCAAAGATAATCCTTAAACTGCCTTGAAACCCATAGAAATTCTTTTAAATTATGTATTTGATTGTGCATACAGCAGGGAAATATACGGTGCTATCAGAGGCAAAAATTTCACTCCCAATACCAAATCTGGCTACATCACCGTCCAATTACCTTGGATGTGCGACAACTGCCTCACTGTAGCTGACTGCAAATAAGTATCCTCATAACAAACGACTTAGAAAGTTTGACTTATACTTTGGGGTGCCAATTTTTCCCGCCATATTGATTTACAAACACCCCAACATTGATTCTATGATAAAAATTTACACCTGTCTTTCTACTGTCATCCATTCCATGGAGATCAAGCAAAGTTACGAGCTTCTTCTAAACACATCAATTTAACAAAGCCCAAAGTCTCTGGTGTAATATGATTCTTTGAACAATTATAACACCTCTACAGAATGCAATTATCATAATTAGCTCAATTATCATAATTATCATAATAACAAATCAACCTACCAAATCTTTGAAAAGAATAAGCCCTAAATCGTAAACTGAGTCCACATTATTTTGCTGAACATAAACTCTGTCCTAAAACATAAAACATACATTTCTATTATTAATTAAAAAAGAATTAAATCAGTCAAATATTGATCATCCCATATATTCCTCCCTATCTCCATGGGAACTTCTGGCATATATCTTGTGGCGCATAACTTTTACTTTTGTTTCTTTCCTACTTTTATTGTGCTGTTTTCTCCAGTAATGGGGGAAAGGGGACATGTTTTGTAAATTTCATAATTGTTTTCAAATAATGTTAATGCTAGAAGAAAAGATATTTAAAAACTTATAGTAGATCTGGTAGGTGAAGAAAATGATAACACAAAACTGAGTCCTACTACTACTTCTAATGAAATTGCATGCTAAGATTTTCCAGTAAAATCAGAAATTTTCCAACATACTGGCAGTCTAGCTCTAAAAGGGAGCTCTCACTCCTTGACTCCTTTTCTGTCTATGACTTACACAGAAGAGCAGTCCATGCCCAGAAGGTATTGGTGAAAGAGTGCCAACTTGCATGTGCACCCCTGTCTGCATGAGCAATTGCTTAATTATTTGGGATGGTAAAGGTGATGGAAACTTTGTGCATCTGATATATGGAGCTCCTTGTTGCTGAAGCATGTCAAATGTCTCATTTTGAAAAAAAAACAACAAAGCAGTATTATGAAAGCAAAAGGTGACAGTCACTAGTGTTAAAGTTGTGATAACAGAGTTCCTCATATTTGGCATGTATGGTTGCATGGTTGATAGTGATGCTTGCAAGGGTGATTTTGCACTCATGCAGGGGACTTTGTATGTGCGTGTCCACACACACATACAATCACATGTATCTCAGAGCATGGAATGGAAGAATAATGGCTTATACATTATGAAACATACCATATACATAAGAATATCCCTTATCATAACCATTGATGTTTGATGGTCATCCCAAGCTGAGATTAATGTTCCCAAGAAATCATCATTTAACGATTTGATTACTTGAACTCGCACCTGCAAGAGATATAATTTTTTCCCAGATTAGGACAATGGGAATTTGCACAATCAGATAGAAGAGCTTTAAAATTAAACATACGAAGTATGTAAGAGGCAAAGACTCAAAAACATAAGTGCTTCAATGTCTAGAGGCTTTGTTTGGTACTACAGTACTCCATAAGTTATGAGCAAAATATGCTAATGAGAATAAGTGAAGAAAGTTATGAAGCATATCTAGCACATTCATTATTTTCTGCAGGTACATTCTACCTAAGAGATGTGCTCACAAGCACAAAATACTTTAAGGCCTGACATAAGCAAAGATAACAATTTGCATTTGAAACATTGGGATAGTTCTACAACAACTGGCATGGTAACATTAATAAAGCCTTGGAATATGTTATAGATCTGAGAGTGATAATAAAAACATACAACATGCAGTTTAATAGAATTAAAATTTTAAACTTCTTACTTTACTCTCAAGGTATTCTGTTACAACTTGTTTTAAACCACCATACAGCCGCTCCCCATGTTTGTGAAGAACCATTGTGTATGCATTCCTAGCACAAAATTATTCAAAATTATACCAGAAGGATTAGGCATGCTATCAACATCTAATACATAGCTATCAAAATAATTTATCAATCCTTTGGCAATTTGAAGGTTCCCTAATCACTAGCTTGTATATTCTATATAGGAAACAGCAACTTGGTGAAACAAAAGACCCAAATATTTGATTATTCAATCAATTTTTAGACCAACAACTCATTACTAAAAGTGATTATCAATTATTTTCACAATTATTTCTTTTCATTTCAGATAGAATATGGATTAAATACTTGAGCAGGTATTTTGTAAAGAAGAAAAGAGGTTAATATGATAACATAGATGACAAAAATATTCAAAAGAATAAAAAGTTGATATCCCAGTTAGCTACAGAAGACATATATTTCAAAACTCATATACAATTTTTTAAAACTACCTAAACACTAATAACTCCAATAAAATACTGCCAAAAACATTTTGCTTTTACTATTTTATTCCCAAAATACAAAATCATACCACTTGGAAAGCACCCTTGAGAGGGCAACTCCTAAGGGCTCCAGCCTTTCCAGTTTCTGCAGGGACCCCTTAGAGATGCTCAAGGGACCGGTCTTCTTCCATTATTTAGAGTTAAATTAACATGGGGCCCCTACTGAATTCCTAAGGACACAAAGGGTCTCTGCTACAAACTTCACCTGAAGCAAATGCAGTTCTACTGGATCAAGGAAGCTAAAACTTTATAATTACCTATAAAGTTCTTCAAAACTCAGCCCACTATTGTTCTTCTTTTGGATTTCTTGTATAGCATTTTTAAGCAACTGCCATATTTCTGTGACATATCTATCATCCATTGTCATCTGCAAATGCAAGCAGGTGATATACTTCTGATATACAAAGCAATCACAATGGAAAGAATAAAGGTGGATATCAATAAATTTGAAAATCGTTATCACTCAACATCAATTCACTGCAACAGTTTGACATCCACAGCAGGCAGTTTAGTCTTAATGCCTAATTGCTGGGGGTATGGAATACATAGTGGGGGTGGTTGAAAACATTAGAGATTAATAAATATGAGTTGGAATAAGCCAGAGCGAAAGAGAGAGAGTGGAATAACTACTTAAAATCTAAAAACTTGCTATGAAGTTCTCTATGTCCATAAATCAGGTGCCTATAGCTATGAGACTGCAAGAAGCACAAAAATATTGTTAGGCAACAGGGAGATTTGTTCAAAATATGTTTCTACCATGTTTAGAAAACTATTAGGGCAAAAAATTATAAGTGGGGTTTCATATAAGAATGTTGGGTTGGAAAAATTTTCAAAAATCAAGTAGCAAGGAGGAGATGGCAATACACATCAAAGAACATGAGGTCATGATTGAAGTTTGCTTTGGTTATAGCAGTGGTTTTAAATGCCCTTTCACTCAGCATCCCTAAAAAGCTTTCCTGTCACTCATACCCCTGACAATGTATACTCTGCTCAAGGCCACTGGATAGAACAAAATAGATCAAGTTCTTGTCATTGAGGCAGAGAATTCTCATACCTAGAATAATTCATAAAGTCCAAGGGGAATTGATGGCCTTTAGTTTACCATCAAAGGATTCATCTACAGAAGGCAAGTGGTTCAACCAACCTCCAATATTGACTGAGCACTCACTCACTCACAATCAACCTAATAGCCCTTGGTAAACAACTGGTTACATTGGGGATATGGAGGAAATGAAATGGGCATCCAACTTCTAATCCTCATGTGGTCCAGGTAGTGGTATTTTAAGCTTTTCTAATTGCAAGAGCTTTGAGATTCAAGAATGCAGATAAGAATTTTTAAGGACAAAGGTCTAATCCAAATAAAATGAGAATTTTGTATACTTGAAAAACATTTTTAAAAGAAATAGCTTTGAATAATAATTTTTAAATTTAGAAATGGAAGAGTAGTACATGAATTTTAATGACTCTACCACTTCCATGCTAAATGATTGCTAACAGAAACATTGAGCAAAACCACTAATAAAAAACAACTTTTTGCAGTTCCAGCAACAAGAAAAGTTTGACAATCTTATAAGAAAACTCCACTTCTATTGATTAGAGGTAAATTAAAGGGTTAGAAACAACCAGGAGTCCAAAAGTTCCATATCTGGGGCCTATAGATAGATTGGGGGGCACAGATGTGGAAGTTGAGCTAAGAGCAGGAGTGTTCATATGTTACATATCTGCATTAATAGGTAAAAAAGTATGTGCCAAAATATTCATGGTTGATAGGCATACTGTTGAAAATGGGGGTCAGGGGACTTTCCCTCTAGGCACCACCCTCTAGAATGTGGGAAAACACCCTTTCTGCAAAGTAGACAATAGTTGTGTTCATAATCAATCTTCATGCTAAGAAGGAGAAACTAACCCCTCAACATAGTTATGCTGAAGTTTCCTTTCTGCTGTTGCATGCACATGTGCCAATGCTTGAAGTACAACAATCTCATGCAAGTAGGTTGAGGAAATGACAAAGCTTACTTCAGATATCTGGCATGTGCCGCATGGAGTGAAATTAGAAGGGAAAAGAGCCCTATTCCCCAAAAGGGTCATCACTTACATATTGTCTTTGCAGTGTATGAGTGGATCCAAGAATTGAAGTACTACAATTTTACTCTCTAAGCTGCAAACAGAAATTCCTAGACAGCCTGTGCCAAGATAGAAAAAAGGTTTCAAGCCTGCCACACAACAAAAATATGAAATCTACATGTCGTATATCTGTGTAGTGATGCTCCTAGACTCTAGATTTGGTAGAATTCAATCAAAAAATCAGTAAAAAGTACAGTCTATAGCATCTCTATCTACAACCTCAATGAATTATTAGGGGGCAATGTCCCCTGCCCCCCAGTGCCTATAGGCCTGTATATGGGACTGAATGCTGTTTCCAATGAAAAACAAAGTAAAAATCTCCAAAAAAGAAATACATACTGGAAATGCTCTGATCCTCATTTTATTGTCTTTTTTCCCTGTTTTATGACTCATCTTGATTTTCTATTTGTATTCTACAAAACAAAAATTACAACTCAGATATAAAAATCCAAAGCATACAGTACATGAAACTGTACAAGATGAGTTGATTAAAAAAATACTATTAAGGACAGCTGATGAAACTAGAAAGTCTAATAATATTTTCTACAAGGTTGCATGGTCTCTACAATATCAAAATACTCATTATCAGCAATTTTGAGCTATTATTCCTAAACAGTGCTTCCTAGCCTTTTCTACTTTTGCACCCCTAACAATATTCTGTTCTAGCCTCACACTCCCTACAATGTATACTTTGTTCAAGGCTGCATGAGATTTATCAATAAATAAATTCCAGTCGTTGTGGTTGATGATTCTTGCAGCCTTTCAAAAAATGACTTGCACTCCCTGGGTGGTGTGGGTACCCCCATGGATCATCCTTGGAGGGCAGGAGGGGCAAGAAATGCCCTTCATATTGAACTCTTTCTATCTCTCCTATCTTCTGAAGGGGCATTTTCCAGCATTGTAGACAGTTTGGCTCAAGACAGTTTTTCTGGGGGCAAGCCCCCAGACCCTCAGATTTGCATGGTATTGCTAAGAGACCAATAAACTAAGCACTGCTCTTCTGGAAAAGAGGTTGATGACCAAAATCTACCTCTGTGGAATAACATATATATACAAAGAGAGGCCCCCAGAGGAAGTCTTGCCCACCTGTAATAGGTATGCGCAGGCATCCCTTCAAATAGCATCAAGCTGGCAGGACTTCTAATAGTTTGATACTTTCCGTATAAAAATAGCATATTGAAAAGTGACTTTCTATATAAGGAGCAGTCTACTGAAATGGATCAATCTGATGTCAATGAAAAAAGCCGAGGCAGGGGAGAGGGTTAGTTTTCATTAAATATTGTTTCTTTAGGTAAAATGTCCCTTCCTGTTCTACCTGTAATAAGGAAGCAGGACGTGCCACGGAATTTGATCTTCTTTCAACCTTGTAATCAAGTGTGCTCCCTAGAGGGGAATCAGCTGCGTAGCCGCACAATAAGTTCCAGCGAATAAAACAATGTAATCTATTCAAAAAATTCTTCACGGCTTTCCACAATTCATTCAAAGTATATCAGCTCGTATCTGAAATTCATTTTCTGCTTCCTCTCTCTATATGATATATCTTCAATGACTTATATTGTGGCTGCAATAGCGCGTTTCATTAAGACTATGAAGCTGCGGTTTGGAAGATTTACCGTTATTTAAATGTCTTCGATGTCAATGATCCCAAATTGATACTTCCATTCGAAAACGCATACGCGTTCTTTACTTCTCCTACCTTCCAGGCAAGGTAATGTATTCCTTTCTTGGTAAGGACTTGCTTTCTAAAATATATCTCTAAAACTGGTAGGCCAGATAAGGAGGAGCGATCGCCGTGCCTTTTACTCTGTCGCTATATCGTCGACAAAGCAAGGTAGGAAACTAGCGATTTTTGAGAAGCAAATGCACAAAATCAGTTGCTGTATCACTGTGGATAATTTATTATTCACTTAGATTACACGCCAGCTGTCTATGGTCAACTTCTTCAATTTTGCTCCAACGTTCAACTTTAGTCGCCATATTCTCTTCAGGTATCAGCGCCCTGCAGCAAAAACGCGGACTATCGCGTTAAATAACATTTTAGTGCATCGCAGCGTCAGATTTGCAACTAGTAGTTCAAATCATGCCCAGAGCTCAGACGTCTGTTACCCTCTACCCCACGTTATTGTAAGTATACCGTAAATCCTCAAATAGCCCCCAACTTTCGAATAAGCCCCACCTAATAAATCAGTTTTGCAAATAAATCCCCATGAGGTCATATTTGAGAAAAGTATAAGTGCATATCAATATCTCATTTCAAGAACGGCCAGTACCCTGCACAAGTGGAAACTCGCACCTTCCAGCGAATGCACGTGTTGCCACGCCAACCAAACAGTCAACCACATTCTCCCAGAATGCCCAGAGAGTCCCCACTGCACTGATCAAGATCTCCGAGAATGCAACGAGACAGCCCGAGTTTGGATAACCCATTGGCGCGATAAGATATGATGCTAATGATTTCAAGAAAGCCACCACAGGACAATGGCTATACAGTATATGACCTTTGACTGGATACTGAAAGGCAAAATGAAACGCAACTTTAATGATGATAATGAAAAAATCGTTTAATAATGATAACCGCGACGAGCGACATTGTGAAGTTCATAGCTTCATAATTTTGCTTCATAATGACGTTTTATGTCAACTGTATAGGTTATAGTAGTATTCCTGTACTCTTTTACAACTCAAACGTAACTTTTTTTCTTAGTTTCATGTACCCTGACCAATACGAAGTATCTTTCTCAGATTTCGTTTTAGCTAAGTCACGCTTCTTCATTAGGTTTTTTAAATCAACTGCGATCCAGGGAGCATGATAACTGGTTATCTTTATGCGCTTTAGTGATGCATGCACCTCTAGTAGAGCAGATACATTACTATTGAAGACGGAGGCCATGAGGTCAGGGCTCCCATTATTTGAAGCAAAAGTCTTGTCCCAATTGTTATGATTGTAATCCTACTCATATTTATCCTACCATATTCTCAACCTCTCATTCTTCTTATCACACATTATTTGTTGTCTTTATGCTACTTACAATGAAGTTAATACATGACTCATCCACCATCTTACACCAACCTCATTTTGACATCAAAATATGTTATTCTCGTGTATTTGACTCTCTCGATAGTAGGCCATCTTATGACATCCACGTTTCTCAATTGATGTTTGATTCTATCGACTCAATTTGCTGCAATCTAAAGTATTACACCAATCAATGGTTGACAGTTCGTTCAAAAATAGCTGTTTATTATAACTTTTAAGGCTACGCGTTTCAACTATTTTTGCTTGCTTATCTATTAACCGCCTTGCATTCATCTTCCTTACTTCAAAGATAAGGTAATGATCCACTACCTCTAGCTTTAGCACGCTCGCTCTTACAATGTAATTTGGACGATTTGCAGCGAAGCGACCTATGAGAGTCTTAGATTTATGGGAAACCTCACCTTTCTCCGTTATAACTACTCTAGTATATTCTTCTATTTGCTGCTCAAATTGGAACTCATAGTAGATCAATTTTATGCTTTTAGTCCACTCATTCCTATGATCCTTTAGATCACAGTTTGTATCACTTAACAGGATGATCTCTTTACCTTCTGCATCTATGCATCTACAGCAGAGAATAAGCTCCTTAATGCCGCAAAACTATCTTTGTCACTTCCCGGAGCGACGTGCCTATACTAAAACATGACAACATAGCTCCTGGCATGAGAACTAGGCTTAAGAAACATACTGTTTTGGTTCATCGCCGATGATTGCAGGCTGTCTGCGATCATTTCGATGACTAAGATCTGATGTTCTCATACATCGCAAGCATCCCAAGGCCCTTATCGGCGATTGTCGCCGTCTGCGATATACGAGAGCCAGGCTTTAATGTCAACTTTTGAAAACTGCCTAACGTTCCAAAAACACACATCTCGAGTAAGCCCTCCCCTTGAATAAACTCAACTCAAAAATTAATTGCAAACATGTCCCTGGGGGGCTTATTCGATAATTAACAATTAACTTTCTTAATGTTAATTGTTAATTATCGAATAAGCCCCCCAGGGACATGTTTGTGTTATCGAATAAGCCCCCCAGGGACATGAATGAAAGTTACCTGCTAGCCCTATAGATAAATTTAACAGTGAATTTACGGGGTAGGTAACAAGAATGTAGCTGGATGCTCTGGAGGAGCAAAACCTGCCTGTACTGTTATTTTGGAGGCCAGAAATCTTATCTGAGCTTCTTGTCTCCGGGAAAATGTTCTGTTGAGGGGGAAAACCATGCCAGATTTCTCAGTTGGGGGCATTCCCCCGTACCCCTAGCAGTTACATGCTTTTGAGGTGTGTAGAACATTTCGTTACAGCTTGGTAATTCGCTATAAAGCAAATATTTGTTCATCTAAGAATAACACTTTCCTTTCTAGGTGTAGACCAAACAAAAGTAATGAAGTCTGATAGCATTCATTTACCATAACCAGGTGCAAAATGCAACACGTGTCCCAGAAATATATTCTCCAGCATTCTCCAAAATAGACCATGCTGGATGGCTTACTATATTTCTGATAAGGTTCATAAGTGGACCCCCATTCATAATGGTTAGCCCTCAAATGAATTCTCACAGTGAATCCCCAGAAAGAATGTGCTCCGATTCATCAGTTTCCCCGTCCTAGTTTTGGAGCCACAACACCCTCTAAACCAGCAAATTCTCCTGCTCATGGTGCATTTGTTTCTATTTCTTTTCCTTTTCAACAATTCTCAGGTAAGCATGCAAAAAATACAACTCTTCTCAAAGATTCTATGTTTACACATCCATCTATTCTAAAATCAAAATAAAGTGCCACAACGAACGTAAATTTCAGCAATAACTCGTCTAGGAACTATTGTCGTACGTGTTAGTTTGTGGAAATTGATGGCCTATTTGAGATCACAACTTTAAAAATTGACTGCTAAACATAAGGCAAGACATTTAAACTATGCTGTTCTATGTTTAAAAGTTCCATTCAATTTACTACTTCAAGAAGTACTTTTCTTTCAGAAAAATTAACTTGATTTGCAATTGCACGACATTTATAAGCAAAAGAGAAAGTGAAAGAATTTGAAGAGAAGTGGCGAGAAGTGACGAGAACGAGTAGAACGAGAAGTGACGAGAAAATTAATGGATGACTGAATAAATGAATGAATGAATGAATGAATGAAGGAATGAATGAATGAATGAAGGAATGAATGAATGAATGAATGAAGGAATGAATGAATGAATGAATGAAGGAATGAATGAATGAATGAATGAATGAATGAATGAAGGAATGAATGAATGAATGAAGGAATGAATGAATGAATGAATGAATGAATGAATGAAAGATTAATGGATAGATAGATGAGTGAATAGAACAGTGAATAAATAAATTAATGGTAGGATGGAATGGATGAGTGGATAAATGAATGAGTGAAGGAATGAATGAATGAATGAATGAATGAATAGATGATTATATAGATAGATGGATATATTCTGGTTTGGTTTGATCTCAGATGCCTAAGATGAATGATATATTTGTCCTAAATGCTCCCTCATTCTGATTTCTTGGCCTCGTGTCCAGTCTTCTGATACGAACGTACACCTTAAATTCATAACTTAAAATATACAAAGTCTATAAACATACTAAAAATGTCAGGGTACAATTTTGTATACGAAATTATAAGACGAGATCCCAACACAGTACAGCATGTTTGCATCGCAGTAGAGGGTTGTATTTGATACGCATTTCTTATTGTCCTCCGCAGGACCATCATTTGCATATGTATTATTTACTGCACTTGACCAGCATTCACCTAGCAAAGAAACAATAACACTTAACGATGTCTAATAGAGGGAAGTTAAGCAAATATACATAACAAAATAGATCATTAATCAATATTAATCAATCGTAGATTTAGTAGAGACTTTTTCATAAGAATAACCTATTTTTGCTGAGCAAGAATATGCGTAAACTTTTTTCGGTTTTGGGCCACAGATTATTCTTAAATTAGTTTTAAATCTCGAAGGTCTAGCTACGTCTGAAAATTAAAGGATCATATTTCAGTGTTTATTGATGTGTAACTTTATCATAAAGAAGTGGAGCAGACTAACAAATATTGTAATGATAATGAAAAAGTTAATCTACAAGCAGTACTATAGCTCAGAGACACAGAAATTCTAAATCTTGATGAAACTTGAGCCTTGTGTTATTCTTACATTATTCTTAAATTTCAGCGATTTTGAGCCTGTACGGTCTTATAAACGTTATTATTATAAAAAAATTATGTATTCTTTACTATACCGGAGTGATGGCCCAGTGGTAGAGCGTCTACCTCACAACCGGTAGGTCGTTGGTTCGTGCCCCGGCCGAGTCATACCAACGACTTTCAAAATGGTACTCACTGCCTTCTCGTCTGGCGCTCGACATATAAGAATGGAGTGGGAAAGTTAAACTCGCGGAGATACCAGTGGACCAGCCCTCCACTGTAGTCTTCACTGCTTTCGCAGTTGTGTGGCCTAGGGCTATGGAAATGGAGATAGGCGCCACCCTATGCGCCATTAGCGCGGGAAGGACTTTAACTTTATTGATTTTTTACTACAAAATTCCTTGTCCATTGATTTCTAGCATGCGCGCTTCAACAGGAAAGTACAGTACTGTAACATTCATAAAGGCAAACACTGTGGGAACATCACCAAATTTGCAATTTCCTTGCCCAAGCTTTTTCGCTTTTGCGTCGTAGGAGCTCTAGATGAAGAAATAGGTGTTGTGGCCTACGCTGGGAGCCACTTCTAATGCATACGCAAACTGGCCTAATTCACCAAAAAAAGGTAATAGGAACGACCCTGGTTTTGATGCCCTTAGAGTCCAAAAGTGTGATGTCATTTATTGAAAAACAATGTTATTTTTCAGACTATAGAGTCGAATATATGAAAATTCTTAAAATAGATTTCAAACGAGTGCTTATGTGTGACATCACAAAGTATCAATTTTTATATTATCGTAAGTTTGGCTTTAAATTCTTAAAGGCATGTCAAAATAGCTACTATTGTGAAATTTTAACTGTTTCTGGTAAGCAATGATAGAGATATTGACAATTTCATGAGGACTTAGTTCCTTCTCAAATCATTGTATTCTCAGTCCTGTTCGAAACGTTGGGAACTGAGTTAAAAGTACGGTAGTTTGTATGGCAAGCATCATTACATCAAATACCAATATCTTATTACATCTCTAAACTATTCCATTAAATTTTCACATACAAACCTATATTATAGTGCTCTTTCAGCTCATATGGTTTAAATATAAAATTTCTGAAAACATTTTTTGTGACCTCATTATTACGTACTCTATGATACCATGGCTTATGAACTCTACACCTTTGCCTGAAAAATTTGAGCATTTTAAATTTAGACTTCAACAATAAATTGAAATGAATTTGTAAACCAAATCTTGCAGTAATTTTTTGTCTACAAGTTATTACTTTGCAATAAAAGCCCATATTTGAAGACTTAGGCAATAAAATACCACAAACTACAGCAATAAAACTTATTTATAGCTGGCTAACGCAACTGCTAATGCTGTTATAGGCAAAATCTGTTTTATTTTCAATCATTTATTTTACATTCTATGTAGTAGCAGCTGCATTCAAGTCATATCAGGTCATTCTCAGCTTTTTATGTTTAATCTAAACTTTTTATCGTTATTTCCGCTTTCCAATGGTCAAGAGACCAATTATCGTCTTTTAACCGACCATTATCGTCTTTTAACCGACCATTATCGTTTTTCCCAACAAGCGGATCACTTTTTATCTTTCAGAGAATTTCTTTATGGATGCACTCTTTTATAAGATTACCTAATTTTACGCTAAGTCTCAATATTCATAAATTTTGGCTTTGAGCCTTAGATTATTCCTACATATCCTTACTCTAGCTTCTTAATAGACGGATCCCCACCTCTATTAGTTTCAGGAGAAGTTTTCTTCCTCTCCAGTTGCCTATTAACACCCCACCTTCTGTTAAATTTTACCCCCCCCCATCAATTATGCTTTATAAAAAGTAAGCCCCCAAGTGCTTAGTAGAGTAAGTAAAGGCTATTTGTTAAATTTTCATAGCCTATCAATTGTGATATTTTTTAAGCTATATTAATTGGATAGAATCTTATATGCTTTTGCACATTTGAAGATGTGATATACTTTGAGCTTATGCAAGTCGATCTCAAAAGGAATTTGATAAGG
>WIPJ01001178.1:213007-232358 GCA_018155075.1 Cassiopea andromeda | reverse complement strand
ATATATATCTATATGTTTTAAAATTCGTTGAAATTTATGGTGAATCAACACATCAAAAATGATTTAATATGTTTCTTTGATCTTAAGGTGAATTTACACCTTGTGTTGAGCAAGAACAATTTAAGAATAATTTAAGAATAATCTGAGGCTCAAAACAGAAAATGTTTAAGAATATTGAGGCTCAGAAAAAAATTAGGTATTCTTATAAAAAGAAAAGAGTGTAGCACCCCCATAATTTTACAAATTGATCTTGATCAGAACACACTGAAAATTAAATCACCTTTTAATAAAACAATTTACCAGCATGAATCGCCTTCTCTTAGCACTCCTTTGCTATTGAAAAGCTGCTGACATGCATACCCCCTTCTATTAGCACCCTCTTTTTATTGAAAACTAGGCGACAAGAACACCCCCTTCTATTCTCACTCCCTTCTATTCAAAATTGGCCGATATGAACACTCTCTTCTATGGCCTCCCCTTTCTATTAGAAATTCCAGACTAAGTATCAAATTTATTCAGTAGTTTGCTGATATCTTAGTCCACTATAAAGCAAAAGAAAAATGGAACAAAACAACATTGTATGAGTAATGCAAAAGTCAACCCAATACCAGTTATAACTCGAATACATAAAAATATTAAATTATAACAAATAATAAATTACATCAAATTATAACTCGAATACATAAAAATATTTAGTTTTGATGAAGCTTAAGTCCTGTATTATTCTAAAATTAGTTTTAAGCGATTCTAAATCTTAATATTTTTATAAACTTTAGTCTTATAAAGACAGATCCTACTGTGCCAGATCTTTAGCTTCTGCAGATTTACAATTTTTCCCCATGCCTCAATATAAAGATAAAACTTACCGTAGAATTGTAATCCGAAAATCGTCCTTTTCATTTTGTTAACTGCTTCGGCACACCTGCAAACGAGGCCCTTTAAATATGAGGCCCAATTTTTCCAATCCAGAGGCACCTTGGAATATTTATCACTTCCACTATCCCTGTCTGTGAAGATCATATCAGGTAGTGGCCTATTATTCGCTTGGTGATTGTCTCTATAGCAACCTTTGTCTGTTCTTGATACTGCTACAGTTGAGCAAACTATGAAGAAAGATGGGAAATGGTTATTTTCTCTATGCAGTATATACAGAAGGGAATGAAAGTAGTTAGATAGTAAAAACCATTTCGTTTTTCAGGAGTTTGTTGGAGCAACAGGAAGCCTTGATAAGGAGCAAATGCAGGCACCCCAGAGCGATAGTGGGGCAAGGGGGCAAACAAGAGCAAACGGGCACCAACTTGCATGGACACCACATTGGGACACCGCCTAACATAGGTACCTCTTTGGGACATTTTCGTTCCATCCTTTGGCATGACTTATGTTTCACACAACTATACAATTAGCTCTCTCTACCAATCACAGCTTGCTTGTTGTATCACGTCAATGCTATTGCATTTCATAAAGGTCGCTTTTGCTCTCCCTGCTCTCCCAAATGAAATACGTGAGGGACGCTTGCTCTGCTCTGCCGCCTCTCAGGTACTCTTGGGCAAATGCTATGAGAATAGATAAATCTTCCTTCCTTTGAACACCAATCAGTTCTACGTACGGGTGGTGATCTTGGTAATAGCAGTGACGGGGGTGAGATGATGAAGACTGAAGGTAGCGGTGATGATTCGCTTACGATTTGCTGTTGCTGCTGCTGATCCTGGTGGTGCTGTTACTGCTGATAATGATGATAATGGTCATGATGATGAATACGGCGGACCAGAAATTGACTTTATATTTGGAAAAATTGACCTTATTGTTTGGTGATTTCGGCGTCATTTTAGCGTAAAGAAATTGCCAAAGTTTGTAGTAGGCACAATCCGTGTTATTAAGCTATATCATTTGTTAGTACAGTAAAGAGTAGCAACTGAGCGAAAAGATTAAACGCTGAAACAATAAAACAGATGCAAAACAGTAGAAGTCGAAATCGGGACATAAAAGGGAAAAAATTAGTGATGGTGGAAAATCAAGCCATACAGGGATACCAGATGGGGTACCAGGTAAACAGCTATGTCTAGTGCCCTGACCAAGGGCTAAGGGAATGGAAACTACAGCGAATAAATGGGCATCAAAAAGGAACTGAATGAGTAGGGTACTGTTAAGAGTTAAGAGATGGCCTATTTTAAAGAATAAACGGCCTCTCTTTAAAAAAGAATTATATGAATGAGAGGTCCATTGTTATTCTTAAAAATAGGCCATCTTTTATGTTCATGCCTGTGACCAACACTGAAAATTCACATTGCAACATTTTGTCGCTGGAATCTGACAGTCATTTCATAAATAAGGAGAGACTTTTACATCATATAAAATCTATATTGATAATTTTGACACTGTTGACCTAAAAACTAAATTCTGGCGTTATTTTGGCTTATGGACTTCTTCCAAATGGGTTCATAATGCTGGTAAAGGTGTCTTTTTGGCGCTTTAGATTAACAATAGCAAGTAAAAAAGTTGAAGTTACTGACTTTTGGTTGACATACTGATGATAATTACAATGATGATGGTGTTGGTGGTGTGGGGAGGGTATTGGAGAAGCCAAGCCAAGGAGAGCTGCATAACTGAAGACTCATATAAAAATGGTTGAAAATGATTTATGATGCTTTAATTTTTAATAGATTTAATGATAACTGTTGTGAAAGCAACAATGCACTCCCCCCTTCTGCACAGCAAACTGTAGACCTAATGCAACAAAACAGGAGTAATACATGCCTATTTTTTGACAATCAGTCTCTGAACCCTTTTTTATTCCTTCAATCAAATTGCTGGCTTGGTCTGGCTTGAAAATGTAACCAGGACCAGTCGTAATGAACTGCAATGTTTTGTCTTTCACCAAACTGCCAACACTAACAGCATACAACTGCACTTTCTTTCCTTTCAGCTGTTCGACCGGTGCTTTTAAAATATCGAAAATGTCTTGTCCATTGTGATACGTCATATACCTAACAGAAAAATCTTTGAAAATACAGAATGCAGACATGTAGATACATTCATGCTACTCCCAGATGCATTAACACATCTGGCAGTAGCATACACGTATTTACACATCAATGCATGAGTACTTTAAGTGAAGATAATGGTAGGGCTGGTACCAAGTTGGTAACGGGTCCCCAATCAATTCTGACTGGGAAGTGACAACATAAAGCGGCTACTTGAAGTGTCCATCTGGCCTTCAACCTGCTACACTTTGACCTTTGACCTACTTTACCGACGCTCACTTTTGTATTACGCTTACAGAAGAAGTAGCAAAATGGAATGTTTGGAAATCATAGTTTGTTCTCTCTACTCATGATATAAATTGTGAACTTTTATTAATCCTTCAAGGAGATACTTACTCTCAATAAAAGGGTCTTCTTCAAGACCATGACATATCAGAGAAAGATGACATCTAATTCCTAACTTACCCATCAGATACCGTTACTAGTACATTCTGACTGTTTCCTTGACTACTAGTTATGGAATCAAATATCTTTATAGCTTCATTTAATGCTACATCTATGTAGGTGTGTCCTCCTTTAACGCCATTCTTCATATTGTTCAAGGAATTGACTGCTTCGATTGAATTTGAACTCAGTTGTTGTATGATCTGATGGTAGATGATAATTGCGTAAGAGACTGATATAGAAGATGTAAAAGGTGATATAAACATCAAACAACATGAACAACATCAAAGATTGGATGCATCTGAATTATTGTGATTGTGTGCGATTGACAAACAACAGAGAGGAGTGTAAGTCCATGACTGTCAAACTGCTTGGAGCAGACGACACATGAAGAAGAAGAAGAAAACGGGATATCAAGTGGAGGAAGATCGTATAACAGGCAAGATAACAGGACCACCGAAAGAAATCAGAAACCTCGGGGCAAAAGAGGATAATGAGGCCCCCCTGCGTGCGATGAGGAAGATGACACCCAATTTTCCAGCAAAACGTGGAGCTGTACCAATTTCTTATTTTAAGCTTTGTATAGTAATACAAATGCAATTGGATTTTAAAGGCAAACGATCATTGAATATCTTACATTTGCAGTATTACTGAACTCAATGATGGCAAATTTATTTCCACTGTCTGCAAATGAAATAGATTGAATGATCTGCTTCGCCAGGCCGATTCCTGATTGCCATGATTCGATGTTGATGCTTCCTGATGCATCCAGAGCAATGATCACGTTCACATTGTTATAGCATTTACCATCTAGAAATAACATCAAGTTTTATTTCAAAATTATATGGTATAAAGAGAAACTGAATTTTAGTTTAGACATTTTACTACAGCACGAAAAAGTGGCAACATCCTTTTGCCATCTTGAAGGCTTTATAGGTCCGACACTCTTCATAGTATGAAACGGTGAATAGTGACCGTAAGCCTAACCGAAATATATAGCCAGATGCGGTTACATGTGATAGGATGACTCTAATTGGCCCCAAGAGTGGCCTATTAACCATTGTTTAATTGAAGAGTCCTAATGAAAAAACAAATTATTTTTGTTTTTGAGTCTTTATGCAAACAGATTCCAAAACACTTAAATGAAAGGACGGCCTTGCTTGCCCAATAATCCGAAGATTATCATCTATAATGTTTTGGCGCATTCTGGATTTGTAAGACGATGTTGTCCTCAATTAATTTTAGAATTGTTGTTTTTACACATACGAGGTGGCTGTTATCTTACGGTATTACTTTTCTTCCTGATGCTCATGGAGACATGTTGCTTTATTCTGTCTGCTAGCCTGTGTAGTGCGTCCGTAGAATATCATTTTCGCATCAATGGTAAGCAGAAATAGGTTGAATAGGGAGTGCAGCAAAAGACATTTTACCAAAAAGTTGGGCCGAATAGCGTACAAATTCAATTTGTTCAATTTTTCCCAAGTTTACGCTAAGCCCAAAGTTTTGCCAGCAAGCCAAAAAATTACAGAAGCCCTACAGAAATGATTGTGCTGTTACACCTCCGTTTCTCACACATCAGCCTGCCACTGTCGAGCGTATGAGATATAAAAGATGCAAAAATCTTTTGCTGTAAGCCAGACTAGGCCTATTCAAATAACAGTAATTATGTCAAATTCATTTACAATAAATATACTTTGTGTTACATAAAGTAAACGATAACAGCAATTATACTAAAATCGCATATAATAAATTACTAGTCATAATGATGATTAATTTGATCGTAATTCATCATAGATCTGATACATTATTAGACTGAGGTAATTGACGTAATTTATATTCAATATATTTTTGTTATTGCTACAATTACATCACAATATGTCTGCGTAGATTTGTATGCCATTTTACGTGCAAGTATAAATGAAATTTAGCTCATTTATGTAAGCATGAAATGTAAAAAAATTACATCATTCAGTTTTATACAAACAAACCTTTCTGATAACACAAACATAGGCCAAAGACAGCTGTCAATATTCCAAAAAAGCGATGCATTGCCTTGGGAGTTTTCTTCACACCTTAACAGACTTATCTATTGCTTGTAAATGAATTTAATTGAGGGAAAGTTGATCTCTGATTCCATGGCTATTATCTATGAACAAAAGCCTGCTATGTTTGGTGAATAGTAATACAAAATGGTGTCATGTTATTGTTGATTAGTAATCAGCTTCAACATCGAACAATCAAGCACCATGTCGAAGAGCTCTCTTGAATACAAGCACTGGTACAGATTATGCGGGTATCTTCATCTGATAAAATATCTGCTTAAAGTTTCACAACTGATAGCTTTCATGAATGCCTAATCAAATACTGAAGAAAACTACATGTAGGGAACCTGTCCTAAGTGTCACGAGATCAAACGTGTGCAACAACCATCGAATGGAATTTTTGTAGAGTGCGCAATAGACAAAGCTGATTTACGATCTTCTCATACTAACTGTGAAATCAATTTCCATACATATTTGAATATAATTACTATAGCACAGAACACAATTTGAAACAGAACTTAAACCAACTAACTTAATACGAGACTCAACTGAATGCATTAACACAATTGGAGCATAATAGTATAAGTTCAACACCCATTAATTCATTTAGCATCTACCATTTGAGGCGTTCACTTTCTGCTAGTGTACAAAACTATGATACAAGCTTCTCTTTCACATTGGAAAGATTTCCATCTGATAACTATAGTAGAAAAATAGAAAATTTTCTTCTCGATAAGTTGAGTAATGTTCTCAATAATGTAAGCAATACAAGCGAACAATATTAGCGCTATAGCCTCAGTTTTGCATAACCTTTCATATTTTTGAACACCTATCGACGAACTTGTAACATATTTCATTTATAAATTCATGCAAGCTAAGTATCTTGAAGAGAATATGACCGAAAATTTACCGGTTACTGTTGACAGAAGTTTGTGATGAAGTTAAATCAGGATTGACGCAAAACTATAAACAATACCAGTTACATCATAGCTAATTTTAGATATAACGTTTTTAATTGTTCGTCTTAAATGCAGCATCCAGCCTCTTCCATACACTGACGAGCATGGAAAAGTGATATCAAAATTTGAGACCATCAGCTTAAATATTCTGATTCGAATCCCTCACAAAGATTGGCTGTGGTCAATTGCTGAAGTAATTACAAAATTCACTAACTCTAATCCAGGAAGCTTTAACATCTTGCATCAAAACATGTTCTCTTTCTATTTGTTTCTTCTATGAAACTGCATGTGACTCTTGAGGAGGGACAGTGCCACTAGCGGAGTGACTAGAAGGGTTGTTAGGGGCTCCATAGGGAAAATACAGCGATCAAAGAAATGAAACAAATTGGGGAATGATGCAAATACAGTCTAAGCTGTTGTTGCTTTATTATCAAGAAGAATACTTTGGCATAGTTAATAAAACAAGCCTTAGCGACATTACACCTATGGATGCACAGATATGGCAATTTGACGTTGGAAGAATTTGTTTCTATCTAAATTCAAATTAAGTTATTGTAATTTGTAGTATTTCATTAAATTTCGGGAGGAGTTCATTCCCACTTTCCCAACTCCAATTGCAGCCACTTTTATACTACTGTTAGATTTTTGTTAATGTTTAACCACAACGTATTCATATGCACAAGTTGATCAAGAATAATTCACACTTTGCCTATTCTTTAAGCAATGGGAGCTTCTGATGAAATAGTTCATGAAAACACTTAGCGCCCTCCAAATTTGGGAAACTTTAGCGACACCAAGTGCACTTCCATAATTTGAATAAACGTTATCGAGAAATTATGTACACGTAGTTGTGTTCGGCTTCTCCGACGCAATATTTTGCTCCTTCCCCGCAAGGCTTGTAGCCTAATGTTACGCAGTTTGAATTTGACTTTGCAGGACCATCTCTATTGAAAGTGTCTTCCTTTTTGCTTGCCCAGCACTCACCTTAAACAGTAAAACCAAATCACACTTTAGAATTGCTAAAAATTTTGCAAAATCTATTGAAAACAATTCATAGAAACGTCAATCAGTAATGTGTTTGACAGTCGAAATATCTAAAATATCATTTTCTGCCTTGCACGGAAGGGAGAAGGGCAGAGATAATCAAGTGCCCCCTTATGCCTTTGCTATGGGGAAGCTGGGAAGGGGGAAATATTTTCTTTTTTGGCATGCAATAGCTTGCTTTCCGAGCATTAATATGATCCTGCAAAAATTAGAAGTAACTTTAAAGATTCTTTGACTGGAAAAGAGAGCTATCTATAACATTGTGAGAAATATAGTCACCTGTTAAGAGTAAGATAAAAATGTCCCTAGGAGGTGAATCATTAGCCCCTGAGCTCTTGGTTTGTTTTGCTATGACTATGGTTAGCTGTTCCAATTAGCTCACGTAAGTCCCCTTGCCCCATTGTCGGCCTGGAGTCCCTGTCTCTACACAAAAATAGCCCTTGTATGTAATCTTGTTTTAAACAAGTTCAATCTCGTAGCAAGACATGAGAAAAGAAGACAATTATTGTGAAAATCCAAAATATTCCATGCACCAAAGTGATTCTCCTTGTGAATAGTCAAAATTCCCGCCATTTATCTTTTTAGTAAAAATTATATTCTACATGGAGCTGCAACAAATAGATATGGAATATGGACTGGAAATTTTTGCAAGACTTTTGATATGCACAAGACATAAAAGTTGCTCCTTCAGGATATATGAATTGAAGCCTTCTGAACATGCTTGCAAAATATTTTTCAGCTATTTGAAAAAATGTGCTATCAGTCTTTTTCGCAAAGTGGGGACACTATTTACCCCAAAACACGTTTCTCGAAAAAAATCCTCACAACGGTATTGATAGGAATCCTTCGATGGTGACTCCTTTGTTAGCTAATCAAAATTTGACGCCTATGCTGCAACAAACAGGCATAGGATATGAAGTGGAAATTTTTGCAAAGCTTTGAGGTCAATCAACAAACCTTAACTCTTTTCAGTTTGTTCTATCACCATTATAATTTATCTAGAGACACAAATTTACAAGATATATAGGCTACTATGCCATCCAACGCAGGAAAGGACGCAATGTCATCTAGTCCTCACTTTGAATGGCACTTGCAATTCTTTCACGATGACAAATTAAAAGTTCAAACTACTTTGGTGCAAAGCAGTGCTAAAGAAGCTCTATTTCTATACAATTACCATAATATTGGAGGCCAAACATGACCATTCCTTTCTTTGCGCTTTCCTCTGCACACCTGCACACCAAATTTGGAAGATACGTGTCCCACTTTTTCCAGTTTATTGTCTGTCCAGAATACACCTTACTCGTTTGATCGCGGTCGGTCAAAATGAGTTGCGGAAGTGGCCTAGGCTTTACCTGGCCATCTCTGTAACAGCCAACTCGTTTAAAGTGTATTTGATCACATTCTAGAAGAAGGTGAAATAATTAAAATTAAAATCAAATAGACATGATAAATTAAACCTAGTAAAGGCTTGAATCGTTCTAGGCTTTAAAAGAGTCCCATGGATTCCTTGGTAGACGTTTAAGCGAGAAGAGACTTTTCCTTGATCTCCAGCCAGGCGCTCAATGGCAAAAGTTGATATCGCTTGGAATGGCAGCAACTTTTGGTAAAAGAAGCACCAAGTCATTCATGCTGAAGAGATAAAAGTTTTTATTGAATGTTGCATATCACAGGCTGTTCATAAGCCTTTGCAAGTGTGGCTTTTGGCTGCAAAGCCTTGTGAACCGATGTTATTAAGCTCTTGGGATGCTTTTTACAAAGTGATAGGACAATGAGCCTAGTGCTTTTCACACTCACCAAGACATGCACATATTGAGATATACTTTTAGTTTTCTGGCAATTCTAAGCAATGCAAAAGCGAAGCTTGTCATTTAATAGGAAAAAGATACATTGAGATAAAAATCAACGCACTAAATCTCGAGGTTAAAAGGAGATCTTTTCAAAATGGCTTGCTAGAAAACTTCCCTTTAGCATCGTAAAATTCAGGAGTCGAAAAACTTACTTAGTGTAGCATCCTTGTTAGCTTGGCCTGAAATATGAATTCAAATTATATTTGTCAATAGTATTTCTAGGAAACAATAAGGTATTCATGTCAGTAGCACATTCATATGAATGGCTTCAATAGATATGCAGTTTGTCAACTAGGTTAGATTTTCTGTGTAAAGTTACGGGTGAGGGTTGCAGAAAAGGACGAAGGAATACAAATATTATGACATCAGAGCAGTGTCCTCTCTTCCTCAAAATATTTTCGTCAATTTTGCAGTTATAATTAAAGTTATATTACACTATAGTATAATAGTACATCATGATTTATTATATTGTATTGTACTTACTATTGCTATATTGAAGGGTGGATTCAGAGCTGGACTTTAGGGGAGCATCTGAATCATTTTGTTTTCTTTCTCATGCGGGAAGTTTCTTGCTACTATAGGTTGCTGTAGGAAATATTACCGCTTGGATGCAGCCATGGCCTCCACCGCCCCTCACTAGATCCTCCCTTAGCTATATTTGCAGTTGTTTGAAAATTATTGTTGTTATTTTTTTATCCATGCTCATTCTCATTAAGTTCATTATCACGAGGGTACTGAGTAGTTGAATATGTTGAAAATCTATCTACGAAAATAAAGATCATCTTTGTTGAATTGATCTTTTTATTAACTCCATTCATCAATGCATTATTATTAGTAGGAAAGGCCTACTGCAAATTTCTGGCATATGAAGGTACGATAAGTAGATTTGCCTAGCTTACCCTAATAATTTATGGCTTAAAAGTACCCCACGCTTTCACATCTCACCTGGACTATCGTTATCTACAGGACAAGGCATCTCTGCTGATTTCTGAATTTGCTGCAGAAGAGTTCTGCCATCACTTACGTTGAAGACATGAGATTGACTAGATGATATTAACTTTAGTGCATCTTCGTTGACGACTTTTCCAATTCCAACCGCGAATACATTCACATTGGCATCAGAAAGCTTCTTTTTGGCAGGAGAAAGGAAATACGTGTCTTCCTTTCCATCCTTCAACGTCATATATCTAGCAACAAAGGCATCCCAATAAAATGTAACAAAGAAAGTTTGCTGGTTGGGGACATGTGCTTCTCTTAGAAAACTCTATAAGGGGTGTCAAAGTAACATGGCTGTGTTTCAACACATTTTCTAGGCCTAATTCAATATTCAATATTGTAAAAGTGTCCCTCCCTCCTAAAAAAAGTCCTAGTATACTTCTTGCTGAAAAGTCATATTTTTGAATAATTGTTGAAATTAATGAGTTTTATTCTATCAAAAAGGCTAAGATAAGCTATCAATATATGCTTTAAGATATCATAAACATTTAGAAAATTTAAAACTTCAGGAGGAGAGAGAGAAGCAGAATATATTAGAAGTAAAAATTATACCCATCCGTGATGACGACGAGAGTCTTCAAGGGGTTTCTTGATTTCGCAGACGACAGGATGCTTGAGGCTTTGTGCAATGCCAAATCAATAAATGAGTGACCATCTTTGAAGTTTGACTTGAGTTCATCTAATGCAACTAAGGCATTTTTCTCATTTGAGTCCAAGTTGAAAATAATCTAGAAATGCGGGACGTTCTGTTCAAAATGCCACATGTTATGAAATGCTAATGGACTGCAAATAGAAACGCTTTTGATTATCTTCAGGTATTTCTAACTGCCTACTGAGTGTGTAGGCCATCACAGAACCAGAAGCACAGTTAGACGTTACTGCAATATGGGTCACCTTATGTCATTACATATAATGGGAATGATGATTCACAAAATCTTGAATTTGCTTTATTGATATGTTGAAATAGAAATGAAAAGTAATAGGGAATAGTTTTATTGGTAAACAAAGCTGAAATGTGGTTCAAGAAACCCCATAGTACGGTACGTTTTAGGGCTAGGAATAAACCAGCTTTATAGTATACACTCTAAAAATGTCATTTTTTGCTGCTTTTGCAGTCTGCTCAACATTAAAAATTTAGGTAGTGGTCATGCATTTCCTATCGGTCTTGTGCTAGAGGGATCAGTACGTCTCACTGCCAGGCACGCTACGACGCTACTGCACAAATATGAATCAAAAGCAACAGCGAAGATCAAGGATGTAGAATTTGGTGATTGGATTCTGAAACTGGTAAAATCTTACATTCGGTTCTGTGCTAAAGTCCATGATAGCAAAGTTATTTCCACTTTGGGGCACTGCAACCGATTGAATGATTTCCTTTGATATGTTGATTTCTGATCGCCATGATTCTGGATCAATACTGCCCGAAACATCAAGAGCAATTGACAAGTCCATAGACTTGTAGCACTTTCCATCTGCAAAAGGAGAGAAAACTTTGCAAATATTGAAGAGCAAAACAGTAAATGAATATACATAATCTGCTAAATTTTAGGTCTTCTTCTTCCCTTAGAAAGATTGTATAGAAGATGTAAACATTATGGCCTATGATTTTAGACAAATGTGTAAATGCTAGTCGATTCAATATTGCATTTGTCATTTCACTGTTTTAATTCTTCTTTTAGAAAGAAGGACATAAAACATGCAGAATGCACTGTAAATACTTTCAGGCAAATCGCAAAGATCTTTAAGTAATTACGTTGGACAAAGATCTTTAAGTAATTACGTTGGGCAAAGATCTTTAAGTAAATACTTTTAGGCAAATCGCGAAGGGATTGGACACTACAATTAATATGCTTTTGTTTGAAGCTTACACCGGAAGTGCAACGCAATAAGCAGCAAGAGCAGGGGTGGCCAGTCAATGAGAAACACACACTTCAATATGAGTGTAAGAGCAGCATGAAACTAAGGAAGGAGCCACGGGTTGGCCACCGCTGAGCTAGAGCCTTACCAATTGCAATGAACTCCAAAGCAAGTTTGTCTCACCAGTGGAGCTGTTCACCTTTTGCCAGATTTTCCCAATCATTAACAAATTCAAATGCAAGTTAGCAAGGGAATCGAACCCTGAATAACTGACTCCCTATTGTCTCCCCCCAAATAGGTACAGAGTGGGCCCAATAACATGAGTTAATTAATTCATTCAACTCTTGCACTCACTATAGCAATGAGAGTTTTTTACTTTAAGCTCAAAGTAGAGATGCTTTGTGTCGGAATATATTCTCTGAAGGACACCATATCATTTACCCACAGAATAAGAACGTTTCTTAATGGGCGAAAATAGCTGTATTTAGAAGTAACGCATGCTGGCTAATAGAAATAATCTGATGTTATGAATTGCCTAAGAATTAGTTCCCTTTCTTACTTTCCTGCACTTGGAGCAATAAAACTTTATGTGGATGACTATATTGCCAGGAAAGTGTTTGAAACCGGTACGGAAATCTATGCTAAACAATGGCTATTCTCAAGAAGCTCTCCGTGATTGGTCAGTTGGCTAGCTGATTATCAAGAAAGAACTGGATCAATTTAGATTGCGACAAGTTGAAATAAAATTTAGAAAATGAAATGCCATATTTATCAAAGATATGGTTATATTTGAAAGCAACAGTACCTTTCTTGTAACACAAAGTTACTCCATATAAAACTAATATTGTCCAAGGAACCCTTGCAAATGGCATGGTCCTTTAGCCTCACAGCTGTGCACAGCAGACCTTCCCTTCCATCAAGACATGAAACAAGCCTATCAGTTTACGAAATTAAGCGAATATCTTGATAAAATGTAAACAGCAATTAACACTCCAATCTCATCACCAGACTCATTCAACAGCTAACAAATCAAACCAAATTGAATATGGGAACAAGCATTAACTTCACGGTCCATTGATTCATTAAGTTGACGAACAAGAAGCGAGGTATCGAAACATTGTAGGATCAATATGAACACAAATTTTGCACAACGTTTCTCCGTCACTGTCTTTTTGTTCCTCTTGGTTGCTTAAATCCCTGTTGAGGCTAGCTAGACTGCAGGCAGGGCTGTTGCGAAGGGATGCCAGTTGGGGAGGGGGGTGTGAACTGCCATTTTATTGACAGGCCAAAGGGCGTGGCAACTAGCGTTGCTTTGAGGAATTGGGAGCTATTGTGGTAAGGTGGAAGGGAGTGTGGTGGGGGCGGAGTCCCCAAGAAAATTTTTGAAAGCTACGCCCTGTAATTTGGCTACAAATGTGACCAATGCCCTTTTTCATATCGGAATTGTATTGGAAAAGCACCAAAAAGTAGCAGTTCTTGACAGCAAGAAAATGTGTGTCGATTGCTGGCAGTAACTATTGTATCTATGTAACTATGTGATAAATTGGAAGATAGGTCCCGTAAATGATGCTGAATGTACGCCAATGAAACTGTCGAATGTTTGCCGATGAAGCTGTCGTATGTATACCAATGAAACTGTCGAATGTATGCCGATGAATCTGTCGAATGTTTGCCGATGAAGCTGTCTGAAGTTATTGACATTGCCAGAAGAATGCTACACAACTATTTCAGCACATGACATAAGCTAAGACAGGCTTAAATTGGTGCCTAAAAGTTACAAAACTTCCCAAAGAAGCGTACGATTTACCGAAAAGAGGCAAGATTTGCCGACAGAGCTTATTCCAGGGGTTGTAACGCTCCCCACACCCCCCATCCGCGAAATCCCTGACTGCAAACTCAATTAAACTCCGTTATACTCAATTAACATAAGTTTATCGCATGATTTCATTGTGAACCAAAGCTGTTTAAGCTTCAGCAACAATTTATTCCCAAGCTGTTTAAGAGTAGTTTAAACAACAAAAGATACTTTGAGAAATGTACTCTCATTCACTATCTAAATATGTCAATCACATACTAGAGATTCATTGGACTAAAACTATTAAATATCTCTAATGCAAATTACACATACTAATGACTATTTCCTAAACAACTTCACAAAGCGTACATGATCTGATAAAAATAGTAAACTCAATATCAGCTTTTACGATATGACATTGAGAAAGATTCCTTGCCCAGTATTGCAACCATCTTAGCTTTTTAATATTTCAAAATGTGTTAAGACTCTCTTCGCAAAAAATTACATTGCGGTGTTCTGCGCATGTGCATTGCAGGGCACTATAAGAAACTGAGTGTAAACTTGAAATAATGATAAATCTTACATGACAACAGTAATATGAACTATACAGCGAACATAAAACATCTTATGCCTGGCAGGCAACTAGGGCGTCTTGGGGGTCTAGACCACTGCCCTTTTCAGCAAATGAACAAAAGTGCCCTTTCTGTAGCACCCTCTCTATATCAAAATGGGCGTTTCTCTATGATGGAAACGGTGTGATTCCAAAAACTTTCCGGGGGCACTGCCAAAACCCCCATTTTCCTCTCCTGCCGTGCTAAGAAATAGCAGAAAGAATCATTGGTCTTCACAGCAACGATGTCAGTAAGGCCTTCCACAGTATTTCCTCCACTTATCAATCTGAAAAACAAGATTCACGAAATGTTTTTGTTTTAAAAAGTTTTGGTGTGCCCCGTTTCGTGGATTGGACATCTGCACTCGAGAATTCTAGTTGCCCACCTGTGTGCACAGAAAATTTTGAATCCACATAAACCTATTGAGATATGAAGGAACTATTACTGAGCTTTCTTAACTTACAGAGGAGTCGTGCGCTACATTCGTTTAAATAACTTTCTCATAACTTTACCACAGCACGAAAAAGCGGCAACATTCTGGCGGCAAGACGGTAAATTTCGTGCGGTGGTAAAGTGCTGTAGTACCAACAGACAATTTACGAACTCTCTCATAGAAAAATGAAGTAACTAACAGATACTGTAGCATATCCTAACACTGGATTTAAAATGGGATGTTGTTGTGTAAGAAGTGATAGGCTCTAGAAGTTCAGCGAGATGAAGAGATGGCAAAGTCAGGAGGAGCACTGCAAGGTGTTGGTGAAATGAAGACGTGTTAGGGCCTAGCTGAAAAACTTTGAATACAAATCCAAGAGAGCTGGTCATTGGAGAGAAGCGTTGGACAGGTGAAGATGAAATAAGACCAGCTAAAGCAAAATGAAGATTGGGTGTTAATTAGGTAAATATGTGTCGAAGATATGTGAAAATATTTTCACAATGGAAATTGCCAGCTGTATCTTCTCTAAGAAGACCATGGCAAATTAAAAAAAAACAACAGAAGAACAATATTTTTGGTTCTCACGACCGCTATGATTTGTTTAAACGCCTCTCTTATAAATAATTTCTAGCGAAATAATATCTGAATCACTTAAATGCAACAGAAAGAAGTAATTACGGTGCAGACAAAACGTATAAAATAGCATCAAACTTAGAACTAAATTTGGTTACAAAATCCTACTACTGTTTTATAAAAATATATGCTATGATTATTTTTCTGTCTCTCAAATGCTTTACAGTTCTTTTCTCTATGAAATTATTGACTGGCTAATTTAAAACACTACCGTCAGAAATGTGGAGAGGTCAGATGGGTAATACAACTTACGCAATTCGAGGAGGGTCGAAGCATCGGAATATGTACGTACGATGGGAGGATGGGGTAAAACTTTACCATTTGTGTGTTTATGTACTAAATTGAATGACCCCTTATTAAAGTATTTACGGTTTGATCCCTTTCCATGTTACTATATCTAGTCTCAATTGTTCGTCACAAAAATTTACACTTATACATACAAGCACACACATAGAATTATTATATATTTCTCAATAGGCTTGGATTTTGCAATAAAAACATAATGTAGCTCTTTCCTTTATCTTAACACAATGAAAGCGTAAGCAAAGGTGATAAACTATTGCTACAGCTCTATAATTGACTTCCATAGAGGCTAGCCAGTATTTCCAACACGCGACATGTCATTCGATAATGGGCTTCGGATAATAAAACTAACCGTCTATTTGAGATTATTTACTTTTTGGGATTCTGAGATCATTCTGGGCGACCGCTATCTGCTCCCTGGCTTGCTCCAATATCTTGCTTGCACCCTTGTGCTTGAGCGTTTCAGCCACGTCTTGTCCAATTTTCTCAGCGGCCATAACTGCCTCCTCAATCACTTCATCAATAAGAACCATTGACTCGGTGACCTTGAACCTGCCTGACAATTCTCCTGGGATGGTAAACTTTGCACCCTTGGTTTCCATCAAGCATGTAGATCCATCGAGACTCAAAACAGCTCCAGTCAGCTCAAACTGAAGAGAAAGTGAATTGGTTGACAAATGTAGGCCAAATGGCACAACAGAACTGGTGCTTCAAGAAATACACGACGAATACACAATTTTTTCTTAATAGAAACACGCCCACAAGAAACATGAGGCTGAAATTAGGCAAAAGTTAAGAAACATTTAAGAAACATAGGCAGGCTGAGTTTTAACGAATAAATTGACAAAAAAATTTTCTACATGAAATTTTTGATAAAGCGAGAAGCAAAATACAAACAACAGTCATTAAATGCCTCACAAAACCTGAAAATCCTTTTTCTTGCATCAAAGTGGCCTAATTTGGGTTATTATTGCGATTGGAAGTCTTCAGAAGTTAAGAAACAATTAAAAAATATTTCAGGCTGGATTTGATGACATACACGTTCGTTTTATAAGAAAAAAGTTTATAAGAAAATGAGGCTCAAGTGGTTAAAATCGTAAGAAAATCTTAAGAAAACCAAGAGGCTCAATTTCCAAAAGTTAGAGTTATTATTGGCAAAAAATCGATATTTCTTTGTTATTGCATTTAAAATGTTAAAGATGGAATTCAAATTCCGGTATACAATATTAATAACGAAAGTGAAAACCATTTTAGCCAGTTTATTTCAATAGAACTTGAGAAAATCTCAGGCTCAAATTCAGGAAAAGTTAAGAAAATTGAGGCTCATGCAAAAGGACGGTTTTCTTATACAAAAAACGTGTATTAAGAAATATCCAGGCTAAAGGCAGAAAGTTTGTTTCTCATAAAAATTTCCAGGTTCAGTGTGAACCCTGTATAGTTTTACCTTTTCCACAAAAAGGGAAGGACAAGACGTACAAAAAAACCGTAACATTCAAACAAAGAGAATTAGATAGGATGCATCACGCTGGAACAAAACTTGAGGCATCTGTTCATGGATAACGTACCGTAGGTGCCTCATATGTACACCATACACCAATAGGAACACTGCAGCCACCTTCCTGAAAAAGATAAAAAACTTTGATATTCCAAATTTCAACAAAGTCTAAAATGGAAAGCTGGAAGATGGTTGTAACTAAATTTCAGTGCTAAAAAACTTCTTGAGCGAATACTACACAAATCATACAATCACTTAGGAGGAGCAAAAGCCTTATTTGTTATGAAAATATTCAGGATCATAATTCTGCCGGGGGGCAAGGCCATACAAGATTTTTCATTTGGGGGGCATTTCCCCCGTGTCCTTGCATGTACGTGCCTGATAAACGCTCTGTCAAATATATTACTCCCTCAATGTCATCAACTACAAGGAGATACACCACCGCAATCTCTCAGTTCTTTTGCAATTAAAAGTAGAAACTAACAGTGAAAACGTAAGCAGAGAAGTTCTTCTAAGTTAAAAACTGGCGTGCATACTTTATAAGTGGTAGAAAGTATTCTCAAAAGCCAAATAAACGGGGGTCCGAGTAAACAGGGGGTCGGAAAAAATTCTAAAATTTAATAAATCGGGAGGGGGGGTCAAAATAAACAGGGGAATCGGAGCTTGAGAAACGGCTTAATATGACTATAAAGCGGTGGAAAGAACAAAAACTGGCTGTCATAAAGCATAAAACTAAAATATATACAGAAGCACGCAATTTCCCTTGAAAAGTAGGCGTAAGTAGTACCAGTATAGAATGGAAATAAAAGGAGGAGTTGGTACAAAGTTTCACTTTCCGGTGGGTAGGAAAAAATCGAAAAATCAATAAGCCGGGGGAGGCTTATTAGGCGCCTGAGGGTGGGCATAGTATATGTGATTTAAAGCAAGTGGGAAATGATGGAAAAAAGGACTGAGAGTTGACATATGTTATTTAAAGCAAGTGGGAAATGATGGAAACAAAGGACTGTCTACTATTAAAGCCTTACAATACAACAATAACTGGAGGAGATGAAAATAAGACAATAAACGAAAGAGATAAAAAGAAAAGTAAAAAGAAAAAATAAAAGATTAGAAAATGCATAAGAGGACACAAAGAAAAACCATGAAAGGGAGAAGAAAGGAAAAGCAAACTGAAGTGGAAGATAGAATGGGAAAACAGATAAGAATAGATGAAAAAATACGATGATAAATACATTTAGAATAATGCAAGAATATTACATCATTGAGGGATATGACATCGTAAAAGAGAAGAAGTAAGAGGGGAGAAAAAATAAAGAAGAACACAGTTCAGAAAATCAACAAGAAGAAAAGACAAATGCTTACAAGTGCTCTAAGGAACATTCGCTCAGCGACACAGCACAATAGAGTATTTACATCGGTCAACGATGCATATATTGGAAAATTCTCAACATCGTCTGTTTTGACTTCAACTGCAAGGGCACCCTGCCAAAGAAACAAGACAAATTCTATAAGCACTACGCATGTAACGCAAAATTTGAGCTAGGCCTGAGTAGCAATCATGTTGTAAGCAGTTTGGAAGTGAGCAGAAAATATGTGAAACTAAAGATTGGCATTCAATGTATGAAAAGCAGTTTATTCACCAGGTTTTTGCTCATGAGCATTTCCATCACTTTTATCACAAGGATCGCAGGTTTACACAATCAGTACATAATATTCAGTTTTGCAAAGGATAGCTATATATAAGGTGCTATGCTGCAGCATTAATCATTGCCACAATTCTGTTGTAATAAATTTTTGTTTTTGAAACTTCATGATTATAATAATATATTTTAAGTATACAATGATACACCTCACTACATTAAGGCAGTGTATAATTGAAAAGTCTGCTATATATATATATATATATAT
>WIPJ01001178.1:166102-179801 GCA_018155075.1 Cassiopea andromeda | reverse complement strand
ATATATATATATCAGTTTGTATTGCAATTTTGTTTATAATGAAATCATAGTTAGTGTTCACATATGGCAAAAACTATACCTATTGAGTATTATAGTGGAAACCTTGGAATGTCAAATGAAATGCTTATCAGGTATGCAGCTGTGAATTATAACCCCTGGCAATTTCACACTACAAGTAATTAGTTAATTTATTAGAGAAGCAGGTCCACATCAGCATTAGCTGACTTAAGTTAGAGTGCAGGGGTCCAATCCACAAAAGGAGGTAATAAATTTTTTTAAGGAAGATATGGCCATTGAATACTGGTTTTCAGATTTATAATTGGAGGAAATATTGAGGGAGTTTTACTGATATTGTTGCTCCAAAGACCAATAATTCTTATTCACCTTTCTTATCACAGTAGAGAAGGAAGGGAAGCATCCTTTGTGAATAGAGAGGGTACCACATAACAGGCACTTTTGTTGTTTTGCTGAACAGGGCAGGGGCCTAGACCCCCTTAAACCTTCCCCTAGTTGGGCGCCAGCTTATCTTGTAATATTTAAAAGATAAATTTCATTTGGGGCTGTATGATCTGTGTACAGTGTACAGTTATCTGAGGGAGGGGATGTAAAGTTATTGAGAAATCTGTGAATTATGAATTGATGTATGTACATGGCCATTTAGCATTGAAGATGTATGCAGTGCAAGAAAACAGTTATGTGCCTATACCAGGGAGGATTTTGGTAGAGCAGGTATGTGCCTAGCACCAGCCATCACAGACTGGGAAGATTTTGGGTGCCATGCCCTAAAATTACAACATGATTTGGCTGCAACACCCATTTAAAAATCTTGGTGGAGGTCTCTTGCCCAATCATAACATTTTCTCATTAAATTTGGATGAACTAGAAAGTTGATCATGGTGAGAAATGAGGGACAGGTCCCTCTTGGCTCCGCCAATAGACTAACATAGGTGTCAAATCTTGATTGGCTAATAAGGGAATCCACACCAATTCCTGCCAATAATGTTGCGAGAATTCGTTTGAAAAGCATCGAGAAGCGTGTTTTGGTGGTAAAAAGTGTGCTTTCTTTGCGAAAAAACTAATACCAAATAGTTTCAACTGATTGAAAAATATTGTGCAAGCATGTTCAGAAGCTTCAATTCACATTTCCAGAAGGAGCAATTTTTATATCTTGCACAGGTCAGAAGTTATCGCCATTTCAAGAGAAGATGGATAGCTTGCAAGTCCATAAGCACATCACTCCTACAAAGTATCATTCTGATGTATCATGTCTATCAAAGAATGTGTCATGTCTATCAAAATATGATCCACACTAAAAAATGTTTAGATTAACTGACAGAACAAGGCAAGATGGAGCGTGTAGTGTTATGCCTTTCTATTTTCGATTTGTGGTAGGGTGAAGTAGCATTTACTCCCCCTAATGATTGTACTTCTGTATTTTTAGCCTCTACCTTCTGATGTAAATAATAGTAAATTTGCTATCTTCAATACTGCCTAATTTTGTTGCCAGGGTTACTCTATAGATTGGTGCAAAGGACCAGACAAAGGCCTTATTGCCCCTGATGTTGTCTTCTACTTGGAAATACCTCTGAAGGAGGCTTCAGCAAGGGGAGGCTATGGAGAGGAGAGATATGAAACGCAAGCATTCCAAGAAAATGTTCGTTTGCGATACGACAAGCTTAAAGACTCCACGTGGAAGGTAGTTGTCTATTTGTCATGCGATTGCACATTTATATAAGAAATTTTTTCATCCCAGAACCAAGGACGAAACTTAAGGGGTGTATGAGGGTAAGCCACCCCCACCCCCACAACCTTCAAAATTTGCAATTTCGCAGGAAAAAAATGGCGGTATATTGTATTTCTGCAGGGCAATTTACTGGAACGAGGACCAAAAAGAAGAGGTCGCAGACAAAATTTTCGCAGGGCAAACTTGACACCGCAAAAAATATACTGAAGTACGTCCCTGCCCAGAATTGAGCATTTCTTAGAATTTTCACGATTCCAGTATCAACACTTTCTTATGACTTTCTTTGCAAAAATTAATGAATTCAAGTGTTTGTACTTGCACATTAGTGGAAAGTGGAAAAGTGCCATCTACACCTGAAATGATGATAAATCTTAGTAAGTAACAGAACTTGAACTGTTAGAGGGTAACCAACATAACATATATCACATTCTGCACAGAAACAAATCGAATTTTAAACACGTATTCACATATAAACTTTCTTAGATCAGGGTTCATACTGAACCTGGAAAACTGGAAAATAGGCCATTTCTACGAAAATTAAGGGAAAACCTGGAATAGTCAGGGAATTTTCTATGTGTATCCAAATCAAGGAACAGTCAGGGGAAACAATTTTTTTATAGTCTTCATTCAGTCATGTATGGTTGTTCGCAAAGTGGTTGCTCCATATGTGTCAGTAAAAGTGAACTTTATCACTTAACATAGTGCTTTAGCAAGTATAAGTACATTACATACGCATTATGTTTTATTTTCTTTGTCTATTTTTATAGTAGGGTTCAGGGGGGAAGTGGGTGTTTTTTACTGTCAATTAGGGAAAAGTCCTGGAATAGTCAGGGAATTATGATTCACTTAGTAGGTATGAGGCCTGTTGATCTCAAAGTTCCAGTGCCGAACTTTCTAAACTCTTTCAGCAGCTGAGCACTCGTCTCTTAGGAATCATTCTCTAGTGCAAAGAATGTGCACTTACGTAGCTTGCTTTAATGTGTAGATCATTCACAAAGTACATGCATGCGAAATAGGAGTGTTTGGCGAACTGGGCATTTTTGCATACAAGTGTAGTTCTAGTCAAGCCTGTGTTTGCGTACAATGTTTTCTAGATTTATACGTTTGTACTTTATGAGTCCCACAAAATTCACAGAAGAGCAAAGAACTCTCAAAAAGAAATCAAAGCGGTGGAAGAAGGGAAATAGAAAAAGAGTTAGAGTCAAGCTCTTGAATGCGGATCGCTCAAACGAAACAAAACCGTCCGACTTATGAGAATCCTAGCTTACAAGTAGTACTGTTTATCAGGGCCGCCTCGATGCCCTGGGACGATTTGCCCCCCTGTCCCTCTCAGAAACCCTGTTGTTTATGAAGAACCAATCAGAATCATGCATTTTTGTCCGACATGTGAAATGTCCGGCTTAGGTAAATTCAACTTAAGCGAGTCTCACTACAGTTTGAAATGAGTTATCTACAATTTATCTCGTATATTCATTTAGATCATCAATGGTAACCAACCTGCTGACACGATTCATGATGAAATAACTAAAATTACAATGAAATTAAAGGAGGAAAAGGCAAGCACAGAATTGAAACATTTATGGACTGAAGGTAAAGAAGACACAAAAGGTAATAATTAGTTGTCTGAAGTACTTAATATTTTTTGGTGTAACTTTGTAACGGTAATAGCCTTAGTAACAGAAATTGTGACATGTGATAACGCAGTCCATGCCCGGTAGCAATTGGTGCAAGAGCGTCAATTCGCACGTGCGCCCAAGTCTGTACGAGCGATTGCTCTTAATGATTTGCAATTCCGGTGCGATCCATGATGTTGCATCCAAAATGCAGAGTTTCTTGTTGCTGAAGCATTGAAATGTCTCAGTTGGGATAAAACAGAATAAAGCAGAATTATGAAAGCAAAAGGTGACAGTCCTTAGTTGCAGTTGCAACAACGAAGTTCCTATTTTTCGCTCGTACTAGGGACTTGCACACGTCTAGGATCGCACGTGTTTCCGGCCATGATCTGATAGTGAGACTCATTGGAGTGCCTTTACATTTCGAATGAGTCGGGTGTGTACTGGGGCAATTGTGTAAATTTACCAATGAAGATATTGTTTGTCATTTTGCGGACCATTGTTGTCATGTTCCCGACCAATGAGCATTTATGCAGTTGATAATGACTATTTTATTTTCCCCATATATTACCATTTTTGCAGGTTTCCACCATCTACTCTTTGGCACCAAATAGAAGGGGACATGGGCATTTCTTGGTGGGCCCCCTACAAGACGGCTTTTGTAAAATTCATTTTGTAAAATTCATTAATACATCAAAATTTTTTCAATCATCTATCTTTTGCATTGTAAACATTGTAAACAGAGTAGCCCAGAGCTCAAGTGTACTGAGGAGAATTCTAAGTTTATGAGCTCTCAGTTTATCTTCATGTCTAGCAGACAAACGAATTGCTTTGAAATTGCAATTGCAATGCTTTCTCTGCATTTTACATCCATATTGCTTTACCTTACCTTATTCTGATTCACTGTCGTACTCGCTAGGCCGATAAAAAAGGCGTCCAACAATGAATAGGCCCCCAAACCATTAAATTTTCCCGGCCCAATTTTTGGAGCCACAATGCCCATGAGGGTCCAGATTGCCGATTTTTTAAATTTTCACCACCCATTTTCATTTACCAAACACCCGCAACTAAACAATTTTGAAAAAATCCAGCCCCCCCATTTAACTAACCCAAAGATTTCAAAGTTTTGGAGAGGATATCAATAATGACAACTAAGGAAATCATACTAAACTATTTACCAGATACTTACACAATGTTAACAACTAATTGCAATAATTTTGAAATGTTTGGGTCCCCATACGGTCTATTGAATACTGCCTTCCCCAACTATTAACAACCCCCCCCAATTTATAGCAAATATGCTAGCCCGCCACCTTATTTCTTGGGGCCAAGGAGCACTTAAAATCTGTTGTTTTCATAGCGCTTGCCAAAATAGTCAAAGATACCCTACCCACCTCACCCATGATCAATGCTCCCCTGATCAATACCGCAACAGAAGCAATGGAGACCCTTAGGAATTTAGTAAGGTTGAGATGCCTTCTTAGTTTCCAAACCAAAGAATGCAAAAGACCAGTCTTACTGAAAACTCTGAGGTATCCTTTGGGTTCCCAAAAGTTAGGGGGTTATTAGGAGTTGTTGTAACCCTACCCGATATCTGTTGCTCCACCGCCCTTGATGAAGCTGACGATTTTCGGTATGCGGGACCATGTTTTTGAGTGAGGGGGCTGGAGGCCGAGTGGCAAGCTCCTTTTTGGGGATAGAAGTGGGTGGCATGGGGTGGAGCCCCTTAGAATTGCTATAACTACGTCCTTAGATTGCAAGAAAACCCTTTTGAATATCAAGCTACATTCTTTCTTAGATGTGATTGGCAATTTACTGCATGACATCATGCACTAGCAAAAAGGCGGGAGACTGCAGATCCCCAGCCTCTCCCCCCGGCGTGCCTGGATTTGAAAAGAAAATGAGATCAACCAAATCCTTGATCTAACCTCGATCTGACACCATTAATAGAGTATTTACTTTTGCAGTTTAGCATGTAATAATATATATAGCCTAAAATTGAATACATATAAAGCTATTATTATTAAAGTAGAATATTATTAATGAAGTAGAATATTAGCACTAAAGATATTACAAGATTGTATGCTAAAATTTCTTTAAATTTTATCGTAAAGAGAGATAGCCTAGCTGTTAGACTATTTCGTCCATTGGCATTGGAGTATGTTGAAATTTAAACGCAAAATTATTGTAGCTTTTAATGTTTGATTATTTCAAAATTGTAATTGATAAATTCATGTATAGTATTTTGAAATATTTGTTTTGCGTATGGTTTTAGCGTAGTAATAAACTTAAAAATTTCTTCAAACATTTCTCGCTAGCTCTTTCAAATGGACGGAAAAGGAAATCTAACGAAATTTTGCAAGATATTACAAAGAGTAAGAACTTCAAAGGAAACATTCACGACATTAATTTGTAAATCTTCGATTATTTTTCGCGTCTTTTTTTGGTTTTCGTTGTTTTTAGAAACCTGTGTATTTAAGATTGTGCTAGTTAACGAATAGTGATTACTTAGCAAATGAGGTGTATATTTTACGTCCCTTAAGTGTTCAAATAACAACAGATGTAGCGTTCAAGCAGTAGATAGTCGAATTGGTAGTTTGAATAGGTAAACGAGTTGGGTAAACGTGGGATAATAAAACTGAGGATCTTGGCCATCTGATTGGCTAAAGACACGGGCGATTCCCCGCATATGGATCTCACCAAAAGACAATGAATATTTGCATACTATGCTAGATAGTTTTTGTTCGTTTAATTTTCACTTTGCTGCAAATCTTGAAGAATTTTGGGGATCTATAAATAGAATAGTTCCAAGAAGTGAAAGTTGTTGAAGTAAATTGATTTCATTTCCTGTGGTTAGATGTTGCAATTTAAGAGTTGGTAGACCGCATAATTTTGTTATTAGATGTTGATGAAGATCTTTATTAGAAACTTTGCGTGCCCATAGGTATTGCAATGTGTTGCTCACTACTGTTTTTAGATTTGCCTAATATAAGGACGATCTTTGTCAGTAGCTCGTTCTATTGATGTCTGGTATTTTATTTAGGACTAAAAGTGGTGACAAATACTGTTTTTGTGCTGTTCTTTCTTCTTCATCTTGCAGAGTGCAGGTTATTGCTGCTGATTAAAAGCGACTAGTATTTCACCCTGTGTTCTTTTACCCAGTACACTTCAGCAAATATTTTCCTAGAAGCAGGAGTGAATCGTTTGATACGTTTAATTTAATTCTTGTAGTATTTTCTCTTTCGTTTTACAAGACATCATAAAAACATAAACACCAAAACATTGATTGTAAAAGCTCGGCCAAACTAGGAAACATTGTCATATGACATTGTTGCACAAACAACAAATATGTTTTCGCATGATTCTGTGACACGAAATGAGGGTGGCTGAACTTGTCTGACAACATTTTGTTGTTGCTGCCGCTGCTGATTATTGGTGCAAAAAGTCAAAGCTAAAATGGAAGTAAAGCGAAAAGCAGTTGTTGCCGTTTTACTATTAGAAGGTCTGAATGATTAAGAAAAGAAAACGAAGAGGTCTTACAAAAGTAAGACAATAGTTATGGAAAAAGAGCAAATGGGCTTGCTTGACTGTCTTGTTTCGTCGTTATTTTATTACGGAAGCCTAAAATAGCCACTGCGCATAAGACTGCGCATGGAATTTATCAACATTGAATTGAATTGTCTGACAACATCACGCCAAACTAGAAAGCGTTGTCATACAACATGCAATGTCACACGAAATGTTTAATGATCGTTAAACATTCGTATGACAAATTTTTCATCGATTTTGTCATATGACAAGGTGGCCAAACTAGGAAAAATTTCGTGAAACATTTGCAAAACACGAATGTCATATGAAAATGTTTCCTAGTTTGGCCGGGCGTTAATATGACGCATTTGATACGCTCTTTGATTTGACATCAGATAAAGGGAAGGCAGAGTTAGTAAATTTAGGCTTAACTTTGAATCGCTTGTCCTTAGTGTAGATGAAAATTTTTGGCTACTAGCAGTTAAACATGGTAAAAAAACGCTTTGATCACAGGCTAATAGCCTGTGTACAGAGAGGTAAATGCGTGAGTGGCGTAGAGATGCCGGATTTAAACCCAGCGGAGAACGTTACTGAAAGCAGGATAGTTACATCGAGAAAGTCTCGTCGTAAAAAGTCTGCATCGAAACCCGCTGTTGCTGCAAATGCCTACGTTACTGACGATAGACTAGTTGAGCTGTTTGAAGACAAAATGAGACAGAGAATTGAGATGGGTAGCAGCAAGGCAAGTGAAGATGCTACAAGCACCATTGCGAAGATATGTGATTATGAAGAAGAGATGGAAATACAGTTGCTAGGTGACGAGTTGAAGAACATCAAAAACAGAATGGCTAATGTAATTTTATCTTTTCCATCGCTTTCATCTGCTATTTACCATTAATATTTTGCATATAATAAGGCCCTCTCGAGGACTTGCCTTCGAAAAGTATTTCACCACCTAGAACAAATTGGCTTCAAGCAACAGGCATTGTTTGTTAGGTCTGCGAAAAGATATTGTTTCGAACCTTATCTGATAATTTTTAATGCATTGATTTGGTGGGAAAAACATCTCATGCAATCGTTTGACAAATGTTGAGAATATAAGGTATGACTTCTTGCTGTGAAGTATGAAAACTGTGTCAAAGAAAATAATACCAAAAACACAAGAATTGCCCAATGAAGAAAGATTAGCTTTAAAATGTTTTAATGGAAAGTGCTATGTCACTTTGGAAAAATTGTACGGCAGCTGAATTTTCATCTGTCTAATGCACTATAATATTATAATCAGCTTGTTTCTGGTGATTCTATTGAGAGAAAAAAGCAAGAAATGGGCGTTCAATTAAAATCAGTGAAAGGGGAGAGAGGATAGTTTGTCGTGCGGCAAAAAACTTAGATTTGGAACTCTAAAATTAATTGTCAAAGAAGTTTAACCAATCCGATGTTTGCAAAGCTGCAATCAAATATATTATTAGAAAGAGTACATAAATATAAATGTCTAAGCCAGAGAAGAAAACGAAAACTTTTTTTATGCAAGCAACCACCTGATCCATTTTCAGTGGGTCCGATAATATAGTAGATTATTCATTTACGAATGCTCAATTAAGATGTTGTTTACCTGACGAGTATCGTTTTGGCCTAGGAAACAACTGAAGAATGTTTAGAGTATGGATAGCAACTTCGTACTGGGCCTAATGGCGTAGGCAGATTTGTACAATATGGTCGAAGAATGAATACCACATGTAATGCTTCTTTGCTTCAGGAAAATTTATCTGAAAGCATCCCTTACATCTACGTGAATCTAGCACAAAATTTTAATTGTCAGCATCATAATGCTGCTCGTCACCAAACAGAGTTAATCCAGAGCTTCTTACAACAGGAGTAAATTACATCTGCATTGCCTTGCTCAAAGCTCTGATCTGAAAATACTTGAAAATGTATCGCTATTTATCAAAATCCAGCTTAGCAATGATGCACGATGTCCTCCGATAAATATACTTTTATTCAACGTGTTGATGAAGTTTGATCTCGAACACCACAATATTATATCCATCAACATAATGCTTCCATTCCAAGAAGTCTCGAGGCTGTCAAAAAAATGTGCGGCTACCCATCACACTATTGATCAACGATCTGTTTTAGCAAAGATTTTCGCCACAAAGTTTAACTTTTCGACTCCTCAAATTGTACTTTCTTCATTGGCCGTATTTCGATTTCCTATTGTTTTTGATTTGCTGTTGCAAATTGCATATAATTTGCACAACCACGTGCCTGGTTGAGCGTCCGCCATTGCATAATTTTTCGAAGTGGTGAAATACTTTGGGGAGAGCTTGAAAAACATTTTTGGGAATAAGTGAGGCTTTGCAATTTTCCAGGGAGCATGGGAGCACATACCCCTGGGGCCCCCCTATACTGTACTTCCTTGAATACTCGGCCTCCTTCAAATAATAGCACCTATTAGGAGACATAATTTTTTAGCTAATAGTAATTTCCATCGATATCAATACCTGTTCGTCTCCAAATCTGAACCAGAGGAAGCTAAGGAGTAAGTGGGAACCGTGTCCTTCAAACCCTACAGCTGCTTACTTTCCTGCTTCAAATATATCTGTCTATCACAAGCACATCATAGACACAAGGGACCATTCCAAAAGCAAGTACGCACAATTTCATCGATTTTTCAACCCCCTATCCCACTTGTATGCTTTTGCATGTTTTCAAGGTACCCCCTGAGCGTACGTACTTCAAGCCAGCACACCCCCACCACAGTATTGCTACAACTTTTTGGCTCAGTAATTTCAAAGTCTCTATAATTTGATGCACACCCGAGAACTCTAAAAATTATCAAATGTTTTGCAAAATTTCGATAAAGTCCAATCAAAAGCAATCCCTCTCATCAACGATCCAAACCTCACCAATACTCTCCAGTCTCTCTCCCATCGTCGTCCGGTTGCAGATCTTTCCATTTTCTACCGATATTTTCATGGACATTGCTATCTGGAGACCAAGAATATCATTCCTGGTCCAGTGAGGCGTATTCGAAAAACCAGAAGCTCTACCCAATCTCACCTTTCCAAGTTGCGCTACCTAATCCACGAGCTGAAGCTCACAAATCATCTTTCATTCCAAGAACTTCTTAACTAAAGAACACATTGTCTCCTCCTGCTTTCCCCGAAACCTACAACTTATTATCCTTGAAATCCAACATCAACAAACTTGATCTTATCTCTCTATCATGTAGATAACCTTTTTCCCTTTTCTAAATTTCTCCTTTGTCCGGGCATTGTTATAGATCCTAAGGCCTTTCCCCATCATACACACTAAAAAAACAAACTTCGATGAGACAGCTATCGTTTGTGAACAATCTTTAATAGATAGCTCTATTTACTTATGATTCTTCGTAAGTAACAAGCGTTGAAAATTATATGAGGGTAAGCACCGTTATTTGAAGAGTCACCTTCTCGGTTGTACGTTTTCGTACGGTTTTCTGGGTACCCCCAACTCCCTTCAGAGCGTACATACTTTTTGAATGGCCTCCAAGAAAAATGTACCGACTGCTTGAACAGGCTGCCTTTTTAAAACTGAACTACAGAATCGGTACAATTTTTCATTGACTTTTTTTGACTACCAGAGGCAAAGAGGAGAAAAGATGGGACAAATCTTCAGAGCTTCAAATTCTCAAGGGCTTCGAAAACCCTAGGATTTCAAGTTGTAGGAAGGCCTCAAAGCAAGACCAGCAGCAATTTTCCTGGGTTGATGCCCAAACGTTCTTTTTCTCCGCTCGCCTTTTTGGTAGAGTGCTTCGGATGCCTCTTTCACCTCAGGGCCTTGAAGTCTCTCATTGGCCCTTCCACACAACAGCCTACTTTTGATCTTTCAAATTCTTTCTTTAGTTTAAGAAGAGTTTTGAGACTTTCAGTATCATAGACATTGTCTTTGACATGGATTCTTGAATTAGTTTAGCGAATAATGATAGTAATGGACATTTTATCTATTTTGAAGGCTGTTGAGTGCTACGAAGACATGGTTAATTATTCCGTAAGTATCCACATCACCTTTATACTCGAATTTTTGGGCAATCTATCTTTTGAAAATAGGAAATATATGCATGCATGTATGTTTGTGAGTTATCTGTCACATCTACAACTCTGAACGCAGTGTTTGAAAGTGACAATGGCTTTACATTCCAACTGTCGCTTAGATTTGGTTCAATTCTTGGCATCTGCATTCATTCCAATCAAATTTTGCAAAAAGGCGAGAGTCTCATGTAAATTAGCGATAAAGCGAAGGAAAAAAACAGGGTAGTACAGTTTCAAAACGGGAAGAATATAGATGTCTAATACACCCATATCTACCACACGAAAATATATTAACATAGTTATTCCTCTTCACCTTTTGCTAAGTCTTGCAAAATGTGAATTTGAAAAACTAAAGTTTTATCAGAATGCAAAAAGAGGTCAAAGAAACAACCAATTCAACTTAATATGAAACACTGATGCAAATTTTGAATGATCAGTACTTTGCTCGATAGTTCTTCACAAAGTGCTCTTTTGACAACATTGAACCTATGGTGATTTCTAAAAATTTTAGTAAGGGGGCTCTGGTTGCATAATATATGAACAAATGTATTAGTAATTTTTTTGCCAAATACAGTTCATTTTATAACTATTTAGATTATTATTAGTCCAATCTCACGGGACGTCTGTGACATCCAAAGTGAAAAATTTGAGGTAAAATGGCTAAAATGCTAACGAAAACATCCGAACATGAACTAAAAATGTGGTTATCATGAAACTGAATGCGCAGAGCTTAAATATTTACAAAATAACTCTGCATCAAGCGAAACCTACTTCTGGCACAAGGCTTTAAAGTTGTGTGATGTATGTGACATCGTACAAATTACATCATCCCAGTAAAATTGTGCTTCTTGAGATTGCTCTAAAGTTCTAAGAGCAAATCATAAATGGCTGAGTACTTAGCAATGCTAATAGATGAAGTTTCAAAGCAACTTAAACAATTTAGTTAATTTCTTCATTTTCTGGAAAAGTTTGGTAAAATGTCTCGTGACGTATGTACTAAAATGCACGGCGGGTGCAATTTCGAAAAAGTCTCAATCAAACAAAAACTTGTAAATTTCAAAAAATATTCTCCATTTGTATTGTTAACTTCAAAAACATTGCATTGTCATTAATACTCTGTTGATTTCATTTATTTTGTGCCCCTAGCTAGAGAGTTGTTCTTGCACTTCATAAGAATGGGCCTATGATTTGTTTTTGTTCTTTATCTGTTGCTTTGCACACCATGCTGTAAACAAGATTTGCTTAGCCCTGTTATTTAAGTTTATGATATAAATGCATGAAAATAGAAGGCGAGCATTTTGTCCTTTCAAAATGTGGACAAGGGTAAAATATTGTCTTGCAAAACAAACAGAGCTGCATTGTAATGAGCAGCATCAATAAGGGTGAGATCTCGATCAAGTATGGAAGATAAGTGAAGTTGAAATGGCTGAGTTGGAATATGTGTATCTGTGCCTAACCTTGGTTGTACTTTTTGCATTTGGTGTTAGATTTTGCATCTTTTGTTTTAATTCTGCTTTTGTTTTTTGCATCTATTATCTTACTGTAGTTTCTTTGTCGATCTTTTGTCTCAATTTGGCTGAATATTTTGCATCTATTGTCCAAGCTTCGCTTTACTTTTTGCAATTATTGGTTGAATGTGATGTTACTTTTTATATCTATTGTCTAAATTCGGTTTGACTTTTTGTATCTATTTTCTAAATTCAGTTTTACTTTTTGTATCTATTGTCTAAGCTTGGTTAGCTTTTGTGTAACTATTACCTAAATTTGGTGTTCCATTTTGCATCAATAGTTTAAATTTTGTTCACTGTTTGCATGTCTCTTCTAAGTTTTATTTTACTTTATGCGTAATCTTGAAATATTGTTGACTTGATCCAAGTGTGATATTGAACACGCATTTTTTTGAAAGTTGCTTTACATTTAGCTTCTCAACAGCATGGAAGTTCATACCTGTTATTTGAATGCAGTTTTACGTATAGTTTCAGAAAATGATCTTAGGGCAATTCCACGAGTAACTGGCGTAACAATCAGAAAGGTTATATTCATTTGCAGGACAAGTTATTTGTGGAGAAACATAATATTTTCATTGATTAAAACGGGTGCTTAGCGCCTTTAAGAAATACGATTGTTTTTAATCTAAGGTAAATATTGTGTTGTTGGTTGCTAGTTTTAAGTGGTAACTGACGTAGCTTAAAGAATGAAAAATTCGTTATATTGACCAAAACAACTGCAAATTTTTCTGAAAGTATTTTGAGCTTGTATTTAAAACTTACTGTCATGTTTCAACTGACATGAAAGAAAGGAAAAAACAATATATTAAAGCTAAGATGAAACTCAATGGGCTAGAGAGGTTTATACTCCTTGGTAACTGACGTAACACAACCCTGTAACTGACGTAACACTCTCTAAAGATATTGTCAAAAACTGGAAATAATAGGCAGTTTCCCTTTTCCCCATTTCTAAGGCCTATGAAATACGATGAATATATGAAGCACACATACGCATGCAAAATTACAATTTTTTAATTCAACATTTTAAACAAAGATTAGTTAATATTTTTCAGCTACATCTAGAGAGAATTATTGCACCTTTAACATAAAGAAACTACAAAATACAACTTATTCTAGGATATAATAAGAGTGTTTTTGCTTTCAATAAGTGCTGAGTATGACAAAAGTTCTGCATTGACTAGCATAATTACTCTAGAGTACCGAATAATCGGGCGAGGTAAGAATAATGGGGGGGGG
>WIPJ01001178.1:84740-124506 GCA_018155075.1 Cassiopea andromeda | reverse complement strand
AGAAATCGGGGACTTGCATAGATAAACAATTGACTAAAAATTCAGATGACATTTTGCTAGCATTGAGGAAATATTTTTGGCGCTCTTTTGGCAAAGAATAATTCCTTGTGTGTTGTTGACTTCAGGGTATGAGTACTTTTATGGGCGAATTGAAGCAGTGGTTTAGGGATTGCAAAATCCTACACTATTGAAATTTAATCACAACATCCATCAAGAACCTACCTACCATACAGTAATTCAAAAGCTACCTCAAAGCACATCTAAGGAGTTGAATACATACATCACAACACAAGATCAGTCCAATTCTTATTTCGCTTGCATTAGTTTATCAGTGTATTTAGTTCTCTTTTGTAAAATAACTGAATGGATCTGCTCGTGCATAAATAGTATTGCTAAAACACTATCTTTCGAGGCCATTGATAATATTTAGGCTTGCCTGCAAAAGCTGGAATAATGATAATTTCTTGTTGGTAATGTTGGGAAGTAATGTAACATGTCTATAAATTTGCTTCTATAACCTCTACTCCTTATCATTTCAGAATGAATTCAGTAGTGTAGGGTGTCAAATGAATCAAATATGGGGTGAGCCAAAGGTCGTCGATGCAACTCATCCAAAACAAGATGCACGTAACGCAAAGCTTGACGGCAACAACTTAAAACTCACAAAAAGTAGCACAAAACTTGATCAAAGCAGTTTGAAGATCGACAGCAGAAACGTGAAGCTCGATTCGAATTACGGAAAACTCGATAGAAGAGTTTCAAAACGAAACATAAGCAATACTAAAATCCAGAGCAGCAACGTAAAACTCGATTCAAGTAACGCAAACTTCGATAGAAGCAGCATGAAACTCGATCAAAACAACGCAGAGCTCCAAAGAAGCAATATGAAACTCGATTCAAGTAACGCAAAACACGATAAAAGTAATGCAGAATTTTATCCAAACATGACAGAGTTTGAAGGGAACAATGCGAATTTCGAATCAAGTTACGTGAAATTCGGGGAAAACAATGGAAAGTTAGATCCAAGCAATACAGAATTCGAAAGAAACAATGCGGATTTCGATTCAAGTTACGCACAATTCGGGAAAAACGATGGAAGTTTCGATCCACGCAGCACAGAGTTCCAAGGAAACAATTCGAATTTCGATTCAAGTTATGCACAATTCGGGAAAAGCGATGGGCAGTTCGATCCACGCAATGCAGAGTTCGAAATAAACAATGCGAATTTCAATTCAAATTACGCACAATTCGGGAGAGGCAATAGAAAGTTTGGCTCAAAGAACGCAGAGTTTGAAGGTAGCACCGTGAACGTCGATTCAGGTAATCGAAGGCCCGGGAAGGGTGATGGAAAGCTCGATCCACGCAACACAGAGCTCGAAAGAACCAATGTGAATTTTGACTCAAGTTACGCACAACTCGGAAAAGGCAATGGAAAGCTCGATCCACGCAACACAGAGCTCGAAAGAAACAATGTAACTTTCGACTCAAGTTACGCACAACTCGGAAAAGGCAATGGAAAGCTCGATCCACGCAACACAGAGCTCGAAAGAAACAATATGACTTTCGACTCAAGTTACGCACAACTCGGAAAAGGCAATGGAACGCTTGATCCACGCAATACAGAGTTGGTAACAAACAATGCAAATCTCGATTCAGGCTACGCACAACTCGGAAAAGGCAATGGAAAGCTTGGCCCAAAGAACACAGAGTTTGAAGGAAACAAAGCCAATTTCGATTCAAGTAACAGAAGGCTCCGCAAGGGCAATGGAAAGTTCGATCCACCCAATACAGAGTTTCAAGGAAGGAACGTGAATTTCGATTCAATTTATGCACAACTCGAGAAAAGCAATGGAATACTTGGTCCAGACAACACAGAGTTTGAAGGAAACAAAACGAATTTCGATTCAAGTAATAAGCGACTCGGGAAGGGCAATGGAAAGTTTGATTCAAACAACAGAGAGTTCCAAGGAAGAAGCATGAATTTCGATTCAAGAAAAGCCAAACTCGACTTCCGTAGTGCAACACTCGATTCAACGTATGATCAGACATTTTCTACTGTAGAGATGCAGAATTTGCTTCGGAGGACATGCTCAGCTGATGCTCTAGTACCAGATAGATTTTCAGACGAACAGCAGGCAATGAGAGTCAACAGAAGCACAGAAATGCAACAAGCCGGTGGGAAAAAGACAAGAAGATCTACTCTAGCTGCCAGATATGGCAGATTAGCTGATCATGTCTCTTTTGATAGAAGAAATCAACTTGCACCTTCAAAGATGGATAATCTCTTGGGGATAAGCGCCGATTCAAAAAGGAACCAGCTAAAACCAAGCTTGAGCCAACTGAAGCCTACGATTGCAAAGCTTGGTTCTCTTGGAGAGGGCTCGAATCTAGCAAGTACAGCTGGAGGGAAACTCGATGGACCAGTTGATTGGTTAGTTTGATTTGTGATTTACTATCTGAATGAATGACGAACTGAATAACTCAACAGTTATATTGTATGGGTGAGGAATTGAATGATTGAATGAGTAAATGATTGAGCAACAGAATGCTGGTATGATTGATTGGCAGATTAAATAGTTGAGGAATTAAATGACAGCTTCACTGATTGAGCTATTGAATGATTCAGCAATTGGATAGTCGCTTGATGATTGAATTTTGGTTTGGTTGATCGATTCAGCGATTGATTGATTGATTGAATGATGGGTGATTGATTGATTAATTGATGGATGAATTGACTGATTGATTTCATGGTCAAGGAATGTATTGATTAATGTCTTTATTAAATACATAGTCCACTGACTAACTAGATATTTATCTAACTGGCTTACGTCACGTATTGCTGGTCAAGCTCAGTTTTCCCGGGTATTTTGTGCAATCACGTCCAATGTCGGAAGAAGTTCTGACATTTGAAATGGATCAGGACAAAGTAATTGGGAAAGCTGAGCCATATTCTGCATTCAAGGTAGTTGCTATTTTATTCCGACATAACGGATAGCTTCGGGTTAAGCCTGGATTCCATATAACTTTCTAGTGCCGGCGACGCAGCGGCGACTCATTGGCGACATTGAATTCTTTAATGGAAACCCTTCTTTTCAATTGCCGGCGACCAGCCGGTGACCCACCGCTGATATCGAAGAAAAGTTGAAACTTGTTCAACTTTTTTTCCATTGTGGCTCCGGCGACCTCGAGAAATTTATATGGAAACATGACTGCGATGGGTTGCCGGTGGGTCGTCGGCAGCTTCAGAAGTTTGAATGTCTTCAATACAACTAAAATTGACTTTCATTTCAGTTTTATTTTAAAATTCGCTACGGAGGAGAGCTCATCGCCAGTGGGTCACCGGTGAGTGAAAAGTATATGAAAACATGCTTCAGTAGCAATGTCGCCGGTGATTCGCCGGCACTAGAAAGTTATATGGAAGCCAGGCTTTAAGTGGGTACAAGCTATTGAGTAGCTGCTCTATGGCAGTTGTATACTGATTAAGTGAAACAATCTACCTTCTCTCAAGGGACACTGCGTTGAATGAGACATCAGATCCTACAGAATATGTCAATATGGTGGCCGCTGAGCTACAAAGATATGCTGCTAGAAAGAGTAAAAACCGAAACAGTAGAGAGAATGACGCTGATGATGCCCGTATTGTATCAATCATGGAGAAAGCTGAAACAAGTACGTTTAATCATTAACTATGGTTAAATCAAAAGCTGTTTCTTGAATGACAGTAGAAGTCAGTTAACTCAGACCCTTGTTAACTCGGAAATTCGCTTTGTCGTACAGGTTTCTAGTCCCCTTTGGATTTTAGGACCGTTATCGAGGCCTCGGGTATCTCGGGCATTCGCTAAGTCGGACGAATTTGCTGTTCCCCTGAGGGTCTGAGTTATCGGGATTGTACGGTAACGCTAGTCTTAGCCGTTCGCTCAGCTCCCCATCACCATTATTACAACAGAGCATTGTAAAAGAAAAGTAGTTAAACTAGAGCTTTTTTTGGCCTAATTTTAGAGAAGCTCCATGTTCTAAAGTTGAAGTTAAAAATATATGTTTGATATTCACAGCATGAACATTTAGAAGCTCTTTTCCTGTTATAACACTGTTTTCAGTATGTTCTTGGCGTTTAGGTAGCGTTAAGGCTGCTTTCAGGCTGCGCTTGGTCTGTGCTTTATCCCTTACTGGAGCGCATACGTACCTGTGCCATTCTCTTCTATTTGCACAAAACGCTAACAAATTCCTGCGTTACCCGAGCGTCTTATCAACATGATACACTTTATGTGACTATAAACAGCATATATCTTTTGCCATTTTGTTCAAAAAATATAAACAACTGCATTCAGTGTCTTTGTTTGCTAAAGTGAAATCAATTTACCATGAGCTATCTTGTAAAATTCAATTCAACATGATTCAATTCAATCTGACTCCGTTCTACCTTTGCAGTGTTGCAGATTCTGGGCTACACCATCTTTGATATGCCATGGGCAAAGGTAAGAGCTATAACAGTAACTCAAACAAGAAACTAGAATAATCGGCACGACATCCACATAGTGAGCACAATACTTATAATTATGATTCCATATTGACGTTTCGCCAAATCTAAGTTGCTTATGCTGTATTTTTTCGATATATATTTTGTCATTACGGAAATGGGGAGGTTGCCGCGGCGGTATGATGCCAGCTGGTAGAATTTCATCTTCACCAATCAAAGTATGTTAGAAGCAGCAATTATGAATCTGCTTCAGATTGAATTTGACCAAACAGAGATTTAGGTCTTATATAGATGATGTGGTACTATAACATACAGTTGTATAAAAATAGTAGCTTAAATGTTAGGGCTCTGTTTCTTTCCCTATTGTGTAAATATTTAATAAAGTAGTAATGGTTTAAAACGATAACAATGACAGCAATGAATGAAATAGGACAAGAGTAAGACAAATGAAAACTCTAGTTTGAAATCGACTGAGTGTAGTTCGGACCTAGAACCTGCTACGACGCCCGTGGAAGGGTATGACATGGAAAGGACGTACTATATGAGAAACGTCTTCCAAGCACCTTCATCTGTAGTTCAATTAGTGTTTCACAAGATAAATTTCTATAATTTCCTACAGTTGCAACCGATGTGTTTCGGTAAACATCATTAATATTTGGAATTGTGAAGCTTTTGTTTCTTTAGGGCATGGGTGTGATCTTGAAAATGCTTTCTTACGGTTTCATTCCTTTGCTTGCTAAAACCGCAACATGTAGGTGGCCGTAATTTTATGTATTGTTACTGCATGCAAAAACTCTTGAGTGGCTAATTCCAAGGGGGCTGGAAAAATCCCAGAAAACCCAATTAGCAAGGGGGTTAGAATAGACGAGGGGTTGGAAAATGACCAAAAATGTTATGGGAAAGGCAATGAATTCTTGTCACAAATGTACACAAAGCAATATAGCCAAGTCCATAGAATGAAATAACGCTCAACCATAGCTCAACCATATAACACATGAGATGAGTGTGCTTTTCTTATATTTTTTACTCATTTCATTTCATTTCTGTCATTTCATTTCACATATTTTAAGGAGGGTAGCCTTTAACTTGTACGTCAATGTCACTTCTATAAGAATTACATTGGGTGAGATGTTACTTCCAAAAGTTTATAGGCTTCCAAAATTTTTGACCAAGGACATTCATATTCCTAAGCTTGCAAATTTTGATTGTGCTTTTATTTCTTATCACTCACAGGATCTACCTAGCAAAGGACTTCATCCTGCTCCTGCCAGAAGGTCAAGAAAGTCGCATCATATGCCAACCATTACTAATCCTCAACTGACGCCAGAAATGTGGAAAAAGTTAGATAAACTAATTGCAAAGTCGTTAGCTCAAGGCCGCGGCTCTGCCTATAGTATGAAATCAGCAAGAACTGAAGGCCTGAGCAACGCTGAGCAGCGACTTCCAAGCACAAATAGATCCATTGCTAAAGATGGACTTTCAATGCAGCAACGAGGAAGGTATTTAATCCAGTTCTACACGAGCTCATCTTATTATCTCTTAGACAACTATTTCCATCAAGACCATTGTGGGGCTAGTCTGGTGATATGGAGGCCCTTACATTTCGCGACACCAGCTTAACATAAGAAGATAGTTCAGAAGAGATGAAGTAAAACAATGATAAAAGCATCCCCTGGGAAGAGTGACACATTTTTATAAACAATTTCTTTTATTACTCTCTTTTGTTTAAGGTATTATGTATTATGTTAATTTATATTGATTATCAATGAAGCATGCTGATAGGAATCTGTGAATAAACACAAAGGTGGAAAGAAAGAAGGAATGAAGGAAAGGCAAGTGAAAAAATTTCTACAATAATTGCATGCAGGAAAGGAAAGGTGCTTCTTTCCCGTCACTTTAAAAGTGGCTCATCTGGGAATTTCTCAGCTTTCTACCTGATTACGACGCCCCTGATATCCAAGAATCGCCTAATGTTCTAATAAAACCTTGAGAAAGATGGCATTATTGACTGTTTAATCCAGAGGTGGGCAAACTTTTCAGTGAAAGGGCCACATTCACAAATCATAAGCTTAAAAGGGCCGCTAACAAGGCTAGCACCGATTTCTTACTGTGAAATTCCCTGACTTTTGCATGATTTTCCTGGCAAATACAAGCCTTTAGATAGCTGAGCGATAAATACAAATGTAAAAGCCAATTTCTAGTTGAAACCTATGAATGTCGCAGGTCTTTACCAATTGATTAAATCTCATATGGGGAAACATAGTCTTTTTATAGTAATCTTGTTGAAAAATGGGGGTCAGGGGACCTGCTCACAGATAAATTGTTTGAGGTAATGCCTTCTAGAACGTCATAATGCGCTCATTTGTAGTATGGCATGAGCTTATTTCATCATTGATCTTCATGCTCAGAAGGTGAAACTGACCCTTCACCCTGATTTTATCGAAATTTGAAGACTTATAAAGATACTAGGTTAAGCTTTCCGTTTTGCATGCAAACTAGCATTATAAGCAAGAAATTTCACGCTACTACACCAAGAGAAGACAGTCTACCCCAAATGTGGGCTACACAGACTGCACTCAGGGTGCAGAAGTAACGTATTCCCCATAAGAGTCGTCATCTACGCACTATCTTTGTAGTGGAAGAGCAAATCCAAAAATGGAAATTCCTGCAACAGCTCGTGCCAATTCTGAAAAGTTATAAATCTATACGTACATGAAATATAAATATTTGTTTACAATTCACAGAGATGAAAATTTTGAGAACGACCCCTTCAAGAGGAGACGTGTAGCTGAGAATCCCAAACTGGTATCAGAATGCTCCAGCTTCCCGAACTTGAACGCAGACCGTTCATGGGTGCTAAATGCAGGTGACGCTCGATTAATTAAAGGTAAACTCTCATCTGGGCCAGAACATATGCGATGTGAGTCAAGTCAAACATTTTTTGATGTAATAGGCCGGCTTGCTTCCAGACAGTCATACAATAGTGTCATACCTCAGAAGCAGAAGTTGCCACCAATCGATGTAGGGGAAACGCATCCACAAGAGTTGGTGATCAGCAGAATGAGTTTTTACGGAGAGCAGATTGAAGATGAAAAGACACCAAAAATATTCGTTGCAAACGAACATGGAACGTCAATTCCAGCGAAAGAGTCTCGAAAGAGACTTCTATCTGAGGGAAAGGCCCATATAAGCATAGTAAGGATACGCAATATAAATCCATTTTTTTTGTAAGAAAGGGACCATTCACATTCAATACAGCATTAAGTTTGGTATTTCTAGACACCCAACCACCCATTCCCTTTCAAACTTTGTCATAAATTCAAAACTATAAACCCACCCTCAATGTCTGAGGCCACATTATGAAATTCCACTTTTCCGTTTTGGTTCGGCTTACATCTCTTGTAGCCTGCTATCAAACAGGCATAAAGTTTTCCGTTGTTCATAGAGACAGCTATGTTGTCATGGTGACAATGACAGTGAAAATCGCCAAAATGGCATCAATATAGGATTGTCAGATTATGTTCAGATGTAGAGCTAAATTTGTTGTAAAACAGGGCACGACTTGTTATTTTGAGACCAAATAATGACCTGTTAAGAAAATGCGGCATCACACTCCAAAAACAGCTCGCCAACTCCTTGGCACTAATATCAAAATACCCCTTACTCCCTTGCGTGAATGGCCCCAGAGTGGGGTAATAAGAAAGTACAAATTTCTTTTATATGAATAAATAACATTTCACAAGTCTCGATATTCTTCATTTATTTTTTAATATTAAGCATCAAATTAACATTGTAGCCTGCGGCCGACAAATGAAACAAAATTGCCAGAAAAGTAAAGGAAAAATTAAAGCCTTTGTTGATCTTCTAGTTCATCATAAAATAGAAAGAAACAAGAGCAAGACAAGGCAATAAATTTTGTGTAGAAGATATAAAGCTTTATTTAAAACAAACTGGAATAAATCTTAACTTAACTTGTAGTGAACTTTATAAGACGTATTGTTTAAAAACTATTCATAAACTTCAGCAAGAGCAGCCGTGGCCTAGCGGTAAAGCACTCAACTCAGGCCAATGAGGTCCTGGGTTCGACGTCCACCGCAGACCATTGGTGACGTCAGGAAGGGCATCCGGTCCTAAAATGTTTGTGCCAGAACTAAATTAATCTCAGAGGCACCCTCCAAGCCCCAAGGAATTTAGGGAAACGGAGGTAAAATCGAGAGAGATTCATAAACTTCAGCAAGTTTGATGCTCAGTTTCTTGTAGGGTGTGTTATTGCAAAAGAATTCAAGTGTTGAACTTTCATTACTTATGGCGCTGCGAAACACTATTTTCTTATAAATACAGCTGATCAATTTTTCTCATTTCTTTACTACATAGCAACACCACATTTTAGCAAGCTTTATATGGGTTTTTGGAGCTTTATCAGCTGCAAAAATCCATAAAATTCTTCGTCATTTACTTTTGGGTCTCGAATAAGCGGGGGTCCTAATAAGCAGGGGAGTTGGAAAACTCCTCAAGATGAAATGAGCGGGGGGAGGGGTTGGAATAAGCGTGGGGGTCGGAAGTTGGGGCTTGCTGTTCAACAACTAGCACAAATACAAAAGCCCCTAATAACACCACTGCAAGCAAATACTTTTCGGAATCTTGCCATATATATCTCATCCATTACATGGGTAACTCAACAAAATTCTTGCAGGGTTCTCCTAGAAAAATTGGAAATTTAATAAGCGGGAGAGCCCTAATAAGAGTAGGGGTAGGAAATTTTAATCTTTAGAGTAGCCTAAGTGTACCTCCTTTAATCTTCTTCGTTTCATTTGCAGAGTCTCTTCCGTTGCATTGCAAACCGTGAAAAAAAGCCTGCACAGGCATCATTTAGCACAAAGCGCAAGCTTGGCCATCCTGAAAAGAAAGCTATGCGACAGAAAACGAGAAGATCAATCACTAAAAGCGGAATATTGGACTTGGAAATGCTAGGTTTACCTTTACGTCGTATGGCACCACTTTCATCGAAGACTAAGAAAAAATCTTAATGCCTACTTCAATTAGTCAAGAATACTGTAAGAGTTGTTCACAAATGATGCATCACTTTACTTCTAGCTTTTCATAGTTTATGGTTTATAGAATTTCATCTCCCTCAGCGGTGCGCCCTTGACTTTGCAACTGTGGCCACAGCACTAAACTCTCAGGCATACGCAGCACGAAATAGCGAGGTGAGGACGACCGCGTGCTGTCATATCTGATAGCTATTGGAGTTGAACCTCTGTCAGCTTCCAGGCGCAGCGCTGGCGCGAATGAACGCGCTCGAATGGAAACCGGCCATAATGCAGTTTAGGGCACCTTTGTTCAAAATTACGTCCCCGACCAAAAGGGGTCCTAAAAAATTCATTTCATCATGTGCTTTTTGGCCATTATTAGCATATAGGCCTCATAACAAGGGGAGCAAAGTGCCCCCACATGTGTCATCGAGTGGGCAAATTTTTGACAAAGGTGGTGGATCAAAGACTATGTATACGACTTTTAAGTAAAATCACTTTTCTGCAGGAGCCTCAATTTTCATGTGCTGTTTTCTTACGAAAAACATGCAATGTTCCTAAGTATTTGTTGAATGCATGTGCTTTTCTAAAATATTTGGAAACTTCAGCCCCTGTGCCCCCTGAAATGTTTTGAAAAACTGCTACTGGGTTCCACCGTACACCACTGCCCTGTAAGCCCAATTTCCCTTTCGTTAGTTGTAAAAAAGCTCCATTTCCCACCTCTACTGCTATTCACGACCCTCTTAGGATAATACTTGATTACTTTGCTGTGAATTTTCCACCCCTCCCCCCGTATTTCAGGATCTTTACGCATGCCAAGACACAGCATCAACGTGCCCCCACTTTACAGAAACTTATGGGTTCACTTGCAGTTACAGAGCTGTCCATCTTTGCGAGGGGTCATTCATACGTCACGCTATGCCATATTTACTGTCTTTGAGACCCCCCTGTCGTAACTCTCCACACTGTAGCTCTCAATATGACCTAAGCAATTAACTCATATACCATCCCTCCCCCTTAGAAGTGCTACGCAACGTGTGAATTGTTACGTCATAAGTTTCTTCTACGTGCAAAACTGAAATTGGAAGTAAGAGCCTATCTGTAGTGGACCTTTCAGCAATGAGAATGCAGATTTCCGTACTCAATGCAAGTACATATCTAGGACTTTTTAAGGGGAATGGGTCCAAACCTTGAGAAATGAGACAGTACAACTTCGTATGAGAAGATATGGCCTAGAAATGCTATTTTTTAGGATTCATACGCGGTAGAAATCCTTCAGTAAGCTTTCCAGGGTTCGTACAAGTTCCTTCAAAAAATATTCTAAAGCTCCTCCAGAGCCAAACTACCAAACTTCCAAAGCCGTTAAAACACATTCAGGTTCTGAAGCCCCATAAATGTGAAAAAATATTATTAAGATGTTTTGATGGATTATATTATATGCTATAAATAGCAAATGAAAAAACATAGCATACACGATGTTAATGCGCAACTTAAGATACAATACCCATTTTATTATATTTTAGAACTTTTCCAAACGAAAATTCGAAACTTTCCCATGGCCATTTCGAAAAACTTTCCAGGTCCTGAAAAAATTGCATTATTAATTCAGAACTATCAAAAACTTTCTAAAACCCGGACTAGCTTTGACTTACTTACGTCGTTTGTCTGAAGTCCACGGAGTCTCATTGCTAAGTCTTCTCAAAGATTTAAAAAGTTCCCAGGGGATAATATCCCGAATGTTTGGACCACGCCTTTTCATCAGGGTAACACCTATTTTGTTATAGAGAAGCAAGGCGAAAAAGGGCACAAGTTGCCAGATTTCAATAGGTTTTGGGAGTCGTGGCAGTCATTTACACCAGCATGAGAATTGGGCAAGGGGGTAAAGCACATTTACACAGGTGCTCAGCCATGAATTTTGGAGGGCTGGGGTCCAGTCCATCTATGACAAAGGGCACACAAAGACTGATGTAAGAAGATACAGCTGTTGGAGCCATTCAAACAGTATGTATACACGTTTTTTTTTATAAGAAAATCACTATTTTGCCTGAGCCTCAATTTTCTTAACTTTTCCCGAAATTGAGCCTCAGATTTTCTTAAATTTTTCTTAACTTTTGCTGAACAGGCCCGTAGGAAGCATTTTTCGATTGGGGGGGCTATTTTCTGGTCATGAAAATTTGGGTAGGGTCGTAATATGCAATGACCATAATATGCAGTGCCTACAACAGCTGGGGGTCCAGGGGGCGGAGCCCCCGGAAGCTCACGAGATTTCGCTGTCTCTAAAGTCTTAAAATGGCTTAGGATCCAGAAAATTCAATTAGGATTCAGAATTATTGGGGGGGCTAAAGCCCCCCCGCTTCCTACGGGCCTGCTGAAATAAACTGGCTAGAGTGGTTTACACTTTCGTTAATACTATTGTATACTTGAATTTGAATTCCATCTTTAACATTTTGAATACAATAGACGAAATTACCGATTTTTGGCCTATAAGAACACTTAATTTTGGAATTTGAGCCTCGTGATTTCCTTACGATTTTCTTAAGATTTTGACGATTTGAGCCTCATTTTCTTATAAACTTTTTTCTTATAAAAAAAAACGTGTACTCAATATTATCAATTTTTGGATCCCATCCCCCCTTGAATGCTTTTGTACATTTCTGAGGTACTCCCTCCCTTAAGCCCCCACCTAAACATTTGAATACACTGTTTATCTCAGTAAGTTCGGATATAGAAGTAAGAAATGGTCAAGAAACATAGGTAGGCTCAGTTTCAAGTAATAACTTGAAAAACTGCTTTTACCAGTCAAGTTTTGATCAAAATTGAAAGACAATAGAACTAACATCCATTTCATGCCTCACACAACCTAAAAATACTTCACAAAACCCAAACATTCTTTATTCTTGCATCACATTTACCTAATCTGGGTTGTTATTACGAATGGAAGTGTTTAACTTTAAGAAATAATTAAGGCTGGATTTTACTAATTATAAGAGAACATGCAGGCTGAAGTGAGAGAGTTCTATTCTTATAAAAAAATCAACACTTAACTGGAAAATTTTAGGCAAATATGTCAAATGGCATCAGGAAGCATGTACCTCAGCACACAGAAGAACACACAACCAAAAGCAATGAAAAGAAGTTTTATGTTTTAGAGCGATCGAAACAAATTGTGACAACAAAAACAAACTTGAGACACATTTTGTTCAAAATGATGCAGGAGCTGTCTGTCAAATCCTCAAGATGTAAATGTACGAATTTGAATGCCAACTGTATTCTTACAGATATGGGTCCAATGATGGTATAATACCATTTTTGGCATTATCAACAGCCCCCTTATTCCTGTGAATTGGTATCCTGATAGCATTATGCACACACCCTCCTCCAATTGGAAAACCTGTGTATGCCAATGAGCATGGGCACATGCTTTGGCTTCAATGTTGAAAGCTTAAAATCAACTAAAATGCTTGATATATCTCCGTCAGGGTTTTCCACATGTACACGTCAGGTTCTCTCTGAAAGCTGCTCTCTCTCCATCTTCTTTATTTTGCCATTGGTCGTAATGTTGGGAGGGTGCAGTGTTGCCTCACTTCCTTGGGTACCATAACCATCACTATTTTCAATTTATTTAATTTTTCTTGGCCTAGTGGATTGTTCTGGTCTCTAAAATCATCCTAACTAGGAAGACAATTCTGATCATTTGGGAGTTAAACTTTTCCTTTGTATCATTGATGTAGGGCACTAGAATCTCATCAATTGCACTCAGAGTTTCATCAAAAGTTAATGTTTTGCATTTTCCATATAAATTTGAAGTAGAGTAAATAAATGAAAAAGTGCTGCTATGGCACACATATGCTAAAGTCTGTATTTTACTTGAATGTAGTCTTGAAACATAAATGGTTTTGTTGCGCAAGAATCAGACTTTCTCATCAACTTTAGATATGTTTGGATTTTTCGGTGAAAAGTGAATACAATTTAGAGATGTTTTTGAGAGTTTTAAGAAAAATCTATTAAGACTATCACTAATACCACTCAAAATTGGGTATAAACTTCTAAAAAAGTAGTGTGCTGCCATTGAACAAACTACTTTGCAAATTTAACTTTTCAAAAACCATGTCTAGAACGTTCTATTTTTGTTCTTCAATATTTTAACAACATTGAGTCTTTTTCGTCAAGTTTACGATTTTGTCATTACCCCATCGTCATGCAGTAGTAACTGTTTTAAGCCAAGATTTTGGCCTCATGCTTTGCAACGATTGACACTGATATTCTAGTTTTATAACAGTGCAGTTTCATGGAGATTGTGGGAGGCTGATTTTTGACAATGTCCACCCCTTGTCCCACTGTGAGGTATCCCTTAAAAGTTGGTTTAAAAAATAAAACAAGGATAAGAGAATGAAGAGACAATCACTTCTTTTAAGTACTTGTTTCAATTACTCATTTCATACCCTAATTCATTTGAACAAAAAGAGTTATTTTGCGGACTCTTTTGTTGCCCTTGTGTATATCATCTGAGCACTGTGTTTAGAAACTTCTCTAATCAGACCCTTTGCAAGCAAATCTTTGAGACATGCACGGGCAAGTGAGACGCGTACCTTCAATCTTTCAGAAACAACAGAGGGTGTGATGAGTTTATAACTTGGAACTTCTTTGTAAAGCTTGTCCTTTGTTGCTTTGTCAAGCAAGACCAAATTGTTTAGCTTGTCTCTGACTTTTCCTTTTGACCACTTCTACAAGGAAAAAGAAAAATATTTGGGTATAAGTGTGACATGCACACTCTTGAAAATGTGAGTTACACTTTATATCTTCTAGTAAAACATAGGTTGTCACCTTAGAGTCAAATTTTCTTTATTTTGGCCTTATTTTAAGCATGGTTTCCATATAACTTTCTACTGCCTGCAACACACTGGCACATCACAGTTGACGTTGAATTCTTTAATGGAAACACTTCACTTCAACTGCTGGTGATCTACTGCAGGCACAGAAGAAAAGTTGAAATTTGTTCAACTTTTTTCCATTGTGGTGCCAGCAACCTTGAGAAACTTACATGGAAACGACTGTGATTGGTCGCTGGTGGGTTGCCTGCAGTTTCAAAAGTTTGATTGACTTCAATACTACTTAACATGACTTCCATTTCAGTTTCATTTTAAAATTCTCTATGGAGGAGAGCTCAATGCCAGTGGGTCGCCAGTGAATGAAAATTATATGGAAACACGTTTTAGTAGCAATGTTGCCTGTGCGTTGCCAACATTAAAAAGTAGTATGGAAACCAGGCTCCAGAAAGTTTACAAGCACTTGAAACGTGATTTATCTGTGAACAGAATGTTATGTACACACTCTCTCTTTTTTTTAAAAGAACAAGTGCCTGAAATTTGGGGAAAAATTAAGAACAAGGTTGAAGCGAAAGCACTGTCATGAAATGCATTTTTGGACAACAATTCATAAGTTTTTCATTAAAATGTGGATATGAAAAGTCCTTTCCTTGCTAGCCTGAGGAAGAATGACAGCCTTGTCACCTCTCCTCTTTGATTTTCACAAGTTAGTCACCCCTAGCCAAACTAGATACTGTGCTAACATTGTCTATTTACAATGGCTTATAAACTATTTCAATAAAAAAACACTGCTGAGTAAGAGAGACAATCTCATATGTAGAATTTGGCTAATGGGCTCTCAATCAATCAAAACATCCAATGTTATCTTGTATATTGTCTTTCTATGTATTTCTAAATGTTCAAAGTGCAAACAACATCTAGTAATAAGAGCTTCACTGCTACTTATTCAGTCCAACACAACAGGTATTGAAATTCTGAGCTCTTGGTTTTTGGTTTAGCACCATAAAATGGCTCTAATTGTGGGGTGCCTAAAAACAGGATCTTTGTAATCCAAAATTGTGTAATGAAAGGCTCATTAAATATAAATAGGTACAAAGCATTGCATTTCAGTAGAAAAGACATCATTTAAAGTAATAACATGGAGTAGGAGCAATAGAAAAATATCCCTCTTTTCAAATAACACCGCTTATATCACAAGTCAGCACGCAGAACATCTATACCAAGGCAAAGAAAAGATAATGTGAAAGAAAATAGTAAATCAGGTTGCTAAATCAGCCTACACATTGTTTTTATAAGAAAACATATGGTCAAAATCTTAAGAAAAATAGTAAGAAAATCATGAGGCTCACTTTCCAAAATTTAGTGTTTTTATTGGCTAAAAATGGATATTTTATAGGTATTGCATTAAATGTTAAAGATGGAATTCAAATTCAAGTATACAATATTAATAACGACATTGCAAATCATTTTGGTCAGTGTATTTTAGTAAAAGGTAAGAGACTTTAAGAAAATCTCAGGCTCAATTTCGGGAAAAGTTAAGAAAAGTGAGGCTCAGGGAAAAATGTGGATTTCTTATAAAAAACGTGTAATCCTGATGGTCAACCTGACATTTAAGTTCATAATGACCAGAAGGAGAGGAGGCAAAGTAGAGAGGACTAGGTATTAAAGCACTTGTGATCCTTTGACAATGAACACCACTTACAGTAGAAAACAAAAATTATTTAGGAAAACACAAGACAGCAATTCCAAATAGCTTCAGATTGTTTTACTTCATACTTCCACTTTACTTTTCTTCTAAATGTTAAATAACTAGTCCTTCCTGATTGGAATACAGTCACAAATAAAGGTGCTATAGAAAGATCTTTCCTACCTTCTTCTTAGCCTTTCCACCTGATCCAGCTGGCTTTGCCTTCTTTTGGGTTTTGCCCTTATCAGTGGCTTTTCCTCCCTTTTGCTGTTGCTTAGGTGGCTACAAGAACAGCAAACATACATTTATACAATAAAATCATATTTAGCATACTAAATTTATTACACATCAAGAAAAAATCTGGATACTCAACAGATGAGTTTCAGTATGCCTAACCCTGAAATGGAATTACTTCTAATGCTACAGGGAGGTTATCTACTTGATAGATGTTATACCTATCCAAATGCAAGGATTTTACAAATATTGTGAAGAATTTAATTAGCACTTCTTCTTTCCAAGCCAACCATCTACTGAATAGAAGCAATTTCGCTACAGGGTCAATTGGCCTAGCCGAAAACCCTTCCCAACTCTTCATATAGCAGCAGTCCTGAACAACATATCTGCCATAACCTTGTTTATCACCACTTCAAATTAAGAAAAAATGCCGATTTTTGCATATCTGGGGAGTAGTTCTCTCCCAATTACTCTTTGTCTACAAAGACAAAGTTTTCGTTGTAGCTTCACGAGCAGTAGAAACTCAGTTGACATTGCTAAAAGCATGTTTAACCTTATTTAACCTAGTGGCTGGGGGGCTGAATGACACACTCGCAATATCTTCAGCTGCATATGTATTGAAATACATTCAGAAACAAACATATCGAATGGAAATATCAAAGCATGTTTTACCATGACTGTAAAGTTTGACGACAATTTAGAGAGAGACTACCATGCATGCGGATTGGAAAGGAGTCTAGGGAGAGTCAATCCCAGTGCCTTGTCGACGCGGCGGTGATTCGATGGCCTAGTTTTCAGGTGGAGTGAGAATAGAAGCGGAATTGGAGAGAAGACCAGTAGAGTTTCACCTTGTCCTTAGTTTTTCAACGTTGTGAGATGAAAAGTATCCTAGCTGCTTCTTGAAAAGGTATGTATTACAATAGATAATTCTTGGGTGCAATTGGTAGGTATTACAATAGATAATTCTTTTAATTTTTGGCACCGAATTGAATCGGGCCCGTGGTAGAATAAGCAGGGGGTTAGCATTTTTGCTAAAATTGCAGAAATTTGAGGTGTTAATAGATATGTAGGTAAGGGGTTAAATGTTCAATAGACAATATGGAGACCCAAACATTTCAAAATTATTTTTTTCCGAACTTGTTAATAGTGATTGTCACTCTCAAAGCCAATGTATTTCATTCATTTTTTAAAGGTTTGAAATCTTTAGGCTAGTAAAGTGGAGTATTGGATTTTCTTAAAAATTACTTAGTTGGGAGTGCTTGATAAATGAAAATGGGTGGCGAAATTATAGTATTTGGTGCCAAAGAGTACGAGTTTAGGTTAGCTGAGGACACTTCTGTATAGCTCCCAGGCACAGAATACCTCAAAGTCTGCTAGTACTTTAATCCAAAGCTGCATAGGACCAGCAGATTACAGCTCAATACAGGGTTGCCACCAAACCAGGGAATTCAGGTAAAGTCAGGAAATGCTATTTTCAATCTGGGAAAATAGGGGAAATGACAGGTATTTTTAAAAGTAGAGTGGAGATGCTCACAATCCACACATCTACCAAAAGAAGTGATAAGAATGTCCAAGAAAATCAGGGAAAATGAGTATCATTTCACAAAAAAATCAGAGAAAATCAGGGAATTTTGTTTTGAAATAGCAGTGGCAACCCTGTAAATATCTAGTGTTTAACAGGGTTTTTCAGCTACAAAATTGTAAATTATAAATTGATGCAGCAACCTCATTTTATGAGATCAGAATTGAGGTTGCTGCATGGTAGCCTTGAAGCTTGGGAGTGAAGCACATGCCCCCTGTATCCCACAGTTTGTATTTCAATGTTTACAAGCTTAATTGCCTTTTAGGACTAAACCATGGCTGATGAGGAGGGGTTCCAAGATACAGAATTTGAGAAATACAACCCTGGAGCTATAAGGAATAACATAAATGTCGTTGATTACTCAAGAGCATTCCTTGCTGTCATTTCAGGCTCAGCTGCTGGAATTTTAGGCTTTACAGGTCTCAGAGGATTTATATTTTACTTTGTTTTGTCATTTGTGATGTCACTATTGCTTGTATACAAGACTGGAAAGAATTGGGATAGATATTTCCTTTCAAGATGGAATTTGTGGACATCTGGGATACTTGGTGAACTGTTCACATATTTGCTGGTTTGGACTTTTATGTATGGCATGATTCATGTGTTTTGATAGAGATTTCATTTACCTTGATGGACTCTAGGGAGGAGCAATTGGTGGGCCACAAGGTGGATGATAAGGGGAGCAATTGGAGATAAAATGGGCACTAGGGGAACAGTTGGAATAACAAGGGGAATAATTGGAGACAGTTACTTACCCCTTCAAGGGGAACTGTGGATAGCATTCACCCCTATTTATTTCTCTATTAGCAGGTGTACTGTTGCCTTGTCTTCATTAAGGACATTCAAAACACTTTTGCTCTCCCTTAATAAATGCTGAAAAATCTGTCATTGGTGTTTTAACACATCTTAGTGATTTATTACTAAATGGAATTCATATTTATTGTCCTTTGTTACAATAACTATCAAGACGGTTTTTAGTACCAAAGGTAGTTTGTAACAATTTCATTTCCACCGGAATGACATATCAAGGAGATCTAGTAATAACAATCTGAAAGCATTTGATTATACATTGTTTGATAATTAGAAGAATTATACTGCACCTTCTCTTAAATACAAAATCAGTTTTATCTTTCTTAAAGGCTATTAGTAGACTAAGAACTTCATTATTTGCTAGTTACCGTCTTGGTTCTCACAATTTTTTTGAACCACGTTAGGTTTGGAAAGTTGTGGAAATTGATAATGCCATTTTCTATGACCTGGAAAATTTTGGTCAAGGGAGTTTTGTCAAAATGGCTATTGAAAAGTTTTGGATTTCTGTTTGGGAAAATTATAATGTATCCTTATAATGCAAAAAAACTTAGTCCCGTATTTAACACCACGACCATAATTTACAAAATACATATAATATTGAAAATAAGCTTTTTCAACTCTTAAGGGGTTTCAAAATGCAAACAAAATTTATGTTTTAAGGCTTTGGAAATTTGGTAATTTGACTTCAGAAACATTTTGGAATTATTTTTGATTAGAATTTGTATGAATCCTGCTAGTTACTACAAGGTTGACAAAAATACGAGGTACATGTTTTCTTCTTTAGAGTGAATGCAATAGTATTCATTGAGCAAATTAGGGTAGGCACGGTATACATGTACGGACACATCAAGCTATTTCTTAAATAGTGTTAAAATACACTTGACTGGGCAGGGAAAATGCATAGCCCCTGGTGCATGGCACATCTATAAATCTTGGAGGTGCTTTTAGATATTATTTTTCCATTGGACCCAGCAGATATTATTTTAAAGAAACCTTTTGATACTAAATATTTCCTGCCTGATGCTAGCATGAGGTTCTGGTAGATCTCTCTGCCAAGTGTTTTTCTCTTGATTTATTTGATAATGGGTTGTAACTTGCCATTGAATGAATGGTCTAAGGAAAAACTGACTAATAATGATTTTAGGAGTTTTGCCTCCATACCCCAACTTAAGTGTGCCCCTGTGTGCATGTTAACCAAGGTTCCATTTCCCTGTAGAGTTAAGAGCTCTTGCCAAACTCTGCTGTTACAAATTTTGTTTAAAAGATTTGAAGAAGCAGCTTGTTCACAGTAATCCACAACCCCAAAATCAATTCATATAAAAAAGTTAATAATCTTTTGTTGTATCCACTAATTCACAATTAAATAACTCTTTAAATTTTGCCAAAAGCACTGGTACAATGTCATTGATTTCTATATTGGTTTGCAGCTCCTTTGAGAGTGATGTAACACTTTTTCCTTGAATCCCACATGGTACTATATGATCAAACCATTTCAGGTCCATGTTACAATTCAGAGCTAATCCATGTGAAGTTATATATCTAGTCACATGCACTCCTAGAAGAATAAACAATACATTGTAATTCAACTCAATTGTTATTTAAGCTAATATTACTGGATTCTGTTTGGCTGTATACTCATTGCAAGGGTAATCAACAGGCATGTAGTAAAGTGAAGTTTTCTCTAACAATTGCTAATACTAATGTGGTATACATAGGAAAAATGGAGGCATTTTCTTAAGGATTTAGACAATTAGAACTTTATGTGACAATATATATGGTTATTTTTGCAATCTTGACTGTATTACTTTCAAACCTAATGATGAAAAGGACTGGCCAATTAGATAAGGGCAACTTTCATGGAACTCTTTTTTTAAGGCAGCATTGTTTTTCTTGTGGACTGTCATCACGAATTACAATTGGCTGATGGCATTGAAACAATTCCATGCTTGTCAGTATGACATCTGTCATTTCGAATCAGAAACATGGACATGAGTTGCTCATCATAACAAGGAAAACAGGACAGGCAGTCATGAATTCACAATTACTAGCACAGCAAAGTACACAAAACATTACCATTTAAGGAAATTTTAGGTACTTGTGTACCTGTGCCCTTGCTATCTAGTAGTACAATAGGTGAGCAATAATATTGCACCTCCAAGTTATTTTCAAAATGGCAGACAATGCCCCACATTCTTTTGTATGAAAATTGTATATGGTTTCTTTAACCAACCATTTGCATTAAACACTAAATTATGATGCCACTAACTACACACAATAGCCCTACTAATATAGCTTATACTTCTACTGACAGCTACAACTAATTGCAAGTAAGTCAATTTTTTGGATAACCATGCACTGATCTTACAGCCAAAACTATTTGCGGAAAGGAGCCATATGTTTTGTGTATAAAATCACTCGGAATCCATTTGCACTTAGCAAATATTGGGTTTTCAATCCCTTCTTTGGCAGTTTAAAGAGAAGGATTCAGCAGAAAAGGCAAAGAGCTTGTTTTTTAAAATTATGGTTATATTTTAAATTATACCAAAGCTGGAGCATCCTGCTGGCTATGGCAGAGCAGCAAAATTTTGAAGTTCAAGTTTTTGTCTATTTGCACCTGATTGTGGGGCTAAATATCCTGCTAGAGGATGAGGGGCTTACCAGCAATTCCAGAAATTCTCTCAACACTGGAAAAAATAGTGAATGTAAATGAAAAACATAATTTTCCAAGTTCATACCCTAGGAACAGAAAGCCAATTTTCCATTTCTGCAAAGCCCATTGCACTTCCAAAATAAGAACTGGACTAAACTGATGAATGTTGGATGAGAAAAGACAAGATTATTGGATTTTTCTTTGTGTGCTAAACTCAGTGTTATACTGTCATTTTAGACACAAACACAGGCTCATGAGAAGATACGACATCTTTCCAGTGGGGTGCTTGCTAGTGCTGAGAAATGTTGGCTTGCCTGACTCTAGCTTTCCTATTTCAATAGCAGGCATGTGACTTGTTTCTAACATAGCTTCTGTGATAATCTTTTTACAGAGTGTGTTGAGAAGTCCATTTGGAGTGATCTTCTTGTCTGTGGGTGAAGCATGCTTAAGTTGTAAAAATTTGAGAATCTATGCTGCTTTTATTGATGGGGAAGGCCAGAACTTCTTGCTGCTCCAGCAACATCAAATCATTGAGAATTTTGACAAAACCAATGTCACAATCATGCACAGAAATATACTGTTTTTATACGGTCATTACTGAAGCACTCTCAAAATTTGTAAATCTTTTAATTTTAGGCATGGCGTCAAATTTCTGCTAGATCTCTTCTAATTAAAAAGGTTTTCATTCCATTCAAAGTGTTAAAAAAGGGTCAGCAATTTTTTCCAAATCTCTTGCCAACGCTGAACCTAAAAAAGATGGTTAAATGGGATGAAATTCACTTTAAATTGATGTGTTTGTGCTGATAGGCCTAGTAGTGGCTGCCCTCCCCCATCGAGTAAGCACCCAACCTAGAGCTACCAAGTGTCATTAAGATCCCACTCAAGTAACCATCCACTCAAGTAGCCATCCACTCAAGTAACCATCCACTCAAGTAACCATCCACTCAAGTAACCATCCACTCAAGCATGTGACTGTACCTAATTGAGAGTCCGTTAGTGCTTTATAGAGCTCGGACAGAAAAAGTAGCCATTAATTCACAAATTTGCCTGCCCTTCAAAAACATCCTATTGCTGGTAAGTGGAGCATCAAAGAAATACTTCAATAGTAGGGAAATATGGAAATTACCAATAGCTGCAATTTTTCGTTCATCAATCCAGACGCCAATATCATTCGTTCTACCAACATTCAAGTTGAATTCATTGCATGTTTTTATGATAACTTCTTCTAGATTATTAATGTACCATTTCACACTCGGTCTATAATGCCGTAAATTCAGTATAGGGTAGCATACTAATTGTCCAGGACCATGGAAAGTAATTAAACCACCTCTATTTGCTATGTGAAATTCAGCACCAAGTCTTTTTAACCTAACATCAATATTGCCAAGCTCTTCTGAAGATGGGCCTACATATACATGTGAGCGAGTACCAATAGTGTAAACAGGATTGTGCTCAACAAGCAATAAAGTGTCCAAAGGCTCACAGGTACTTTTTGTGCCTACTGATGCTAATTTTTTGGTTACAATATCCTTCATTATTGTCATCGCTTTTCCATATGGCAATCGCCCAAGATGTCTAACAGCTACGGTTTTGTCTGCCATTTTGAATTCTCATTGCCCCCAAGGAGGAGGTTGTCTCACTTTTATGTAATAGAAAACTTTAGGAAAAAAGTAAAAGATTGTATATTTACAAAATCTATGACTCTGACGACTGCCCCTAACATAAAATGAAACTGAAGATACGTAAATTCCTTTTTTGGCCCCCTCTCCCATAAGTTTCCCTCTCTATTAAGCCCCCCACCCTAGAAAAAACTGAATACTACCATGTTTAAGCTTACTACAAGCAAGTAAACTAAGATAGACCACACGTTGAAAGCAATAGTTCTCAAGCTATCAAGAATAAAAGTCGTTCATCAACTTAATGTGGATAGAAAAATTTTATATCAACAGTTACTACAAAATTTTTCAATTCTGTTCTGTTGTGGACTAATGAAGTATAAACAAAACAATATGAGTATTTTTCTCTATTTCACATAGCTAATATTTATTCACCTATTGAAAATGTTCATAAAAACTATAAAGCCCCATATTTTATAAGCCCTCTCTCTCTCTCTCTCTCTCTCTCTCTCTCCAATAAGCCCCTTCTAGAGTGCTTGAAATTACTAAGCACCCTGGCAGGCTCAATAGAGAATATATGGTATTGAGTTAATAGAGAATCTTTGGTATTGAATTTATAGTATTAATAAGCCTGCTTTGGGCTTAATAGAGCAAAATAGCCTTTTCATTAAATAAATTTCATTATTCTATATTAACTTGAAAAATAAAATACGTCACTACTGGCAGATACAATTCAGACAGATACTGCTAAAAATAAAATTTCATTTTTTAGCCTCTATAGATTCAATAAACATCTTCTACAGGTTTTATTTGTCATTTTCAGCACTATGAACTTGTATACCTAGAAAATGCATACAAATTTCATTGCCATGAGCATAAATGTCTAAAGAATGGAATATTGGCTATTGTGCATTGCCTACCTATCAGTAAAGGGAGGAAAGCCCCATTCATCGGGGCAAAAGTCATTCAAGGAGCTCAGAACCTGGTTTGGATTATTATAAAGACTACTATCCATTCTAGAATCTGGCACTAATATTACTCCCATCCCTGCAGATTTTGCTGCAAGAACACCATTTGGAGCATCCTCAAACACTAAAATTTCGCTAGGTTCTGGAGAATCAGGAAACTTTTTAGCAGTTGCTAAGAATACATCTGGACTTGGCTTGCCATGTTTTACCTCTGGATCATCACCTAATGTTTTGATCTTGAAAGCTGAGAAAAAGTCTTTGTGATTTTGTGTCTTTGTGTGGAAGTCAGAAGTCATTGATCCAGAAGCAAGGGCTACTGGGATATTAGAATTTACCAAGTGGTTGACAAGCTTTTCTGCTCCTAGAAAAAATATAAGAGTCAACTAGAATAAGATATGACTGCAGTCAGGCTGCCTCAATGTAAGGAACTTCACTTTTAGAAATGGCTACATCTCGAAAGAACTTTAATTCAATTTTCGGTCTTTTGTCAATAAAAAATATGATACACAAAGTTATTCTTCAGCAAGTTAAAATCTAAGTAAAAATAGCAAAAAATAAATCTAATCTAATCTAATGAAGAATCTAATTGCATTGACATGAAGCCCAACAATTACAGAGTATAAGACCTATAAATCTTATCTACCTAATCCTGTCCTTCCAGGGAGTTGGGTTCTAGTGTCAACTCTTTAGATGCATTTTGAATAGTCAACACAACTCTTTAGATAATCAACTAACATAGGAAAAAGTGTGATTTACACTGATGCCAATGTTATTGCCAAAATTTTGACCAATTGCATGGCATGGCACTAAAATAAGGCATTTAAGAATAAATTATGCTAATTATTCTGATATTAGAAGAGCAGGCTCCATAATGCATTGCTTGACAAAGTCAAAAAATGGTCAAAAATATTAACTTTCTAATAATGCCATATAATATGATTGGACATGGCTTATGAAATAACATTGTTGTTATTCCACAGAACCCAAATTTAGCTGCAAATAAATGAAAAATTTCTGCACAATCTGCAAATAGGTGCTTTATAAGGCAGTGCTCCCAAACCTGGGGGAAGCCCTCCATAGAGGAATGTAACTTTCTAGGGGGAATTGGAAGCTAATATTGTTGATCATAAAAATAATGAAGAAAATATCACTATATTTGATAGTAAAATAATGTCCTATAATGACAACTAGTGTTGACTGCTATATACATAGTGCCAGTTTAATTTAATGAAGGAAGAATGGCTGTCATTGTATTCTAGCCAAAGGAATAAGGAAGAAAGAGGTTGGGAGACATGGCTGTAAGGTTTTTGTGATAAATAATTTGGCAAAATCAATTCTATGATATAATAGCATGTATTTATCAAACCTGGCATTATGTTGCAATGTGGGAAAAGTTCTTGCTTATGTTCTTTTGCCTTACTCAAAAACTCTTCACCAGTCATCGGCAAGCCCATTTCAGAAACTGCAAGTTGTGCTGACGGTAAACCAGGCATGCCCATCATTTTCACCTTCATATCCCATGTGAAAGTCTTCCCATATTTTGATGCAATTCTTTGCATTATTTCTGTGTATATTCTTTCTGTGTCTAGAGATTAATGAAAAGGAAATGCACTAACATTCTGTTTCTATACATTTAACTTTAAATATAAGCAGACCTTTAAACTCTCATGGATTGGCCATGAGACTCATAGCTTGCTATCAAATCTCATGGCCTCATAGTGAAGCCTAAAATTCTTCCAGCGTTCCTCCAGATGAGGAACTTCTAAAACTTTACCACAGCACTTAAAAGTGGCAACATTCTTTCCACATACTGAAAGTTTTTTTCGCCTGACACTCATCAGAGTATGAAAATGTCAGATAGTGACCTAAAGGTTAACCGAAATACATATCCAGATGCAGTTAATGTGTTAGTATGCGTCTAATTGGTCCCAAGTGTGACCAATTAGGATCTATTAACATTGTTTACTTGAAGAGTCCCTGTGAGAAAACAAACTCTTTTTTCTACTGGTACACTACTCACAGCTTCCAGCCTGAATCTCCAGGTTTTTCCAGGTTGATTTTTGAGATCTCACGGTTTGAGCTTTTCAGAGGTTGGAAGATATGTATACGTATCGTTTGGGAGAGGTGTGTGGGGGCACAATTTCTGAATTGCACAGCTATCTAGTTTCCTCTTTTGGTCGGTCACTATTAAACAGTTACCTGAAATATGGCAGCAACGAGTAACCTAATAAACAAGCTATAGCAAATAGGAGCTCAAACTGCGAAAGTAAGTTGGATGGTGGAGAATTTTTTCTACTATTTTCCTAGCTTTCTGCAACTCAAATTTCCAAATGCTCGTTTCGTTAAGCAACCAGCTCCCCTAAAAGAGAAGTTCGCTAAACAAAGGATATTTCATACCTAGTAGAAGTCCATCCATGTCAAAAATAACATGAGTATAATGTGTTCTCGTTGGCATTTTTCCTGTAACGTCAGTCATCTTCGCTCCTTTGCTGAAAAAGAGGGCATGATGCAATGTGCACAAGGTTTCTTATATCGATTGCTATGACGTAATAGTTTCTCCAAGTAGTTTGTTGATGATCGTATTTTCATGTCGGCGTCAGGAACTTCGTGGCGGGGGTCTGAGTCAGTTTTTCAGGCATGATAGATGCCAAAAATCTCCAAAACTTCGCTTTTCACCTTCCGACGGGGAGCTAGCATGTTCCAGCGAAGGGGTTATGGCCCCAAACAAGCCCTTAACCAGGCCTGTGTTTCAGAGATGGCAAAATTGTACTGGAGGAATCACGTAGTACAAAATCCGAGAGCTTATTTCATGCTTTATATTGTCACAATCAAATGGAAAACGTGCGTGCAGGAAAAGATTGAGCTTTCTCGTATGTCACATAGGCCAAGTTTGAGTTAAACCAAAATTTCAGGAGATTTCTCCATACCTACAAATGTAAAGCTACAACAAAAAATTGTGATTCACAGGAGTGGCAAAAAGCTGGCATTCTGTTATCCAGGGGTGGAATGTGCCAACACATGGCTACGGGCTTATCCCAAACCCATCCCCATAACTTCTGAGTTCATTGTACCCTTCTCCCATGTCGGAGCCATGTGACTGCTTCATGTGACTGGTAGTGTCGTTGTTGTTGTGTCAATAACCTTTGCGGATTTAATGTGGAAAACCGACATCGATCCCGCAACCTTGGCAGTGAAAACGACCTATATCATGGAGAAGCAGTCAAAAGTTATGGAACTATCACTAGCTGGTAAATTAATTCTGTAAAAATTGTAGTACTTGTAGACAGGTATGTTGATATTATGTGAACGGTGAACAACAAAGAAGGCATTTGCTGAATGAGATTACAACGACTCTTCCCCTTCTACTAAGACAAAAGTCTCCTGTGATATAGAAATGTTGCCAGTATGATTTCATTTCTTTAACCACAAGCTTCGCGTCCATATTTTTATAGCTTGCCCCTGTGTTGGATTGAGGCTTTGTAAAGGAGTTATGTAATGCAAGATATTTTCATGTGTTGACAATTTTCTATGTTCGAAAGGATGCTGTAATGTCAATTTGAAGTGTTGTCTGTTGAGTTTTGAGGCATTCAAATATATTTTGTCATAGCTATGTCCAGATATAGCCTAATTAGCAACCAGCAATGCTTCAAATATCTTTGAAGTCCAGATAATTCTCTCTTTAGCAAGGAGGACTTGACTGATATGCCTACTCAGGCGCTTTCATGTTGTGGAATCACTCATTTATAAATCAACAATTGCTGGGGTTTGAAAAATAATATTCTGGGGAGTAAAACGAGTAGCTTTCTATTATAGGCATTTCAATCCAGGTGTGTGGGTAATAATGCATTTTGTTTGCATTTTAATTTCTATGAGTTCATATAAAAGACTTGTTTATACTACTCCCATTGGTATACAATAGCCTTTGTTACTATGCAATTTTTATGGTTAGAGTTAGCTGTAGGGCCTATAACAAAGCCCCAACAAAGAAAAAACTGAGAAAGTGGGGAAGATAGATAATTATTTGTAACAATTGCATCTGTCTTTGTCATACACTCTCATCCCTTTTAGTGATAGCATTGTCGCTGATATCAACAGCATCTGCAGCTTATTGTGGTAAGCTAGGAGGATTTGATGCAATGTGTGTGAATGATGGCGTTGTGTTTATTGTGTCTATCTCACCATGTCATGGAAAGGACTCACCAAACAAAATTGATAGGACTGTATATTTGACAATCATTGACACAAGAGACAATATGAAAAAGTACAGCTTTGCTGTGAAAGAGATAGTTAGAAAGCCATTATCATTTGGTGAGTAGGAAGTGAATGTGGTTAAATTCTTTTGCTATGTATTTGAAGAATTTTGTTATTTATTGGATTAGACATAAACATCCAACTAGGTACTACTTTATTATAACATGACTATAAAACATCACTAAGTGTTACTTTATTTATAATTAGCAAAATCATGTACTTTAGAACTTTGCTGTGGTAGTAGGAATTTTCCTATGGAGGGGGATAATTCTTCTGACTAGAGACTAAAATACAATTAGCAAGATAACAGAACTGTTAAACTAACTCTAAAAAATACATCTACCAGGTGGCCAGCATGCTCTGATGGGGCAAATTCCCTCTCTAGCTCTACCCTCTCTAGCGCTACCTTAGTGTCATTCCTTGAATACTTTCAGGTTATAAAATTCTGCTTTTCTTTCAACAGGAAGAAGTGATGTTGGCTTTCTTTTGGAGATGCACTACCACTCCGGTGGCTCAAGCAAGGGCTATTTGCATGTAGATGTAAGTTATATTAACACCAATATCATTCATACTCAGGGTATTACTCATAGCATTTGCATTATCCTTCTATAAGGTGCATCTATGGCCTTTTTGGTGCTTATCAGTTTGAGGGAAGCTTTGATATGCTATTCATAGCACCATCTTAAAAGCATGTTGTGCAGCCAAATGAGGCCCTAACAACTTTGGCTCGTAGTTAACAAGTTTTAGAGAATACATAAGTGCTGTGCAGTGGCAATGAGTAGCTATGAAGGAGCTTACTTTGGTGCATCTGAAAACGTGTTCACTGTAAAATGCAGGTCATAGTCAAAATCAGGAAGCTATTTGGGTCTTTTTAATTGGGTGAGGGTCTGAGGAGACCTGCAACCTTCACTCTACTCTCCATTTTTCCAGATTTTGCTGTTACTGGAGCTCTGCAAGAGACAAACTTGCACTTTTGGAGTCTCTAGCAGAATGCAGAATACTTGGCAACTATGTGGCCCATCATAACTTCAAGGATATTGTTGTTTCTATCCACAGAAAAACAAATATCTCTGAAAGCCTTTAGCTTTCCAGGCTTATTGCTTTCCAATTGTTTGCAAGAGCTAATTGCATTTTTTGAATACTCTATATTCACTACACTAGGGTCATTACTCATGGCACAAGTCCATTCTTTGTGTTATGAAGGACTGCTGCATCAAGGGAATTGTGAAGGAGCTAGGCCAAATTGTCATCTATTTCAATTGCTTTTGTTTTAGCTATCTCTGGGGAACTTCTCTGATCAAGGCATCCACTCAAAGAGAACTATATTGGATCTCATGTTTTACATTGCCAATGCTGGGTTCTGCTTTGGTGAATGTAAGTTTACATTAGATTTGTTCTAATCATCACCTTGTTGGGATAATTAATTATATTTTTTAAATCAGTACTTAATCTGTGGCTTGCCTGCATCCTCTATTTACTCTAGTTTGCCCTTAATTATGTTTTGTGTAAGGGAAAACTTTATAATATATCTCCCATTTAAGTGTTTCCTTTCTTATTTCCTGCCATTTCCCTTGTTTTTTGTTTGATTACAAGCCTAAGGATATTCTTCTATGTCAATTGAAACAGGCCAACATTAATCACTTAGGTATAATACCCTTTGTCATTATTTCATATTCAAAATTCCACCACCTTCAAATTTTAGTCAGTAAGCTCAATCAATGGAACATATATTAAGATCCTTGAGACAGTTTATGATTTTCCAAGATCCTGCTGTAGAAAACTTGAAAAATCATAAACTGTCTCATTGATTCACTAGTTTTGCTATCTAGAGCTGTGGGAATTAGTTTGTGCTTTGGAAGTAGTTGACATCCTTTGATTGTTATCTAAGTCTGATAGATTGTTATATGTAAATAAATAAAAAAGACTAAGAAAACATCCACCTGTTACATGTAATTTATTTGAATGAAAGTTTAATACTTAAGCTTTCTTCCATTTTCCCTAGAATTCTTCCATTTTTGCATAATCTGTTGGGGCTAGCTTGATTCTTAAAAGGACCTATTAGAAAACCTTCATGAACAAATGCCCTTGTTGCTAATTTGGGCCTATTTATTTTGAATGTATAACTCCATGTATAACGACCTTGTTTTAAATACAATTTGCATCCAGCAACAACGTGGAGGAGTGACTCGGACTGAAGGAGTGCTATTATCTAAAGTTTCTTAACTCTTTCCTTGTAGTTCTAAGAGTTTCTTAAATTTTAGACTGTCAAATACTAGATTGCTTATAAAATTTTCCTGTGTGGACAATTTGCTTCCTTTCACTTGCTTTGACTATGCTTAGGTCCAAAATAAGCGCCCCACCCGCCACTTATTTTTCGTAAAATTGTCCGACCCCTCCAGCGCTTTTTGGGGCCTCCTGCTTATTGTATTTTCAATTTTTCTAGAAGAAACCTGCAATGAAGCTGGTGTGGCTGAGTTTCCTAAATGATGAATGAGATATGTATGGGGAAATATAACGAAAAGTAATTGCTTGCCGTGATGGTTAATGAGACTTTTGTATCAATGCTGATTGGTGCATAGTAGGCCCAACTTTCAGCCCCCCAATGCTTATTCCGATCCCCCACTTATTTCATCTTGAGGAATTTTCCAATCCCTCCTTCTTACTAGGACCCCCGCTTATTCGGGACCTAAAAATAAAGCTCATTAGCTGCTTGCTTTTCAGTTTCAGGAGCAAGTCACTATGCTTCCCCAGCCTGTCAAGTATCAGCGAGGACTGGAAACCTATCCACTCTTTGCATAACTCCGTCATCATCAAGCCTAGACAAAAAAAGCCAAGGCATATTCTTTGTATCGGTGGATCCCTGTACGTCACCATTCAGTTATTGGGTCGTGGCCTTATTTCCTAGTCGGAATATTCAAGTAATAGAAAGATTTACTGCGTCAAAGACAGACAAGTTTGTGCCTGTCGGTGAGTTTTTGCCCGTTTAGTACAATTTGTTACCTTCTCATATTTCTCCAGGATTAGTAAAGGTACAGGTGTGTTTGATTGTTTGAAACCTATTTGAAACAAAAATGACATCAAATCAGAAACCGAGATTAACTTCTATGCTATTATTATGTTTTTGCCGTCTTTTGTGTTTGTGAAGCCCCGAGAGAAACAGCAATCAATGGATATCAATAGCGTTTATTTAATAAGAATGGCATAGGTAGAATTTTAGGAATATCAGGGGAAATTATGTTTGGATAAGGAGGTTAAATGAAAAGCTTGACAAAGTGGCCTACGGTTAGTGGAGCAGCTACACGCTTTTTTTATAAGAAAAAAGTTGATGAGAAAATGAGGCTGAAATGCCAAACTCTTAAGAAAATGACAAGGCTCAATTTACAAAATTTAATGTTTCTGTTGGCCTAATATTTACATTACATCACTATTACATTGAAAATATTAAAGATAGAATTGAAACTCGAGCATTCAATGCTAACAAAGGTGTATCCCATTTTAGCCAGGCTATTTCAGTAAAAGTTAAGAAAATTTTGAGAAAATCTCAGGCTCAATTTCGGGAAAAATTAAAAGAAATTGAGGCTCAGGCAAAATGATGGTTTTTTTATAGAAGCAAAACGTGTATCGAGAGTGCAGGCTTCATCGCCAGCTCCTTGAAGTGCATTGCATGTTTTTTTTAAAAGAAACAAACTCTCTGGCTTCAGCCTGGATGTTTCTTAATATTTCGTTAACTCCAGCTTTAAATGTTTCTTAATGTTTCTTAAATGTAAAGAGTTCCAATGACAATAGAAACCCAGATCAGGCAATTGTGATGCAAGAAAAAGGATGCTCAGGTTTTTTGAGGCATTCAACAAATTTTCATTCTATTTTCTTGCTTGTTTGATGAAAATTTACTAATAAAAATTGTTTTTGCAAGTTATTGTTTGAAACTCAGCCTGCCCAAGTTTCTTAAATGTTTTTTGCCTAATTTCAGCCTCATGCTTCTTATAAAACAAAACGTGTAAATGAATACTGTTGGAGCTGAGAGAGCTGGAGAGAGCCTGCACATAAACCTTACCTGAGGTGCTCACAGAAGTGTCCTCATTATTGCGCTAATACATACGAATATTATTATTGGTCCATTCCTGGGTATTAGCACGGGACTCTCTCGTCCAATTTAGGTTCGAGCTAGCCTTCATGCAGACTTGACTGGTTTACTTTAATGCAGATTAGTTTAGTTGAATTTAAAACCTTTTTTCCTGTACGGTTATTAATTCAACTCAACTAATCTGGTTTAAAGAAAGCTAGTCGATTCTGCACGTAGTCTAGATTTTACCACTATGATTGCTATGTAGCTATGCTATCTATGTTTTGATGCAGAGAAACGGGGTATATTAGAGGACACTATAGTTGATCATCAATTTCTTTGAAGTTTGCGCCAACCTAGAAAGCTTCTGTATACAAACTATCATACCATAAAAGCTCTGTAGTACCCACTCTCTTATTCGCGCCCTCCAACATACCCCATTTCTCTTCTAAGTCAACATCTAGAACGCACCCTCTATTATCAGGGCGTATGCCAACTCAAGGAATTCAGGGAAGAATCAGGGAAATCAGGAAGAATCAGGAAAATCAGGGAAGTCAGGGAATAATCAGGGAAGAATCGGGGAAATCAGGGAAGAATCAGGGAAGAATGGGGGAAATCAGGGAAGAATCAGGGAAGAATCGGGGAAATCAGGGAAGAATCAGGGAAATCAGGGAAGAATCAGGGAAGTCAGGGAAGAATCAGGGAAATCAGGGAAGAATCAGGGAAGTCAGGGAAGAATCAGGGAAATCAGGGAAGAATCAGGGAAATTGGTTGTGCTTGAAAAATGCTAAGGAATAGTCAAGGACTACGGCTAATGCTAGAGTCAATGGGGGAAATATCAGAGAAAATGTTAATTTTTGTTTCTTAAATAGCCTTGCATTGTGATAAGCGTAATGTGCGGTATTTGTTCAGGACCTATACTGAATCGGGAAAAACAAGGTAGAAATCGGGGAAATATCAAGGAAAATGACTTTTCTGCTTTGGCAGACTCCCCCTGATTAAGCCCCTCCTATAGTACTACAAAACAATAAATACGCTCCCCCCTTGGGAGTAGTAGAGTAATAGAGCTTTTAAGTCAGGTATTCCAGTTTGTTGCAGTAAGTGTTTTGTCCTTCGTCAAGGATTTCATGTGTCAAATATTGTAGGAATTTGTTGCAAGACAAAGGTGCCGAGCTTGAATAGAATTGTGAAAAATGAATTTAATTTGTTATATTGTACGAAGAAGTTTCTAGGTATTGCATTAGCGAAACAGTCCAATTGACCAGTTAATATTATATCTCTTTTTGCTATAAGTAAAAATATATCATTTTTTCCATAGAAAGCAGCTCTCTTGGTTTTAAAGTGAAATATCGCCAAGATCACAAAACAACATTGTCTGCAGTGATTACGGTATTTAGTATCTGTTTTCGCACAAGTTGCTTTTCTGATAAAGGGCGAACTAGGCCGTTACCTGTTTCAGGTGTTCTAGAATCAGTCCTTATTAACATTAAAACTATCTTATTGCATAAAATTAGTGCTATTCTTCCTTCATCGATGTTAATCTTTTTCGCGTTTATTTTTGTGGCGCGTCGATTATTTGAAAGTTAATTTGTACACATCATCAAAAGAAAATCCCAAAGACTGGGCTTGAATGTAGACGTAACAGAAGTATGAAAGATATTGATGTTATCAACATTATAGGACCGGTGTGATGGCCCAGTGGTTAGAGCGTCTGCCTCACAATTGGAAGGTCGTGGGTTCGAGCCCCGGCCGAGTCATACGAAAGACTTTAAAAATGGTACTCACTGCCTTCTCGTCTGGCGCTCGATAAATGAGAATGGAGTGGGGAAGTTAAACACGCTGAGCTACCAGTGGACCAGCCCCCCGCTGTAGCCCTCACTGCACTCGTAGACGCGTGGCCTAAGGCTATAGAAACGGAGATAGGCGCCGCCCTATGCGTCATTGGCGCGGGAAGGACTTTGACTTGACAACATTATAGGAGTACAGGATGTTTTGAGAGCCAGAATCATAGTTGATTCGATGAAAGTCTGTTTGTTTTCGTTTCTGATGTCTAGAGAAATACCTGAGGTTAACTTGATATGACGTATTTCCATCCGCGTTAATTAATGTTCATAAAATGTTGCTTTTTACCAATTCGTGATAATTTGGTCTGCGTAAATTTCATGCGTGCTTTTTGCTGTATCGCTTTAGTTTTGAGTGATACGGTAAGAAAATGACTTTATCATGGTCAATATCATTAGCCAATGTTAAGTAAGAAGCCTATCTAGCTTGTGTTTTACGTTAGGCCCCGTTTGCACTGACCCAGATATTTGCGAATACGTACTGTGAGACAAATCATCTTTCGCAGTTTGAAATCCCATAAAATAGAAAAACATTAATTTGAGTGGTATATTTTATGATTTTTTGGTGGATTATGCCTAATATTATAAGGAGTAAAATGAACAAACATAATATATACGTTGTTTAATACGACACTAATTTATTGCAATTTTTGGATATTTACAATTTTCCCAAACAAAAGTCCATAATTTTTCCATATATGTTTTGAAAAAGCTCCTACAGCACGAAAAAGCGGCAAAGTTCTTTTGACAGAATGAAAGCTTTTTTTGTCAGACACTTTTCAGAGTATGAAACTTCGGATAGTTACCGAAAGCTTATCCGAACAATATAGCCAGATGGGTTTGCATGTGATAGGATGCGTCTAAGGCCCCATTCCACTGACTCAAATATTTGCGAATACGGAGACAAATTATCTTTTGGGTAGCGTATTAGTGGAAACACCAAGCACAGTCAATCTCTGCATTTCTTTTTTCGCCAGTTTCCACTGACCCAGTTGTGCAGAATATCTCCGGACATTTCACATTGAAGTGAGACATATTACGTCAATCAAATATGAATGAGGGTGTTCCCGCGAGTTCTACACATGAGCTCATGATGGAATCGGCTAATGCTGCGCCCAAAAATGAGATATCATTGCTGCAAATGCTTAACTTAGCAAAATGTCAGGAAGAAAAGCGGAAAATGGCTATGAACCTTCTTTTGTTTCGACTGATGACGAGGTCGAGCTGCTTCTCAACATTACAATCGAGTACAAGGCATACAATTGATGTTAAATGGCATTGACTGGGTACATAGTCCAATGAAGTACACATATATTGCTACCAGATTGACTTGGCAAAGTGCAAATCAAACGGCAAAGAATCTTTCGGAGATTATTTCTCTAGGCCTCATTAATATACTTAAAGTATTTTGGCGCCAAACCAATCAAAAGTCGTTGTTGGTGTCGCAGCGTACTCTAAAATGTCCAGGCAAGAGTGTTTCCACTAATACGCTGCGTATTCGAATTTCTCCGGAGCCAGAGAAATACACTCTAGACAACGTATTCCCAAATCTGCGTACTTCATCGTATCAGTGGAAACGCAAGACCGAATTTTAATAACTTTTCTCCGTATTCGCAAATATCTGGGTCAGTGGAAATGGGGCCTTTGCCAATGCATTTAAGAGCCTTGCGATAATTAGAATTTGCCAAAGCAGTCAAGTGACCAAAGTTAATAACAAAAATCAAACCAGGTGAGAGTCTCGTGAAGATTATTCAGAAAGCCCAGGTGTTTTTCTTCTATTTGCTCGAGGTGATTATTCTTGCCAGATATTTCAACAGAAAGGAATCTTTGTCTGCATTTTTCATATATCATGGACGATCTCAATCTGGAGTTGGCCAATTTAAACATTAGGAAATTAGAAATGGAAATATGAAATTTCCAGGAAGAAAGGAAATTCAGGTCGTGCTTGCTATTCTTAGTCTTGTAATCGTTCTTCTCAAAGGCCCGAAAAAACTCAAAAATCTATGAACGGAAAGTTTCAGTCTTTTACTACGCAAGGAATGAGACGGTGTCTATTGACAAAAGAAGTTTTTAATTTATGATGCATTAATCCTTTCTCTGCAGTGGTTTTCAATGTTCACAGAATCCTCTTAGGTATATGTTTTAGTTTTTGATAGTACCCAAGGACCTACATAAACATTTATTTCTTTTACATTGTTTGCTATGTGATACTTTATTGTAGCTTGTTACAGACTAGTATTTTGTCTAGGATAAAGATAACCGAATGGCAATTGTTTAGGAGTGTTGCACACCCCCTCCGAATGATAATCTCTTGGGAATATTGCACGTCCGAATGATAGTATGTTGGGAGTGCTGTACCTCCGAATGATAATCTTTTTGGAGTGTTATACCTCCCATTGATACTCTCTTGGGATATTGCATGTCCGAATGATAGTATCTTGGGAGTGTTGTACCTTCGAATGATAATCTTTTGGGAGTGTTGTACCTCCTATTGATACTCTCTTGCGAATATTGGACGTCCGCATGATAGTATCTTGGGAGTGTTATACCTCCCCACACCTCCTTTTATCTAGGATACTACTGATGATGGCAATTAAATCGCTTACGATGTTTATATTGTCTTGGAGTCATATTCCTAGTCATAACTATATTGTTATTTGAAATCATGCTATATTTATTTTTAATTTTTTGAGGATTAGATTTTATGAATATTCATGTATGTTAACAATCAATGTTTGTATATTTATATATGAATATATTCGTAATATTTATTTTTCGTTTTTGTCTTTTCTAGTTAGTATATGGGAGCAATGATACAACCGCAGTTGACTTGATCAATGATTATTATTTTCCTGACCCGGCGGTTATGTGTCCACAAAGTAGGCAGCTTTTGTTTTTTCTTTCATGCTTGCCAGATTTATCGTTCGCTTTAAGCAAAAGAAATGTGGGTACATAGATGAAAGTGGTTGAACTGGAACTTCTCTGGTGTTACGTTACTGCTTTGTGTTAAGCACCCCCTCTCTATTTTTTCACTAGTGTTTCCCAACTAATCAAGGTACCCCCCTTCCCTAGATAGGGTTACTTGATTAACGCGTGAATATTTCCAAGTTGGATGTTGCTATTTGGTCGATACAGTCTTCAAAATGTTTCTCTTCAAGATTCGTAAATTTGTGCAGTATAATATTGTATAGAATTGTGTAGCATTTGATGGTATATGATAGTACAGTACAGTATAGGATATTATAGTAAGTATGATGCAGTATATTATAGTATAGTATAGTATAGTGTAGTATAGTATAGTATAGTATAGTATAGTATAGTATAGTATAGTATAGTATAGTATAGTATAGTGTAGTATAGTATAATATAGTATAGTATAGTATAGTGTAGTATAGTATAATAAAGTATAGTTTGTTATACCATAGTATGTTATGGTATAGTATAGTATAATATAGTGTAGTATAATGTAATGCAGTGTAATATAGTAAAGTATAATATAATATATTATAGTAAAGTATAGAATTGCCTACTGTTTTCCTATGTTCAGAATATATCAAGCAAGCAAACTTTTCGCATGTAAAAGTCATATTATTCCGTTCATTTGTTATTTTTGATTAGCTTGTAGCCCATTTTAATCAACTCTGTCTTATTTTGTAGAAAGATGTAAGGCCATCGCAGAACATCGTCGAGTGTGCGAAACAAATATGATCGTAGGCAAGGAGCAGTCGGTGAATATGACCTTTGATGTCCAAATGGCCGGTTGCAATGAGAAGTACAGCGTATATGCTATTGTGACGATGGACGGCATGGAGAACAAATTATACATGAACTTCCAGCGCTCAGAGCAGTTGTATGACTTCAAGTTCGATGGCATAAATCGAACAGAACCTTCAAAACAAGTAATAAAGCCGATTACTTCTGGCTACATTCCAGCTTCTGGTGGTTACATCATGGTCATTGCCGAACGATTGCATTTTTCTTTTGATGAATTTGATGAAGATAATAAGAAGACTACTCACAATTCCGTAACTTCAGCTTTTCTAATAGTAAGTAGATTCCTATTTACCAAAGCATTTATCAATTGTTTTTACTTTTAATGGAGCATCTAAATGAGGTGGGGCATTAATAACATGGGGCGTTTATTAATTTTTTGAAGGTGATGGCAGGGGTGCGTCTAATTTAGGGGGCTTTCGCTTTTAAGAGACGATGTAATGGAGGTGTTTTTTGAAGTCTTCCTTTTTCGTGGTGGAGAGTGTGTTATTATTTGTTCTATTGTATCTAGATTGACAGATATTATGGCGAAGTCAATTCAAGTTCGCACATTCTTTCACCAATCGTATGGGAAATGTTCTCTTTACCGGCATGTAAGCACTTAAATTTAAATCCAATTACATATTTTTGCTACATTCATTCATTCAGTCATTCATTCATTCAGTCATTCATTCATTCATTCAGTCATTCATTCATTCAGTCATTCATTCATTCATTCAGTCATTCAGTCAGTCATTCATTCATTCATTCATTCATTCATTCATTCATTCACATTGTTTCTTCTGCTCCCAACAGGTTGGCTATTATGGACCTCCACTCTTATCTCTTCCCCGCAGTTCTTACCCATTCTCCATAATTCTTCCCTGCCCATTCCTTGATGTTGTCTACCCATTTAATTCCTGGCCATCCTCCCCCCTTTCCATGTATTTAACCTTCTACTAAAACTCTCTATAGCCCATTTTGTCATACCACATGTCCGAAATATTTAGCCCTCCATTTTCTGACACTATTAATCAGTGATTTTTTTATCTTCATAATGTCCAACACTTCTTAGTTTGTGTTATGTGCAATGTATGAGGTAATTGCTTTGTTTGCTATATATGTACATGGAAATATATCTATAAATACTCATATTTCGGCAATGAAAAATGGCTTACAGAATCTAGCTATACTGCGCATAAGTGGGCTTTAAATTATGCTATGACGTGGATTCGAACCCAAGCCGAGGGAGTCGAGAGTATCTGCGCTTTTCTGCTGACCAATGTTCAATGTTTTGTGTTTGCTTCCGTGTGCAAGTTTGCGTTTACATGTGTTTACATTACTTTTTACCTATGTTTTTTAAATTTAGCGGCAGTACAGAGGAGCAAAACATTGACGTGATTCACGTAGTCTGCCTCGCTCTTATGCTTCATATTTAAATTCAATTTGCAGGTTCTGGTGGTGACAATCCATCATTGCGAGGCAAACCCACGTTGACCGGTGCAGTTAAAGCTGTTATATCAATATCAGTCATAGCTGTTGTTGCTGTTGTGGCAGCTCTTATATTTTACTGGCGAAGAAACCGCAGAAAAGATGAAGGTTTACCTTATAAAATTGAGTTGAATTATGATGCTGAAGAAGAGAACGATTTATGATTCTGATTACGTGATAGATCATTTATTGGCAGTTTGGTTGTCCTGTTAGCTCACTGATATTTCAAGTTTTTCTATACTGTCGAGGGACGAATGTTTTATCGTCATAAATTTGGTCTCTTCAGCCACCCTTTACAAGATGGTTTTTCCATTCTCAATATAAATCACGCACGGTCACTCAATTTGCTTATAGTTGCTTATATTTAAAATCTGACTTCTAGAAATGCTTTCCAGAATGTTCAAAGATTGATTGCCGTTTGGTGTTATCACCTTTGCTATGCATAGCTCGTCGATTAGCTGCTTTGTTAACAGTTTTGGAGACTAAATAT
>WIPJ01001178.1:51400-76653 GCA_018155075.1 Cassiopea andromeda | reverse complement strand
ACTTTTATTGCCCATTGTAAATCCAGGTTGTCCCCTATGTGCCTAATTACCCCCCCCCCTAACAATAGATTTTTGATAATATTTCCAACCCACCGCTCTTATTAGGACGCCTGCTTAATAGTTGTTAAGCAAAAATTTTCAAAGCATGTTCCAAACAGATGTTTTGAACAAATATTATTGTCTGTCAACAATATTTTTGTGCCACTTACATTCTTGCAACCATAAACTCATGACTTATGAACATACAGTGCTTCATAGCAGTATTATCTTAGATTTCAAAGCACTTTTTCTACTCCACCCTCTCCCCATCTCCTCTTATTTCAATCCCCCCACTTCTTATGTTCTTTTAATGTTTCCATTCACCCCTCTTATTCCAAACCTCATTGGCAATTATGCACTTAAGAGTACTTGAAGAAATACTTAGCAATATGCACTTCGTAAACTAGATGGATCCACTGGATTAAGGGGGTGATTGTGAGTTAAAATTTTATGTGACTGGTGATCTTATTGACATTTTGTCAGTATTGGTAGAAGTGAATTTTTGTGATCTCTGACGTTTTTTAGTTAACTGTAGAAGATATTTTCTGATTAAGAGCTTTTCATTAACTGTTCTAGGGGAGGGGGGAGGTGACTGGAAGTTATCTGGGTGGGAGACCAAAGTTTTTCCCACTCAGAGGTTGAAGTGTTTCCATCATATGGTAACTAAAATCACTGCAGTATGAAGTTTCTCCTGAAGCATTAGAGAGATCGAAAAGTTTTGTGTAAAGCTAAGAGGGAGGCAAAAATTCCATCATATGCATGGAAATATCTTCCACCCATCCCAGCAGGTTATTTGTTACCTGTCCCTAATGTGCCACTGGTAAAGGATTTTATCAATTGAATCCAACATCTGGCATATTAGATGGGGGAGGGGTGAGGAATATCTCTAGAATAATTTGCTGGCAGTAGATCTTCCTTCTTATCAACAAGTTTTGAAAATTCTTGGAAGTCTTGCAACTCATCCTTTGTCTTACATACCATTATACAAGCTAATTCTGCAAAGACCCTGTAAAGGTTGCTCTATGTTAAAATGCTAGATGCAAGAATAGTAGATGTTTGGACCAGAACATGTCCAGACCAAGTGTGTGGACAAAGCACTAAGCAACCTCAAAACAATATTTTGAATAATATTGGACTATGATGCAGCAAAACATAGCCTTAGGTTAATTTTCTTTGGCCATATAATTTTGTTAATAAATTAATATTCTATTTGACATCATGTTTAGTTTGTCTGGTAGAGCTTAAAGCATGGACTCAGGAAGAATTCAGAAAAGGGCAGCATGCACCTCCATGGGACATGCTCATAGGCAACTCTGTAATCTGCAAAAGGAGTCTTTGCAAATGTATTTGTGAAAGTGGGAGCATGTGCCCTTAGTTCCTATCTTCATGACTTTTCCAACACTATACAGGTGTTCAATTATTGTCAAGTTAGTGGAAGAGTTCAATGATTTAATTTGAATTTATGAGTGACCCTGAATTGAAAACTTCAAATTTCAAATTGTTTTGTTCACATAGATGAGGAGAATTCAACTGTGATAGACTTTTGAAGATGAGAATAGGAAAAAACTTGAGTTGTTATTGTTGCCATTCTCATCTTCTAAAAAATTTTGCATTTGCACTGTCTTCTTCAACTTATGATGTTTTTGCAGAGGGGATAATTATTAATTCAAAATATGTAACTATGAAGAAGTATAAATTCAGTTTAAAATATATGTCATGTTGTTAGCAGGATGGAGTGGCATAAAAGCAGAGAATATTGCCTAGAACTTGACATGTCCTGCAATTCTGAATTTCATTTTTGTATGTTGCCTATCAGTGTTGATGCATTAGTTGACTATGCTAAAATATTGGTGTGGCACCAAGATTTGCAATCCATATTTCTGATAAATGTTAGCTAGCCCCATTTCATCAAACTTTGTTGGCCAGTGGGGTAAGCCAACTATCCATTTTATTTTCTCTTCAATGCATTATCTCCCAAAAGTTAGTAAAAATTTTCCACCAAAAAACATTCACTAATGGCTCGTAAGAAAGCCTTCTTGAATTATGACAGAGAAGCTAGCTTATCACAGTCATAACAATTTCCAGAATACAATTTATACCCATTGTAATGTATTATATATGATGCATCTTGGTATCAATAGTTGGTGCTATTTGGAGCTCAAAAATTGAAGTAGTTTTTAGAAAACATCCTCTTGTTATCCCTCAGACATCAGCTTGTTTATCCAATGACGTTTTCATTGAACCTTTGTCTACCTTCTTCATGTTTGGCTAACGAGCTGTCTGAACAGAAGCACATTGAGAAAATCTTATGGTTTAGAAGCAAGAAATTGTCTTAGTATCTTAAATGTTTATCTTCTTTGCAGTCCACTGTTTGTAACATGGAAGATTGGAAAAGACAAAAAATTAAGAGGATGTATAGGAACATTTTCTGCTTTAAATCTTCATCAGGGGCTTAGAGAATACTCAATTTCAAGGTATGAGTTATTGTTAAATGTGATATTCTTATCTTTTTTATGTTCCTTCATACGGCATGCTTGAAAAGTTGACTTCATCTTGAGATGAACCTTACTGAGTTTTTTCAATTTGCAATTTTAAGAGAGCTTAAAAAATACATCCCTTTAATTCTTGTGATTAGAGGAGTCAACTTTATAAGAAGGGCTCATACAGGTTTTGGAAAGTTATGAGAATTGATAATGGCATTTTCCAGGGCCTGGAAAGTTTTCGCAAATGGAGTGTTTCAAAATGGCTATGGAAAAGTTTTAGATTTTTGTTTTAGAAAATGCTATGATACCTGAAATGGATATACTTTAGTCTCACATTACACATAGCATTGAAGATATCTTTTTCTTTTTTTATTTGGTTTTAAAATGTGAAGGAGATGTGTTGCATGGCTTTCTAAATCTGATAATGTTGCTTTGGAAAAGTTTTGGATATATTTTAAAAGTAGTTTGTACATACCCTGAATAAGGCTCAATCATATAATATTTGAAGCCATCCATTTTGATCCTGTTCTTATGACATTCACTTAAAAATTCTTAGACCATTGATGAGCCCCTTTTTTGTTCTTGTGTATTTTACTCAACTAAAGGCCTGTCACTTCTATTAAAGACTGAAAGGTCACTCAATTCCTGTTATTAAATTGTTCAAATGAAATGGATTACTCCATTCTCATGATGCCTGAGGTGGGATCTAGGATAGAGTTGTGTAACAGAAGAACATGCTAGGAGAACCAGCTGAAATATGACATTTGAGGGCTGTTGTAAAAGAGGGTTGTTGGAAAAGTATTGATTATGATGTAGAAAGGGACTTAATTGTAAGCATTAATATATTTTATTTGTATTATATGTCATTTTGAATTTAGCTACCTGTTAAGCATAGTTTCTCTGAAGAACAGATATAATTTGAAACAAGGAAAACTTAACAAGTTAATATATAAATGAGATTGATAAGGATGAGCTCCATAAGCAAGTAAGCTACCTGAGATAGCTCCCCAACATAGAAGGAAGCAAAATCAGAAATAGAGTAGGTTCTTAAAGATTAGGAAGAATTTCTGCAAGGAATAAATCTAAAAACCAGAATTAGTAGCTGAGAAATGAAAATGTTACCATTTCTTTTGAAAAGCCTTTAATGTCTTTCATGTTACAAATTTATCATTATAATTTGCTGCTTTGTTGAAGGAGATTACCATAAGAGCATTACTACTTTACAGTTTATAAGCTTAAGTATTAGTTGATATATTATTTGTCTTTTCACAATATCACACCCCTCATCACCTGTGCATCCATATCTATCACTTATTCACACCCTTCACCAACACATGTTCAAAACCTTACCCTGTTTCAGCTGCCCTTCAACTCATTTTAATCACCGATTTCACCTCTGAAATCTCATCTTCATCTATGTTTGTGAAGAAATAACATCTCAAATTCTTACTATCACTCTTTTTTTTAGTGCTTTCAAAGATAGTCGGTTTAATTCTGTGTCAGCTGAAGAAATCCCTAAGTTGCATTGCTCTGTGTCAATATTGACAGATTTTGAGGAAGCTAGACATTGCTTAGATTGGGAGGTAAATTCTGATGCTTGTATATTTTGGGGGTCATACTATCTGTTTATTATGAGCTACATTTTGCATTTCTATTATGTGAAAGTGTTGGAAATCTTAGAAAATGAGATGAAATTTCTATTGAAAATTCTCTATTGAAATTGAGCAGAAATACCCAAGAGTATTCTTTCATTTCAGATGCAAGACTATAGTTTGTAGCATGCCATAATGTCTGCCTTAGCAGAGGCCCTTAACAGGCAGTTACCTATAGGCATGATATTTCCATGGCTGACCACTTTTAATCTCTCCTTTAAAATTCTATGAGCACAAATTGTTCACTACTCCATTTGACTCCATTTTTAGCATACCTGTCTACTTTTAAAGATGGTAGTCTCAAGCTTTCATAGATTTTGCCGCTTCACATTTTTTTGGAGTTACCCCTGCATTAGCTTCTTCTTTGTCATTTTTAGCAATTTCCTCTACAAATTTTAATAGTATTTTCATTTACCTTTATCATCATTTCATTTGTTCTGTCATTATTATTCAGTGTTATATTTATTCATATCATTGTGCATTTACCTTTTGTTTAATTTTAAATCAACATTCTATTAATTCTTCCAGATTGGTGTTAATGGCATTAGGATAGAGTTTTACAATGACAAAGGCCATCGAAAGACAGCTACATATTTACCAGAAGTGGCTAAAGAGCAAGGTAACTCTTCATCAAACATCCTTGCTGTATTTCAACCCAAATTTCTGTTATCTCAGATGCACTATACAATCTCATTAGGGACAGGCCATTAATTACTTGTTGGGAGGGAATGGAAGGCATTGTCATGTATTTGATGGAGTTATTGTCCCCCTCTCAGGTTTATGTTAAAACATTGCCCCCAGCACTTCAGAAGAAACTACATACTCCTTTCTTTATTGTTGACCCCTTCCCCCTGTGTGTGTTACATTTTTGACCCTACCCTCCTAGATTTCATCTGCCCCTTCCCCCAAAAGAATTACTGACTTTTCCCTTACAAGGCAGCAGGACCTTCAAGAAGGAATCATAGAGTGTCACACCCACTAGACTAAATACTGTCTGTAACTTTTGCCTCTTATCAGTAAATTCTGCAATTATTTGAGGAGTATTGCATACTGTCAGCAGATATCACAGCTTAAAAGTTCTATTAATCCTGGCACAGAATCTCTGAATCTATTATAACAATCTGATGCTTCACCTTTGACACCATCAACTCTTTGAAGCTACATGACGTCAGTGGAATTACCAATTGACGGAAGAAACATTGATATCATTCAAGACTAATCTCCTTCATACATTATTCAAGAGTTTTCTTTTGGTGGTATCAGCGGACGAGTAGGCAACCAACGTTTGTTGCTACACAACGACCAAGCCTGATAAGATTTGCTCAAGCTGTTTGATTCAGTAATGCGTTGAAAACCGCATTTTTTCACTATTCTTAATATGATTGATGTGTTTATCAAAGTTGGCCCGAAAACAAAGGCCTATGTTTTTAATTATTCATAGAAAACCCATTTTTAACAATCTAATTGCTAGTAGGAATAATTATGGACAATTACTCATTCGTTGCTACAGAAACGGACCTCGCGTCATTTCTAGGCAGCAACCAACTGAAAGACACAGTGAAAATGGTTTGCAATTATACACATGGTCTGGGGAGATCCTTGCCGATTTTTTATTTTCTAATATCGATCTATCCACCCATAAGTGATATAACAGGCACACAAACCTATTTTACGTTGTCGCATGCGCGTAGGAGCCGAGTGCACAGGGGGTCGTGTCCTCTCCCCTTACGTATTACATTGTTGTATTTAGAGTGCCCCTTTCATTGTGCACATCTACCTTGTTTTGCTTTTGAGGATGCCCTGAATGTGTGTCCATCTCACTTTCTAAACACTTCCTATGTCACAGTGCAGGCAAGGTTTGTGCATCAGTATATTCATCTGAAAGCGGCCTCAGATGCAGAATTCCTACTTTCTCTGCTACAACTTTAATCACCCTTTTTCACTAACAATTGACATTAATTGGGTTATAGAAGAGTGGTCATTGATTTATTGCGCCTGGTTTTGTTTACCTATTCCGCATTATATTCCATTTCTGTTAAAGTCCGTTATGTAACCGAGGTAGATTGCAGTTTGGGGGGCAACTCTTAAGACCCCAAAGCTTTTGAGCCAGGACTGAGGGCTCCTCAAAGACAGGGTTGTCGAGAGACTTTGGAGGTACTTTGGTAACTGAGAAATACAAAACCCTTTACAAGTGAAGTGAACAGAAAAATTTGAGGGTCTAGGAATTAACTTTAGAGAATTATTTCTGGTCTTACTAAACTGTGTTTACTTTGGGGGGCATGGGGGCACCACGTTCCCAATTCTTTGAAATTGGAAGAAAGGTGGTCAAAAAGTCGGCCATACTGGCCACAATGTTTTCATTGACGTCATTTTGCTAACAGTAGTGAACTACAAGAAGAAAACTAAGAAATTTGAGACAAAAGCACATTGAAATCATTACCTGGTTCAAGGTAAAACTGCACGTGAATATGATATTGCTTTAAAATTTCACTCATACTGACGCATTCTGGTTTTTATAGAACAAATAGTTTGCTACATTCACGTTGTGCGTATGCGTTCACAATAATTTCAGTTTGCTAAACTGAGAACCGTTTATAGAATTTTAGAACTAAGATGTGGCCAAAAATTAGGAGACTTTTAGTACAGAGCCTCGAGCTAGGTCTCTTGTTTAAAAAAGAAACATGTATTTTAATTCACGTATTTCGAGGGAACCATGTACTGTTCGCCTAAACACTAGACCTCATGGCATGTCATTTACCAAGCTTTATACGAATTACTATTTTTTGCATCAAAAGTTTCTTGATGTCCGTCTTTACTTTCAGGCTGGACCAAAGTAGAGACCATTGATTCGTTATTGCGAAAGGGTGGCTTCAAAGGACATATATCCAACGAAGTTCGCCACCGTATCAAGCTCACTCGATATCGAAGCGAGAAGATGACGGTTAGTTACGATGAATTTATGAGGACTCGAAACCGTTGCCAAACGCCGGGCTGCCATAATACTGTCACGTGATTAAAATGGCGCTAGGACTTTCACATTTGGAGTCGGTAGCATGGACTAGTTGTTGTTATCGCGTTTTATATTCCTGGTTTACAGATAGTATTTATCAGAATTTTACACCGTGTTGAGAAGTTATTTCTACTGGATAACTTGTTTATTGCAGTTTTCACTTGTTTATGTATCTTCTACTTGGGTTTCTTATAAGGTATGCCACGCCCTATTCCAGTGGTTTTCAACCCTTTTCCCTGGAGCGGAAATTTAAAGACATATTCTAGTAGCTCACAGGCCCCAATTTACGTATCTTCAGATGAGACTGAAAAGTTTTTGTCGATTATAGGATTTGTGTGACTTTTGGCGGAGCCTTTGGATTTTATTGATGGATCCCTGGTTAAATAAGACTGCTTACGTATTTATCAGTATCTTGGTTCACATTCCGAATTTTATAACAATTCATACGCACTCATTGGTCTTAGTGTTTCGCATACCGCACAGTCTCTATTTAGCCCCCTGGGGGGGGCTTATTAATTTCAAGTATTCTAGAGGGGGCTTGTTGGAATGAGTGTTTCCACTTTTGCTGGTTGAATTTCCTGAAAATATTTCCTTGTTTTCAGCAAAATTTTCTCTTCAAGATACAGTTTTTTCCTTGATATTTCCTTGAACCTGGTCTACGTTTCACTCATTCAAAGAATGCAAAAGTTGACCTTTTATGTCTTTCCTCACCAGGGCCGTGGCTACAGAGGGGTGTGGGGGGTGTAACACCCCCCAGGCGTCGAGCTTGTCGGCAAATTTACTAAGAATTAAGGTGCTGTCGGCAATTTTCAGAAAATCAATATGGTCGCAAGAAGACGATAGCTAAAATTGATTTCTCAATAACATTCCCTGAATTCACGACAAAGCTTTACAGGAAATTTGCTCAGGTATAGGTGCCCAAAAAGGAGTTTGAAATTAACTGTTACAATCTTTGATGCAAAAAAATTTGCTTTTGCATGGCTCGAAGGGCTTTTTAATTGCATTAAGGAATATTGAATATAAAAATTTACATAAGGAAACTGTCTACAATAGACAACTTAACGATTAGATCGATCCAAAGCAGAAAGAAACTGTTCTATACATATGGTTGTTAAATTCAAGCATCAAAGAATCAAAAAGGCTGCTCAATAAGGGTGCAACTTATTTAAACTAAGAAATTGAAGGGCTAAAGCAGCCCCATTAGGATTTTATTTAAAGCCCCCAGCTGCACTGCAATATCACTGTTCACCAGTATCCATAATGGTTTGGATGTTAACGAGTTCTACGACCTTTGTTAAAGTAATCTAGTCATTCACCGATCCTTTTTTAACATTATAAACTGCAATCAATAGGTCAAATCTTTTTTCTCCTCAAGGAAAAAAGCAAAAGCCACACCCAAACCACGCCCTTCTGTCGGCAAAATTAATAGCAACACCCCCCCACCCTTCCATCTCTAGCCACGGCCCTGTTCCTCACCAACACAATTGATGTGAAATCCAAAACTTCTACTCTGCAAGCATACCGTTTACTGCTGTGGTTACTTTTTGAAATGGTAGGCACTTTTAGGAGCTTTTTAGCATCGCTCAAAACCGTCTGAATCTTTTGACATCATACGAAAACTCAATCTCGTTACAGATATATACTAACGAGCGTACGCAAAGCTGAAAAGCTACATGTCATTGAACTCAGGTGGTTTTGGGCCATCTTGAAATGTGACAATCTTGTGAGAGACATTGGAACAAGAATAATAACAACAACATCAACAATATTTGATTCTTTGAAATTATTTATCATAGATGTGATCAAGAGCAAAGTTGAGACTGCCACATTTTGGCTGATTTGCTCATCCAACACACCAAATTCACTTTGCAACGTTGAAAGTTGACAAAATATCTAGAAATCGTCTAACACGAAGGGAAGTTCAGGTTGCAAACCTAGTGGAAGTTCTTTGGATAACAATTTTCCTGATACACGTTTTTTTTTATATGAAAAAAGTTTATAAGAAAATGAGGCTCAAATCGTCAAAATCTTAAGAAAATCGTAAGAAAATCATGAGGCTCAATTTCCAAAGTTAAGTGTTTTTATAGGCCAAAAAGCGGTATTTCGTTTTTATTGCATTCAAAATGTTAAAGATGGAATTCAAATTCAAGTTTACAATATTATTAACGACAGTGTAAACCACTCTAGCCAGGTTATTTCAGAAAAAGTTAAGAAAAATTTAAGAAAATCCCAGGCTCAATTTTGGGAAATGTTAAGAAAATTGAGGCTCAGGCAAAATAATGATTTTCTTATAAAAAAAAACGTGTATTTCCTTAGGAATTAGAGAATTTCTTTGATTTTTCATTGAAAATTTCATTTTCTTTTGATTTCTTTGTGGTCAACACAAATTCTCCAAAACGGAAGTTACCTTGAAAGTGGAAGCGCTGATTGGAAAGGAGGCGTGTGAGAAGGGGGCTATATAAATGTACGGATTTTTCAATAGTAAGCTGCACATTTGCTGTTTGGAAATAGAGAAAAATATTCAAATATTAGGCCTATGCATTATCAGGTAATAAATCTTGTACACATGGAGCTCAAAACCAGTGGTGGCCTGACAGGGGGCCAGACCCCTCAGGGATAAGTTTCGATGGGCACCAAGTAAGCAAAGGGACGCCAAAACGTCAAATGATTTTGTGGTTGACAGTAATTATAGTAGGAGCACGGTAATCTAGCCTCAAAAGTCAGATTCCCACAGAGGACGTTATTCAGTGCATAGCACAACTCAAGAAATAGTGTAACAGGTGGTAGCAATGATCTCAATTTTTTAACTCATTAACTCAAAATCTGTGTTATTGACATTAGGTACCTTTAGACATGGCTTTTGGAACGCGTTTTCTATCCACTAAATGTGCCGCGGGTCCTTTTGCCTTTCTCAAGGAATTTCAGAAAACAATAGTTGTTAGAAGCATAGAAGGATGCGTGAGCATGAAGAAGAAAAGACGGTGAGCTAGAAATTGCTTACAGGGTTCATACCGAGCCAGGAAAACACGGGATGCCTGGAAAATAAGGAAAACCTGGAAAAGTCAGGAAGTTTTCTATAGTTTTTATCCAAATCAAGGAAAAGTCTGGGAAAACAAACTATTAAGTTCACATATTGTATTCATTAACTCTTAGCATGAATGTTCGCAAACTAGTTATTCCATTTGTCAGCAGTAAATGTGAACTTTATCACTTTGCATAGTGCTATGGCAAGTATATGTAAGTAACCTATCTATTAGGCCCGATTCTCTTTACCTTTTTGTTGTAAGTATGCAAGATGGAGATCAGAGAAAAAGTGGGCATTTCTGGCTACAAATCAAGGAAAAGTCGGGGGATTTTGATTCACGTATTGGGTATGAACCCTGTGCTTAGTAATTTACCAGAACCAAAGGAAATCAAAGGAACGTCCACATACCGAAAGTAGACAGCTGGTTTTGTGGTGTTGTCAAAAAGTCTACTTTCATGAGAACCAACAAAGATGTTTGCTAATGCCGGACCCAAGGGGCTGCCCATTGCCCACCAAATCCAGGGCCCCCTTTCTCCAATAAATGGTCCAAACACTGTCCCTTGCTTTACCTTTTCTTTGACTTCTATTTCTTTTGTCTCTCCCACCGGTGTTTGTATCGTTATCCCTGCTCTTTATTCAAACAATAAAGCATTTTTATTTCTTTTTCTCTCATCCTTGCTTTTTTCATGTTCACCAGACAATCCTGCAGCCATAATTTGTCAAAGCACTTTTCAGCATCCACCATTAGTATGTACGTATTTATCCTTAGCCTTGTTCTTATAAATTATCGCTCTCCAAATAATCCAGTTGTCACTCGTCATCACATTTTTCTTTCAACAATTTTGACGTACATCTATTTTAACTGCCATTTCAATCCTCTTCTTTAGCATTTTTTTCAAACAATTTACAAACTATGTTGTTAAGAAAAATCCCTCCTCTGTTTTCATTTCTTGTCTGCTTGACTTAATTGTCAATATCTCCATTGCTTTGGCTTCTCACTCTCTTTCAAAATTTTTTTATACATTTTCCTTATAGATTTTGACATTTCTTCTCCACCATTTCTTATCAAATCATTTGTCCAGTTGTCCCCCATCTCCCGCTTTGCTACATTTAAGTTGTCTTATTGCTCTCTTAATCTCTTTTTGCTCAAATTCAGTTGGTGGTTGCTCATTGCCTCTCAATTCCAATTCTTTCATTTGTGTCCTAATCCTCTCTTCTATGTCCTTTTCCTTATTTGTGTTAGCCACCTTTACTTTGAAAAGATTTTTGTAGAAATCTTCATATACCGTCATGATCCCCTCTCTCCCTTCCATTACTTTTCCATCCTTGTCAATCATTACTGTTACTTGCTCTTCCTTTTCCCTTTCTAGCTTCCTATTGAAGTCCCAGAATGTTGCTTTCTTCATACCACCTCCTACCCTTCTCAAATTATTGACTGTTGCTTCAATTCTTTTTATATACAACCTTTTCTGTTCTTCAATTATATGCTTGCTTATAATCTTTTCCTTCTTTTCATCCCTATTCTATCTTCTTCCTTATTTAAATTTGCTCTTTTTCTTAAGACTTCGCTTTATAATAGTCAATATTCTGATATCTTTTGTCTTCTCCCTGTCACACTGAGTTTTAATTGTTTTCACTTTGTTATTCCATTCATGATACAGCTGCTTTACATTCCCATGCTTTTCCCAAATTTCACTTATTCTCGCACCTTCTAATCTATTCTTGAACTGTTTATAGCTACTTTCCGTCATTATTTTATTCCTTTCTCTTACGTCTTTTCCTGTTATTTCTTTTCTCCATGACCATTTTCCCATAATTACATTATGATCTGTATAAATTATTATTTCATCCTTCCTTTTAGCAATTCTGAATAGTGTTATTGTTTTATCTTCATCAAACATCAACCATTTTACGTACTCTTTGTCCTCTTCATTTATCATAATATAATCAAGTATAGATTTGCTGTTATTTTGCTTTCTTGTCCATCTTCCTTTGAACTTATCTGTTGCATTAAGTATTATCATTTGTTCCTTCTTCACCTATTTTTTACAACTTTTCTCCTTTTTTAACTTCTTCCTTATGTTCAAAGATTTTCCTTCCAGCTTTACAGTTGAAGTCTCCCATTATAATTATCTTTTCATTATTTACCCTAGCCATGTTGATTTCTTCTTTCATTCTATCATACATTCCTTCTAGTTGTTTCTTCCTTGTTCTACATTCCTGCGGTTCATAAATTATGCCAATCCTTATTTTCTCTTTACTGCCTAATATTAACCAGATACTTTGTTCAAAGCATGCTTCTTGGCTTACTTCTACTATCACATGCTCCAACTCCTTCTTCATACCTATCATAACTCCTGCTTCTTTCTTTCTAGCATTTCTGATGATCTTTAACCACCACCTTAATGTTAATATTTTCTAAGTCTTTGTCCACCAGCTTTAGCCATGTTAGCTTTTGACCACCTCTTGGTTTTGGAGCAAATTTTCTTGCTTCTCTTAGGGCTGCTTTTGCTGGTGTTTCTTCTGGTAGTCGAGGAAGATGTCCGTACCATTGTAGTCTTCTTTTCTTGATTATTTTGCTCCATTTTGTGATCTTGGTTGTTTTGTATAGCTTTTCATTTGATATTTTCTTTGGCCATTTTATTTCCAGGATGCTTCTCAGGATGTTTCGCTGGAAGACATATACTGTATTTTCTAGCTGTTTTGTCATGGTCCTCAGCTCACTATTGTATAGGAATATGCTTGTTAGATAACTGTTGAATAATCTCATCTTTACGTCTTGGGATACTCTTATTTTCAAAGATGTATTTCAGTAGATTATTTGCTGAGAGACTTGATATTTTTCTTCTGTTGATGTTATCTTCCGAGTCTAGTAGGCTTCCTAGATATTTGCATTTTATCCAGCTGTTATCACCTCCTCTTGTTGGACTCATTTGCCTGAAGGTTTCATTCACCAAGGATGGGTGGTACTGCATCTTTTAGTGCATCTTTTCTTTCTTCATCATTGGTGACCCATGGTGTATCATCTGCGTATTGCTGGTCTATCAGGAGGAGTCTTGTGCTGAATTGGCTATAACGGTGGTCTTCAACATAGGACGGTGTGGCGATCGATCTGGTTGGTTCAAGAGCCTATGCTAGATATACGATGAATAATATGGGGCTCAGGCAATCTCCTTGAGGTACGCCTTTGTTTGTATTTATTTCATTGCCGATGGACTTACCAATTCTTACTCTTAGCGATACGTCTTCTATCAGAATCTTCATCATATGCAACTCGTCTTTCTCCAGAACTTCTTCTAAGATGTTAAACAGCTCAGATCTTCTCACTGTATCGAACGCTTTTGACATATCTAATAGTAGTAATATGATCTTATAGTTCTCGGACGTGATGGCCTTTTCTGCGAGAACTTTAAAGGTGAAGACTAGTTCTTTCGTACTTCGAACTTGTTGGTATGCTGCCTGCGTGGGTGGTACTTTCCGCAGGAGTTTTTCTAAACATCGTCTGAGCATAAGGACGGTTGGAATTGTGAATGGCTCAATGTAAAGTCTTTGCTCTCTTTTGACAAAGGAGTCATGACATATAAAATTTTGCATGACCTTTGTCCCGAAAATCTTCGCCATAAGTTCACTGAAAAATCCATGATCACAGATTATAGAACCAGAAATCATGGAGATCTGCAAATTCCTAAAGTTAGGTTAGAATATGCAAAGCGAATTTTCTACTTCTCTGGTGTCAAAAACTGGAATGATATCCCTGACAACATTCGAGAACGAGAATCAGTCGCTCGTTTTAAAACAGGTTTTAGAGAGTATCTTTTGAGCCTACAGGACCCAAACACGACCCCTTGGTAGAGCAGCAATTCTTAAAATTATTTTGTTTTCTTTCTAAAACTATATTGTTATTAGTGTTAATTTTCCTAGCTGAAAGGTACTCGTGTGTATAAATATTGATAAAATGAAAAAAAATGAAAATACATATTGCTAGGGTCTTTCTGAGTATTGATAAAAGGATGATTTTTTCCTTGGTTTCTGTAGGGGTATCAACACCCCTTCTTTTACTTCAGAGGATATATTCCTGTTTCGGCTGTTTCGTTGAATATTTCTGCCAGCCCTTGACATAATTCTATAGGGCCATACTTGATCATTTCTGCTTTGAATTCATCTATACCTGCACTTTTTCCATTGTTCAGACTTTTTACTGCTTTACTGATCTCTTCTTTTGTGAACGGTGTTTTCATCTTTTCTGGTTCGTTGTGGTTACTTTCTTCTTCATCTTCTTTGCTGAACATATCATTAAAGACGGCTGTTGCTAATCTTATCTGCTCTTTTTCTTCTGTTGTTTTTCCGTTTCTCCATCTACTACTATTCTTTTCTTTTCTTTTTTGTAGGTCTGTCACTACCTGAAAAATTCTTCTGGAGTCGTCTTTGACCTTTCCACCTCCTCTACCAATTGTAATATTTTGGTTACTTCCTCTTCATCCATGAAGTCCTGTATACTTTTCAGTGACTCTTATTCTTGACTTAATTCCGCTAATATTTGCATAACATATTTCTAATCTATCCCCTTATTCTTAAACTTTTATTTCTGCTTCTTCTTGCCTTCCTGTTCTGTCTAGTATTGTCCTTTTTAGCATAATTTTATCCTCATTTTTTCCTTTCTTCCTGACTGTTTTTCCTCATTAAATTTTTCTTCTTTTGTATGGGGTATGTCCCCTGTTGCCATTAATAGTTTTGAGTTGAGGGAGGCATTGGCATCCAAAATTTCCACTGTTATGTTTGATTTCCTTTTAAAACTTTTCTATTTCTTCCTTGAATTCATCCTTTATTTTCTTCATTAAGGACTTCATTGCACTCTTTACTTCTTCCTTTTCTGTTCTGTTGGATTCTTGGTGTTTGTGATATATTCTTTGGCTTCTATACTCCTCCTCCGAAAATGGTTGTATTCTGTTTATTGTGTCCCTTGTTTCTCTACTCCATATTTTATTACCTGTTAAATATTGTCTATCCCTTCCTCCCTATTTATGCACAAGTTTGCAATATCTTCCATTCCTACACCCACCTCTAGCATCAAGTTTACACATAACTCTTTCCTCATAGTTATATTTACAATCCCTTCCTTCACAGTTTCTGCGAACCATCAAACTATTACACACTTTAAAATCTTCATATCTACACTTAATTCCAAATGTACATATTCTCCTCTTTGCATATTGTCTACATGCTTGAGCACCTCTGTTATTTGATCTTGACTGTGACTGTTCCCATTCAATATTGGTTATTCCATGCCTTCTTTTACTTTGGTATACTTCAATTTCTAAACTTATATTTGCTTCTTCTAATTCAGCCTTTTGTATTGTCAAGTCCATTAAATTTTCCTGTGTTTTCAATTTATCTCTACTGTTTTCTTCCAATTTCTTTTGCAGATGTTCCACCTTATCCTTACTTTGTTTTACTTCTTCTTCAGCCTTGTTTTTGTCTGCAGTTGTTTTCTCTAACTTACCTATGTACTGTCCTACTTCATTTCTGTACTCTGAAATTTCTCTATCCTTTCTTTTATTTTCTCTACTAAGTTCACCCATTTCTGATTTTTTCCATTTATCATGTTTTTCTTTCAACCTCTTTAATCTCTCAATTTTCCTGCCTTTTTCTCCTTCTTGCTCTATTTTAATTTTTAATACCTCTACTACTTCCATGCTTTTAGTTTTCAACACTTTTATTTCATTCTTTAATCTTACTTTTTTGTCCCGCTTATTCTTTATGTTTTGTTCTAACTTAGCTATATCCTCTTTCCATTTCCTTAATTCTTTATCTATTTTCCTTTCTTCCTTTAAATGATTACTTTCCTCTGCACTTGTCTGTTTATGTACCTTTGCTACACAAGCTTCCACATTTTTATCTTTTATTTGCATTTCCTTCTCATTGTCAAATTCTTCACTTATTTGCTTACTATCCTTCCCTATATGTTCGACGCTCTCAATCCTGCCTATTGAGCTCGTTTCACATTCAGTACAAAACCAGAAAACCCCTTTCTTTTTGAAAACCTTACTCAGCATTTCGGGGATATCATGACACTCTTCACAAATCCATGTTTCGCATCTATCACACTCAATCCAGTTTGTTCTATATCTTACTTCATTGCATAATTCAAAGAATTGCTCGTTCTCATTCTCATCCTCTCCAATTACAGTCTCCTTTTCTTTTTCTTCCCTTTCGTCCTCGTGTTGTACCTCGATGCCTAGGCCTTGTTGACAGTCTTGTGGAATCCCCTTCCCAAAAGTGATTGCCTCTTCCAATTCCAAGACAAGTGCTCTCCATGTTTTTATTAGTTATATTTATATTTGCCCCTGCTATCAAAGCTGAGGTCATACTCCAATAATTGTACTTGTACCTGAGTACTTGTTAAGGCTCCGAATCGAAACGGGAGTGATCCTGTGGGAAATAGATCTTTGCACGTCCGGCACAAGAAAGAATATGCAACTCAGAGACACAACACTTTGAAAATTTTTCCTGTTATAAGTATCTAACTGCCTACTCTCGACTCAACTCCACTCTAACTGAACTTACAATTTTACCCCTTATATACCCTACGATCACTATTTTAATCGATTACATAAAAATCAATATACGGCAAAAACTAGAACACCTATGATGTAATCCCTGTTTCCCCCGTCACCACGCAAATAAACAAAGCATCTGCTGGAGAGTTAATCCTATACTTCCTAGCCTACGCAAGTTGACTAATTTCGCAACCTATGTTATACACTGCATATAGTAATTACGTAATGAAACTATTTAAAGGAATTATCTAACTCTAAGAAAAAATGTAATAATCAGTTTCTTCTCAACAATCCGTTCAGATAATGCAATCGATGTGCTGTTTCAAGAGAACAGCTTTTAGCACTTTTGAATTACTAGCTTTCCGCTGGTGCTTGGCTCTGCAAAATGAATACTTTTCCATAAACAGTCAACATGAATAATAACTCCTAAGAAGCACTAGGTATAAACAACTATTCGGAAAAAATAATTACCATTGTCAGCTGAAGGTGAAGAGTTAGTTCAGAAATAAGTTTTTGTTATACAAGTTATATAGGTTACATCGCTGCCAATTGCTATTTTAACGATAAATGGCTTTATCGTGCAGCTTGTTCGAATTAATTTCACATCTTTCCGCCCTTTTACGTGGCTAACATTAAGCATAGTGATGCAAACCATAATCTGCGTGGATATCTAAGAGGAGGAAATTGCATATTGTTGCCTGTCCATCGAACGGAAGCACTGAAAATTTAAGGCTGAAGACTACTCCGTACATCAACTCAAGAAAGACAGTCAAGAAGGAATATCATAGGTATCCATGACGTACCTTCGGAGTGCAGTTTACAAGAAATGCACCCTGTATTGAGATGGATCATCTACTTTCATGCTCCGAACAATCGAATTGTTGGTTGTTCGTTAGCTAGATTCTTTGAGATATTGGGAAGATAGTGTTTCGCACATATACTTTATATGTAGCACACCTCTACGTGGTTTACAAAATCGCATATTAATCACTTCGTGAAGAAAATATACAGCTACCATTCTTGTCAAGGACTATCACGGAAGAAAACTTTATGATGGTAGGCCATATATTCTTCTCTCACGCCGCTTGCCCTCCAATTCAGATCAGCCAATCACAGGTAAGATTGCATGATGGTCATGTGACATGTGAAAGATGCTTATTGCATTTCATCCCTCAAAGTAAAAGAGGAAGTACGAAATGAGCAAACAGTTTGCAAGCATTCAACATTATGCTCTAAAAAGGAGAGTTGTGAGATACCTTCCAGTTTCAGGATTAGCAAAGGAGGAGGTAAATGCGTGATTGCTACTAACGTAGAACATTGCCGATACTGATCTGTATTCTGTTTCAAATTGGCTGAGTTGAAGGCTTAACCGTGAGTATTGATAGCCCATTTTGAAACAAAGTATATGTGAAGGGAAGTCTTGTTGGAAATCTCGAAAACGGTTTTGTTTTTGGAAGTTTTGATAATTTGTGGCTAATGACCTTGGATATTGTGATAGCAATAAAATATAGATAGATTTTGCTATTATGAGCACACAGCTGTGATCGCTATTTCTTCCTCTTCATTTGATTGGAAAGCCTGTCTGTTAGAATTTCTTTATATCTTTATTGAATACAGTAAGTATAGTGAAGCAAACAATGGTGAATCTAGGGCGTGTATGTATGCAAGGAAAGCGACGCCATAGTAAAGTGATAAAGGCCATTGTGTATATGGAATTAAAAACAACTCTGATTGTCAGGCATTGCTTTGACTGCAAGTAAACTTTAGCTGTGTTCTTTGCCCTCTGGAGTAGAAAAGGTTAGAGTTTAAAACAAGTAGAATATTGAAGGTATCCAATGTGGGTGTACGCCAGAGTCATGGCAATGGAACTAGAAATTATTTAAAGCAAGAACGTAAATATCGGTGCCCTAACCGGAAGTTCAGAAGTCAGTCGGAAGATTGATACCTTTTATAGGAACAGGCTTTCTCGGACATACCTTAACCTAAAAGATTTCAATTTTCGGATTGTCCGCAGATGTTCAGACTGCTGCCAGGGGTGGTTCTAGCCAACAAAATCTCGGGGGAGCCATGGATCCTGGGGCGAGGTGGTAGAAAGGAGTCTAGGAGTATAGCCCCTAGAAGTTTTTTTGACCACGCCCCTTTTGCCTTTAGGAAACGCCCTTTTTAAGAACAATGGTTGTCCCTTTATACACAAAAATGCTGTGTAAATGAAAGAGCAAAAATGAAGTAGAGCAGGCAAAATGACAAAGAAATAGTACAGAATATAAGAATGCATGATCTCCATTAACATTTGGAAATTCACTTTGAGTTGCTGTTTATTTGGGAAAGTACAGTAGCAGCCTAGAAGTATCATGTTCATTTCTTGTAGATCTTCCTCATTCATGAGTATTTGCAGTAAACAATACATTCAAAACTTTATTACCTCTCTAGAAAAGTGGGGGGGCCAATGAAGGGACAAAAAAAAATTTCTGGGGCTGTGACCCCCTAACCCTCCCATAGATCTGCCACTGAGTGCTGCTTTTCTCAAATAAAGTTTCAACTTCATTGGAGCCATAAGTTCAGTTTTTGGGAATGATGGTTCTTTGTCCAATCAAGTTCTTCTTCTGATTAGAAATTTAGGTGATAAAAACAAGAACATGCTATTTACTAGAAGGACATTTTAGACATTTTGGAGGGCTCTAGGTCAAACAGCTTTCTGGGGTCAAGCCCCCAAACCCCAATTTTCAACACCATAACTATTTCAGATTATATTGGCACATAACCTTTCATCCATTGGTAAAGATTTGTAATATGTAAAAGCTTCTAATTCTGGATTTAATTTGTACATAAACACCCACCTATCCTATTAACTGTCTTATGGCCAGCCCTGTGATAGTAAATTCTTCTCGACAATTGGCTATGTCACTATGGAATCACCCCCCCCCACTCCAAAGAAAATCTCTGTCAAGCTACATCCCTGCATTTATGATATCAATAATATGATGTTTAATAATCTGGTCTCTAGCCAATAGCTAACCTACCAAACCTTCATATTACTACTGTGGCTACATAGAGCACTCATAACTATGGACCAAGTATCCATTTACACTCCTTTAAGCACTTTATTACAGAGGCCACAAAGGAACCAACTGGAACTTGGTACTGGACAATAGCATGGTTGGCTGTGTCTCACTGGATGATATTAAGATCTGAAATCTGCCAATACCTGGAAAATGCTATTTTGGAACTAGTCTTGGAAATAGAATTTAAGTAGGGTGCAATTTCAGTAGTAAAAACTATTTGCCGAGGCTGCTGGTGGAAGATAAATGATTAAATGATCTCTCATGCAAATCTAGTTTGACTTGAAGATGATACATATTGTAGAAGACAAAATATTGTGTTAGCCATACCTGAATATAAAGAAAGTGCTTAATGGAGATACAGGAAAAGGGATGGGTTTGGGTCTCCAATCACAAATTCTTTTATCACCATGCCATTTATGTTTGATACGATGTAACCAATACTCTTTATAAAGGTAGGAAAAGGGGTCAGAATATTTTTGCAAATGTATTCCTCACAATACTGGAAAATGCCTTTTCAATCTTCCTGAAAGAAAAATATGCAATTGTATGACTGCTGTCAGATCTTCCTACTCTTTTGGGCAGAAAGTATATTTTAGGTCAGGCATATCCAAAGTCCGGCCCGCGGGCCAAATCTGGCCCTCGGTCAAATTTTATCCGGCCCGCAGCCTAGTCATGAAATATATAATGCTCGTATACTGTTATTTGGCTAGCAGTATTAACATTCTTCATTTACCCACTAGAGACCAACTGCACTTTACACAACACAACCCCCAACCCGCTAGAATTCATGGTCAGTGGTTTTCCACCAGAATTCTCATGTAAGAGCACAATTACTTCTGTTTAAGAAAAAAGGTTAAGTGAATATTCAAGTGCATGTGATATGCTTGTTTCAAATGTACCAAAAACATTCTTAAGATGTTGAAATTGAAACAAAAAAAGCAAATGTGAAACACAAAGTGGCTTCCAAAAATTTTCTTAAATTATCGTTGCTATATGTAAAAAAGGTTGGCCCCCACCACTTTTACAATAGAAAATCTGGCCCCCGTCACAAAAAGTTTGGACACCCCTGTTTTAGGTCCTCCAATGCTCATCCTGATTACTGCACATTGTAAATGTTTAATACTTTACAAAACTAATCCACCAGTGCATAAAGTAGTTATAATTATCTCTAAAGAGCACATGAAATGAAAACAAAATATGTCGGAGGTGGGCAATTTGAACACGCTGATAACGAATTTCATATTTAAATTTTCAGCAAATGATTGGAAATAGTTAATTTTCACTAGTTACTGGCACTATTTGGTGGCTCTTTCGATTGGAGACTGGGCCGAGCTTTATTCTTGTATGTGACGTCAGATTGTTTGTTAGGAACCACTATCTTGTTGTCTAGTTCATATAGGCCACTATGTCAGCAATTGATTCTGAGAGTGATAATGAGTATTATAGCAGTAATGATAGTGATGAGGAAATAGAAGTAACTGCTGTCGCTAGTATCTTTGAGCTGTACTTGAATGAACCACTGGTTCCCAAAGATGATGGCATTAGAGGACAAAACCAGGCCATAGCTGATGAGAACAAGAATGTGGATGGGCTTACACGGCAGGAATTAGAAAATAGATATGAGAGGGTTAAACCGTTGGAAACTTGGTGTGTTTGTTCCCATTGTTGTCCAGAGCTGTTAGTTGGATCTCGAGAGTTTCGATAATGCCATGAAATAGCCGAAGCTTATGGAAAAGTTGTGTTCAACCGGTTGACTGACACTCATGCTTGCACAACCCAGCATGAAGACCATGCAGCTCTTGTGAATATGACTGTTTTTAAAATGGTGGTTACTTTACTAAAAGACAGACAAGGAAAGAATTATAAGAAGAAGCATGGTCAATCAGAGAAGGAGTAAGTCTCTTCACCAGCACTTTTTCCTGGTTGTCAAATTTACCTTCACTACACCTCAGCAACCGACATATTCTACCAAGCTAGCTTCAGTGTTTGTCTATACACTGGGCATCACTTTATCTAAATTTTGCAACTGTGAAGTATTCTCACAATTTAAAAAGTTTGTTTGTTTACAGGTTTCTACATGCAGTGGCATATCGATGGCTTGCTAAATGGATTTTTGGCTACTTTGGTTTGGTCAATACTAAGGGATTACTGACATGTGCATATACATTCTTATGGAGAAAGTATCCTACATATAATGCAAGGGGTTTTGTGACAACTGATGAGCATGAATGAGCTCAAAATTAACTGATCTGTTTGAACAATGAAAGTTTCATTCCTTTCATCATGTGCACACAACAGGGGACCCCCTTATCAAAAATTGGAAAATGAAACCTTAGCCCTTTATTAACAGGTAGCATGTGATGACAGAATGACTGTCAATATTTTGATACAGGAAAGAATTATATTAACTGCAATGCCCCTTTTGTGTCCTCATCTTAGCTTTTGACAAGATTTGCATACTGGTGGGGCTCTGCTTTTTTTGCTTTCATGGTATCATCTGTGCTCCCTCGCCAAGTGTTGGGAATTGCATCTTGCAATGTCTCCTGTTCTTGTACTACAGAAGAAATAAATATGCTGAGATAGTTCATAATGAAGTAAATGGTGGAAAGAAGACTTGTACAACCTGAGAACTTTGTACACCCTTATGTAAAACTGGAATCATGTATACTTAACTACCACACCTTCCTTAGTCTTTGAAAATGTACCAAAAATGATCCATTCAAAGTTACTATGAATTCATATTGCCTTGGACATGTGAACAAGTTATTTTCTAAGCTTACATGTTGACCTAGACATGAGTAATTGCATATTATTGTAAAAAGAATTGGTTGAAGCATTACAGTTGCATGCTACTTAGCTTTCAGCTTAGAATCCAGTTAACTTTCCCAGAAGGAATATGCTCAAAAGACTTCATGAATTGCAACTTACATGTTGGAAACAATATATTATCTCTTTGTTTTATCTTCTTCTTTGCATATAGCTGCAATGCCTCACTCTTGCTTTTTCTCACTTAGTTGTCTCTCCATTGGTTCAGGTTGATAGGACATGATTTCTTCAAACAGTATTTGAAAGCAACTGCTGGGTACTTTCAAATGCATGTCCCTTAGTTCATTAACATAGCCTAGAAAAATATTTCATTTAGAATTTGTGTTTCTCAGGTGAATTCCAAATTGGAATATGAGTGGTATTTACAAATTGTATATTGTCAGCAAGTTTTCATTAGTTCTATTCTTACCATAGGTTTGTAGGATAGCCCTTTCTTTGACAGCTTTTTCACCCATTTTCTATTTTGGCCAAACAATCTTGGTATATGTCCTACCATCCTGTGATAGTTCCTTTTTCCTATGCAGATTCTCATTGAAATGCAGCCTGGCCAAAATATGCCTATAAATATAGTACTGGAACTGTGAGCAATTAATAATTTTTTCAAACTTTCATTTAAACAATATGTTTTTTAAAATTTCTCATTAATCAAAGACTTATACAATACAATTGTACAACAATAAAATTATCAACAATATCATAGGAAAGGTAATCAAAAGTTCTGGATTTCAATTCTGGATTTGTCTATGCCTTATTCCTACCACAAAATAAATTAATGTACTTGTTGTGCAAATTGTAATGTTTAGTTCACTCCTGGCAATAAATAAGCAAGGTCTTTCATCAAAACCAAGGTATTTGAGGATATCCAGAAAAGATGAACTGCTCATAATAATAGTAATGCACATATAGAGTACTGAAGGCTATAGATATATATTCTAAAGCACTGAACAAAATAGTACTAAAAATTCATATCATAATTGAGCTGATTTCTGGGTTCTGGAATTTGTATTAGTATATCAACAAGTCTCTAGACTAGAGTTGCAGTCAAATTTGATCTGTTGTCATACCCTCAGGTTTTCAGGGAAACTCCTTTATCAAGTATGTATTATGTAGTTACCTGTCTTTTGTCACTTTGTGATAACTTTGGCGGCGAATAAAGATTGACAGAATCTCTTGTTCGAACAGCTCCTGGAATGAGATTTCTCCAGCGGACGTTTTTGCGAGCTATTATCAGCCTCGTAAAACTTGATTCATCAAAATGAATGGAGGAGAGAGCTACATATCTGCTTTGAACTTTGTAGTTGGGCCTATGCCGTCTAACAAACCTGGCCCACTCTTGCCGTAGCTTTTTGTCCTTAGGAAATTGATGCATCGTAATGCCAGAAGTGTAACTAGTATTTCTGCAGCTCTGTTGATTTGGGCCGCCAGCTACACAGTATCTTCCTCCCACGTTCAACTCCATCGCAATCACTCGAGATTTTCCTGTGCTGTCTTGCCGGTTGTACCAACAGGGCGGCCACGCTAGATTAGCTCATTCTACCTACTGCGCAGGCGACTTCTACCTACGCCATACCTACATTTGTTTTTTCAGGATATACCTACAAATACCTACTCCTCGTTAATTCTCCCTGTTATACCCCTATGGAGTAATGTTTCATTTCATTTTAAATTCTTAATAGTGCTATGCTACAAAATTTTAAACAAGGGAGCCCCAAAATAGAACTTTTGATGCCACACCCTTCAATATTGCAATGAACACATTTTTACAAGGATATAGCACTATTTAACATCTGGCTCTAATATTGAAGCGATGAAAGTATTGAGTAAGGCAGAGATATTAAAGGCACATTCAGTAGAAGGCAGCACCACCAAACCATTTCAGTAATTTTGCAATGGGCTATAAACCTGCTAAGAAGCTTTTTGAATGTGAAATCAGTTCTGACTTCCCAGATGCCAGGTCTTTATCACAAACTTTATAGTAAGCTTTAGACACTCCCTTTTTTGACATGCAAAGCCAATTACGAGCCCATGATTCCTTCTCCCATTCTCTGCGATATTTTTGTGCTCGATATTTTTTGTCTTGCGCTTTTGGTGGCATTGCGATTAAAAACTATATACGAATGGTTACTGAACACACCAGCTTCAGAAAAATGAGTCAGATTTTGTTTAGCCAAACTATGAAATCGCATGACGTATGTTTCTGAAAGTGCAAACATACCTTTCGGATTCACAATACCAGGTGGCACTTGAAAAATTGAGAGGCATCCGTTTTTTAACACAAACGGAAAGTGGCTAATATGCAATCAAAAGATGGTCACGAGTATAATTTAAAGAAGGGCTTTGCTTCTACTGGAGAATGAGCATATGTAAATACATATACCTACGTTTTGAGGAAATGTATCTACATTTCACGGTTTATCCCGTAGGTGCTACCTACTACCTGCAAATCTTCAAATATACCTACTGTAGGTAGAAGTACCTACGAGTGGCCGCCTTGTGTACCAACAAACAATCTGACGTCACATGTGAAAAATCACGTGCCTTTGGCCGCGTTTTAGCAGAGCCACCAGCAAGGGCAAAATCGCGTTCTTTTACACTAATC
>WIPJ01001178.1:13008-24854 GCA_018155075.1 Cassiopea andromeda | reverse complement strand
GTCTATGAATTTTGTCGATTTGAGGATGCAAGATCTATTCAGATTTCTTCGGTTTTAATAAAAATTCTGAAAAAGCTACCCATCTACCAGAATTAAGGTTAAAAACAGACCCATATGTAGGGAATTTCAGGTGAACAACCCACCCATATGAGTGGCACGTCCAGCATCACTTCCTTGGCATATTATCTTCCCAGCATCTTTCCCTACCTTGGCGTATTTAAATAAGTTTTATTGCACAGGAACTCATTTGAGATCACTTTTTGAATCTGTGATTAATTTAAAAATAATCACAAGTTAATCACAATTTAATCACATTAATCACTAAAAATCAAATTAATCACACCAAAAATCGAATTAATCACAAAATAATCACTAGTGATTATTAATCTCGTACACCATTTTCAGGAGTGATTTGCCCCTTAATCTGTATCATGCAATGCAAAACTTACTATTGAATAGCTTACGCAAAATCTAGACAATAATTTTTTTGAAAATCGTTGGTTTGATGTGAAAAGCTTTATACAACTGAACTCCTCCATCCATCAAGGAACAACTACACTGTCCTCATGAAAGTATCCGGAAATTTTCGAATTTGTTTGGGAATTCGTTGAGAGAGCAAATTGTTTACGAATTTTGAAGACAATTTGCGTGAAAACCTTACCGCAAAGTTTTCCTAAACTTTCCCTGGAGCTTCGCTGGTCTTTCGGTATTTTAGTTGTTCAAAAATTCTATCTTATCAATGTGTAAATAAATGCTATGAAAGTTTATTTGTCAAGATAGTAGCACTAAATTCAAAAGATCTGGCGTACAAACATGGTTTGGAAATAGTACTCTCATGCAATAACGGAGAAAGCTATCGCAACACTTAAAACTCCATTAGATGCCCAAAGTCTAGTGCTTTCGATATCTGGGAAGAACTTTTAAAAGATAAGAAGTAGTATAATGTCTAATATTTAGAAATACCAAGAACTCTCATGACGTCAAGTGCCAAAAATTACGTCAGTTATCATTAGTTAAGGTGTAGACGGTTTGCACCGCACAGGTTTCTTGGTTTAGCAAGAACAAAAGTAGTTAAAAACCGCATTATTTTTTGCAACATTTTAGTGCCATTTGTTCATAGTTTATTTTGCTAAAATAAGAAACCTTTGCACAAGTAAATCAATGTCAAGTGACGTAATTTTTTGGCACTTGACATCGCGAGCCTTCTTGGTATTTCTAGATCTTAGACATTTTACTACTTCTTATGTTTTAAAAGTTCTTTGCAGATATCGACAGCACTAGACTTTGGACATTTAACTGCGTTTGAAGTGCTGCGATAGCTTTTTCCATTATTGCAAGAAATCACTATTCCCCAATCCTGTTTGTACGCTTATATTTTGAATTGATTTCTACTAGCTTGAGAAAAAACTTTCATTGCACTTATGTACATATCGATAAGGCAGAATGTTTTGAACAATTAAGAGATTGAAAGACCGAAGGAGGTTCAAGGAAAGTGTAGGAGAAATGCGTGTCCAGATTTTCATGTAAATTGTCTGCAAAATTGGTAAACAATGTTCTCTCTCAACGAATTCGCAATCGACTTTGAAAAATATCCGGATAATTTCATAAGGGCAGTGTATATGATGCATTTTTAACAGCCGGGAAAGTATTCCAAGAAAATTAATGCAAATATTATAACGGTAAATTGCGAGACGTTTGCATGAAGTCGGCTTTGGCCCTGGTTAAGATCTTAACAATGGAAAACAACAGAAGCCACTGGACAATGCATTCAAACATATAGACTTACTTTTGATAATTGCACTATGATTGCACTATGCTTCAGAAAGTTCTAGAATTTAAAGAAGAATGGTGAACTCTTTTTCAAAAGTCAATTTGTTAATTTGGAATTGCTTCAAGCACGTAAAAGGTTTTTCTTCGCAAAATATGGCTTCCAATTGAATACTGTTGTCATGGGAGTGTACATTCTATTTTATGAGAATACCTAATTGTTTGCTGAGCCTCAATATTCCTAATTTATTCATAAGTGCCAAAGATGACACTTCACCTGAAAATGAAATGAATATATTAAAATGTTTGCTGCTGTTTTATTTCATCATTAAGCCATGAAAATGGGAACCGAACAGAGGGCTGTTGCGAAGGGATACCCACTGGGGGTATGAGCCTACAATTTGCCGAGGATGGGCATTGCAGCTAGAGTTGCTTGAAAGGAATGGGGGGGGTAGTAGAGCAAGGAGAAAGAAAGGGGGTATTAGAGCCATGAGAAAAGAAGAGGTTTGAGAGTGGAGCCCCCAAGAACATTTTTTCACAAGCTGCGCCCACTGCTTTTGCTATAACTGTCACGAACGAACAAGGCAGCAATTCTTGAAAATAAGAAGGATATGTTTGTGGCTTTTGGGCAGTAAATATTGTATTGAAAGTAAGTAATAAATCAGGGTGTCTGCCCGATCTTAATGATGGGTTTCCTCGACAAGTTTGTGTGAAATTTCTCTGACAAATATCCCTTTGTCCCTTACGCATTTCATTTAGAAGACAAATTATTGGAACTGAAACCCCAGTGGCACCACGAGAGACGGATTTAGAAAATGATTGATAAGAGGATGTAGGTAGTTCGAATTTTGAAGTTTACCTAATGATAGGAACAGTAGTTGCTTGGCTAATTCTGGCACGGCTGGCCCAGCAGCTTTTCATGTAACAATACAAAAATTGGAAGTACCTCAGTTAGAGGTAAAAGCTAAGTGTCTCCATAATCGTACATAATATTTTAGTTGTTGTAAGCTATAATTGAATGACATTATTCTTGTTGAAAGAAGGAGGCCTTATACACGCGAGCGGAGCGAAACTCGGTAGGGACCACTCCAGGAACTACTAAAATCATAAGGGGCCATTCTAAAGTACGGACGCTCTGTAGGGTGGAGGGGCATCCAGAAGGCTTACAACGGCGTACAAAATCGTACAAGTTGGTAAATGGGCTCCTCAAAGAACGTACATATACTGATTTAATTCTTAGACGCTGATTATTTCTACAGCATCCTAGATGAATATAACCAGCTTCTATAACTATACATAAGTTCATATGGATTTTTATACAAAACTGTGAAAGTTATATTTCTGGGTAATTTACTCATATGTGCCAAATGAATGGGGATCCCAATAAACGGGTGGGTCGGAAAAACTACCAAAAGTTAATAAATGAGGGTGTCAAAATAGTCGGGGGTGGGCTGGACTTTGAGAAATGGCTTAAAATGGTCGTAACATAACGGAAACAAAAGAAACAGGTTGTCATAAAACTTAAAACGAAATTATATACAGAAGCATGCTATTTTGACATGGAAATTTGGCGTAAATGGTACTGACAAAGAAAGTACATGAAATGAAAAGTTTATAAAACATTCAATATCTTTAAGGTTAAAAATCGGGAGGGTCCTAATTAGGTCCGAGGGGTTGGAAAAAATCAAAAAATTGATAAGTGGGGGGACGGGGTGACGCTTATTAGGCACCTGAGAACATTGACTTTTTCAACATGTAAACACAATGAGACAAACAATAGATTCGAATATTTTGATTGTGGGGGGTTGATGACGTAGAAGTATGTACGCTCAAGGAAAGCCCCAGAACACTTTTGGATGTAGCGCCTGCTAGAACATTAGAAAACGAGAATGAAGTATTCATGAGAAGAATGGATGGGAATAGGACCACAATCCCCCTTAAGAAAGTTTTTTTGGGTCATATCTCTTATATCTTAAAAAGGCACCATTTTTACTGTAGTAAAGGTGCTACGAAAAGGGCGATGTTGCTCCTCATGAAGTACTGCCTTTGTAAAGTATAATTAAGTTGATTCGACAGATTTGCATTTATGATGCTGGGTAATACAACTCCGACCCCCAAAGACAAGCTATGTTGAAAAGCTAGTGATTACCTTGCAATCACATACAATATGCAATATATTTTATGCAGGAGTTTTTACTTTGTATAAAACAAAGTTCATAAGCAATCTTTTTTGGAAGAACTAGTGAAATTGAGGTTGAAGCTGGCTGTACTTAATTTTTGCAAACCTTTAATGCTTATTTGATCTTAATTTGTTTACAAATTATTTGGATTTAGCCAATTTTTCCTTCTTAATAGAGGCATGTAAGTAGACTATGTTAGGATAGTAGCTTGTTTCAGTTAGGGCAGCTAATTAGCAATATTCAGGCCTCCAATCAAAAGTCATGTATTCTATTATCAATTTATTCCATTTTTACTTCATATTTCATACTATTTTTTGGCATAGCTTCAAATTTCTTATTGTATTTCATGCTACCTTTTCTTAAATTTCATACTATGCTGTGCTGACCAATCCAGGTATTATCAACAACAGCATTGTCTTCCTCATTTTCTATTTAAAATTGATCATCTAACTGCTTATTTTACCACGTCCTGAATCTCTTTTCCATGTTGCCTATGCTTACAGCTCTAGTTTTGATGTGGACCTTTTTGCATGGAGGGATATTTCAACATTACTCTTTACAAGTTCTACATTGCATTTTATTAAAGATTCCTCCCATTAGGGCGACCTCTCTTGATTTCTGAAAATCAACTGCCTCCTCATATACTTCTTTCCATATGTAAGACGACACTTTACATTAAGCATCTGCAATTCTTTTCCCTTGAAGGTCAAATACTGATAAGTAGGCTATGGTATGGGCCACACACTTCAAGTTGCAATTTGACACATGAAAACAATATGACTTTCTATGTCGCTTATATGATATCAATAACGTTGGGTGGAGTGGTGCTTTGTTTCTGGCTCATTAATAATATTGATAATGTTGTTAGTACTTGGTAAAAGAATATAGAACTGTACGTATTTTTACAACCTGCCATAATCTGCGCATGGATGTTATTCAAAACTTCTATGCAGGTCAATAAAGTGTTAAAAGTTGATCCCTAGGGCAAAGAGGAGCTTCTCGTGTGGGGCACCATGTAACAACAGTTTGGATATGGTAGGCTTGAGCCACAAAACCATTTATAAAAATTTCACTTTACTGACCATATAATAAAAAGTGATCATGCTGTAGGATAACTTACTGAACTCATGTAGACAATGTTGAATTTCAAAGCACTTAAAGTCAACTAAACACTGTTAGATAGTCTTTGCCAAATTCAAAAGTTGTGTGAAGATTTTATGAGAGGAACGTGCTTTAAAACATTCATTGATCTGACTTTCTGGAAATGCTGGACCCCTTCCAATAGAATATTTGGGGGCATCCCCAATGCCCCTTGTTCCTGCACCCTTGGTTTCCAACATCTTCTACATCATCTACTTTGCAGCTTGAGCTCAGATCACCCGAAAGGTCTAAAATATGGTGCAATATAAACAAAGCTATAGAACCAAATGAAGTAGAATGAGACCTCAAATAGCCAGTGTAACACTCATCTCAGAAGCAAACTCTTTCACTCTTTGGGAAATGCTCTCTTTGATAATAATGATACGTTCTTTCTCAGTAAAATAAATCGTAGAATAGGTCAGTAATATGCACATGACAACCGTCAAACGCCCTTTTTCCTTGTTATTGCAAACTTAACCAAAAAAAGAGAAGGGGGCTGAGCCCCATGTCAGCAGTAGAAGTAATGCTGAGCAGTCCAGGCTCCATTCTTCTACAGGCTTGAATATAAACCATTTTTGAGACTATCCTAAGCACTGAAATTGAAAATGAAATTTGATACTTGTCTGATTAGCTAAGTAATTGGTGCTGATGAATTTAACAACGGAAAACATATTATGTAGTGTAAAATAAAAGAAAAATAGAAGACTGTATTGAGTATAAAATTATCCAGCTATTGCAACTTATTGGATTTAGTATAGAGCATGCAAGAGAAGCCATAATTTCATGGAGGTTAGTACAGCATGGCCTTCAATAAAACCAATCATTGCTTATTTTTCTGCAACGAAGCTGATAATTCTAACTTAACACAGTTGACCTGAACAGCATTCAACTTCTTTCCTGATGCTGGGCTCATCACTATGAGTATTTTATGGTATAGAGCATTGGATAGCAAAGAAGCTGCCAAACCTTCTGGTGGCAAATGTGGATCAGTGTATGACTACTTGTCACATCTCTTCCCAATCCATTATATTGGTGCATATACTTTCTGATTTCTGTCACTTGCGAAATTTACATTAAAATACATTGTGGGTATTCCGAGAACTAGATCATGATGTACAAACAGTAAAATTATTGGATTCTTAAATATGCAGGTAGAATGCTGAGGTTATCCTGACCTAAACTCATTTCACTAAATTAATCCTGTGGTTCTAGCCTCACATACTTTTGCAAAGAAGTTTATTAACAAACATCACACATTATACAAAGAAGTTTTTATTACAAGGTATTGAAAATCAATTTGAAGAAACAGAAATCCCCTGCAGATATTAATGCAACATCAAATCTTTCACCGTTGTAATAAAGTATCCTCACCATTTCCATAACATATCCTATGCTATATTTCAAAGAATATTTATAATGGGTTGTTTCAAACAGCTATAAAAAAGACATAGCAGCATTTTCCCGTTCCTAAAAGGCTGGTGTCTAGTTTCAGTGGCGTAGCGCCACAGAATAGTACAGACACTCTGGGTCCTTAAGACTTCGAGATCAGGGCCCTATCCTTAATTCTCCTTTAAAACAAGTAGTGAAAGCTGTTGCAATGCAATTTTTCATAATGAGATTGCAAGATATGTGTTACGTTTTTCAATAGAGTGATAATTAACAAGAGAGAAGCACCTACTTTTCAAAAATAGTATAAATTATACAGTACTTCTTAAAAATCAATAACATGCTAAAGAAAATAACTGAAAATATGCAAACACGCCGTTCTACACATTATGCGATCTTCAGATTTATCCAAAAGTGAGCATATATCATTTAATGCCGCTCTAATAATACTTAAGTTACGATGTTCCTTACAAAATGTTCGCTTCTTTCCCTGCAACAAGATGGCGCACAAAACTGCTCGGATGTGAGCCTCATTATCACTCTAGTGTTTTGATACCCTAACTCTATGTGTTAAATGCGCTAAGACGCTTCTCTGGGGGTACGATCAATTGAGAAGTATATCGAAGTTATAATATCAGTAGCAATCAATAAATGACTTTAAAATCAATAATTGCATAGGGGCCTAACCTTTTGACTGAATGTATTTACACATTCTCATATCGTGTTCTTGCATTTAATCATGCTTAAGAATTACAAAAGACAGACTTTCCGGTCAAAGTACTAGATACTCATTTATGGATAAAAATTCGTGTACTGGCTCTGAGCTATAAGTGAATAATACTTTACCAGAAATTGACCCTAGAAATGTTGGGAATGAGAGCCCCCTAATTCGAAAGTGTCCATCACTAGCCCTCAATTGGATCAGTGCTAATGACATTATTAGCAGTTGTAGATTAATTAGGAGGTGGGGTGTTGCCCTCATCAATAGCAAACCTGCTTTTACCGACTGCACTGAATTGTGATTTCAGCATTGACATTCAAAAAGCTACTGTCCTCTTCCCCATGATTGTTTTCAGTGTCGGCCAGTGGTTTATTGATATAATCTTTCAACTTCATGAAAAATCTGATTCAACCTAGAAATGCAAACACCAGCCAATGTAATATCTGCAAGAGTAATTTCTATCATAGATCTTTTTTAATGCATGTCGTAATATCTGAACAATGGACACTCATCTTGTAATAAAGCTATCAACTACTTTATTAATTACTATCTTATCCCAAGTGTCCCATCTTTGGTGCAGATTCAGAATTATCAATCTTAAAACTAGAGTGGCTTTTGATTTTCATACTGTCTTCTGCATAGTTTTTTTAATAGTCGTTTTACACATTATGTAACTTTATTTAGCTAATTTAATGCCACATATAACGCCAAGAGTCACCAATGTTGTCAAGCAACAGACGGCTCTAGCTTTTATGTTGACTGTCATGATAGTACAGTACATGATTGGTACTTGTATGTCTATGAAATATCAACTTTATTTTGATTGGAAATGCAAGTACTTTGAGTCATTACTTCAAATTGTTTAATCATAACATTCCCTCACATCCTGTACCAGTGTTTCCACCTCACTTATCATCTAGCTAACAACGAGTATGCTTTAGCTACTAGAGGTAGATTCCAGCCTATATGAGTGATTGTTCAACATAAACACAATGATTTTTCAATATAAACGGACATCCTTCTTTTTTGTATATCTATTGGGCAGGGCTACCAAGAGAATTCTAAGGTACAGAATTTAGCTTTTTGAAATGTCCTGCTGGCTTACTTTTCTAAGTTCCCCTGATCTTGAAGCAATGGGCATTATGAGTCCCTTTGGAGCTTGAGGCTCTGGGGCAATCTGCCCCTACCACTCCCTCTTGGCTTCCCTGCTATTTGGTCACAGCCATTAGAAGAAAGTTGACGGAACAACAGACATACAACAGTGAAGTGTCACAGAGGCCTTTTTCCTCATTTGTCATAATTTTGAACTAAAGAGCTTCTTTTGGGTATACATCGTTGTGCATGTTGTATTCATTTCAAATTTCCTGGCTACATTGAACTACCTCAAGCAATCATATCTAAACTTATAAAGTCATCTAGTTAGAGCAGAGGTGTGACTAAACACTCCTTTGTGAGGAGGAAGTTTGTAACATTTTGACTAACTATAAATAGAGAAATAATGTATGATATTGTTTTCGTCATATGCTCTAATGCGTCATATATGTTCCCATAACTAGGCTGGAGTCAAGTACACTCCTTTTTATAGGAATTAAGTTAATAAAAGTATTAGAGCTTAAACTCGCAGAAATTTTAAAGTAAATATAGAATATCAGAGTGGCCACTACTCCTGTAAACTCTTTGAAGGCGGTATAACTCATGGAAAATACTACTAGAACATGTAACAACTCCTTGAAAACTTTTGAAAGTTGCTTTTTCTAGCCATTTATAAAGGATGCTTCTAAGATTTCTTCTTGGGGCAACCCCAAGCCTCCAATTTCCTCCCTTCCCTTATGTAGCCACCCAGCTACTTGGCAGCCAGGTGGTTTTTACTTCTGTTCCACTGTGCTGACATAACATTTAACTGAAAGAGGCCATTTTTTCTGCAAGACTTAGGTATGCAATACATCATTTGCATAGGAAAATGAATAGGTTCTTCCAGAACGCTCTTGGAAAATGCCTAGGAAAGACCTGGAAAGCTCCTGGAATTTTATTGCAATATATGGTTGGCCACGTTGAATGATGCATTGCTCAGAATCAAACAACTTAGAATCAAATGGATATTGATGCCCAGTAAAGAATTGGGTGTTCTTAGAAAAGAAGAGTGTACAACACATTGAGCTTGTATTACAATATTTGTAAGAGGAAAATTGTACCCGAGAGGGAATTTGCACAGCCATCTGAAGCACTTAGTTGTCATTGGAAATAGAGAAAACAAAAAGTTTTAAACTAAATCTACGGATTTAAGCACCAGGCGGACAAAAGTATTGCAACACCCTAATCATAATAGCATCCAAATATTATGGAATCTTATATGTTTAAAGATTGGCATTCAGTTTTTCAGCATGCTTAAAGATAAATATAAAGTGGACTTGTGGTCAAACGCTAGGGAGTTTATCGAGGATTTTAATAGCGATCAAACTTCAGATGCCTAGGATAGACCTGGGAAACTCCTGGAATTTCATTGCAAAATATTAATGGCGACTTTGAATGATGCAAGGTTCAGAATCAAACAGCCTAATGAATATTCAGGTCCAACAAGGAAAGAATTTGGTATTCCTAGAAAAGATGAGTGTACAACACATTGAGCTTGGATTACAGTATTTACAGATACAGACAATTTTCAGAGCCAAGACATCTGAAGCAATGTTTGTCATTGGAAATAGAGAGAAAGAGGTTTTAACCTAAATCTTCAGGTTTAAACACCAGGGAGACAAAAATATTGCAACACCCTAATCATAATACAATTCAATTGTTTTGGAGTTTTACATTTTTAATGATTGGCATTCAATTATTTCGCATGCTTAAAGATCTAATATACTAGAGTTATACTCAGATGCTAGGAAATTTAGTAAGGACTTCAATAGCGATAGAACTGCCATAATATCATAAGAAGTGACAGAGTTATTAACAAAGCAGTTGAAGTGGCTAGAACGATAGAGTTGCGAGATAAGGAGAGAGCTATTGTTGAAATTTAACTGTACAAGCAGTGGCGGCTCGTGCTAATGGGCACTATGGGCAATGCCCCCCCACCGAAAAATAAATGAAAAGAAAAAACTGTGCAATTAAGCTATAACAGTGAGAAAAATATAAAATGTTATATCCTAGCATGTTTCACCAGGCATTCAGGGGCGCGAGATTCGATTACTTCTCATTGTGTTGACTTGAGCCTCGTACGTAAACATTTAAAAAATGATGTCATTTTCTGGGCAAACTAGATTCTGCCCTTGGAATTGGCTACCTGACATGCGCAATAGCAAGGATCAAAAGCCCAATGCCGAAGAAAGAAGTAGCCGATTGGCTGAAATTGACGAAATTTGGGCAAAACACATTTTGCCCCCTCTGGTACAACAACAACAGCGACCACAACAGCTCTGAAATGTAAACATACAAGGGACGTTCTCTCCGAGCATGCTAGTACAAAAGATTTCGATTTAACTACTCGCAATCTTCAGTAATACTTGCTGATCACTGAATTCACTGGTCAATACTGCAATCTGAGTTGTTGAAGGTAGTTAAAGTTCTTCGCCTTTGTCATTAAATGGAGTATTGGAGGAGAAGCATCTAGGCCCTAATAGCCCGCGTCTTGCAACAGGATCTTGTATTAAGACAGTTTCCATAAGCAATCAATGGCGATTGACTACATCAAGTTCTATGGTGCTTTTTAGATGGCAGTACTCAGCGATTCACGTCGAAGTTTGTAATTTAGGTGCATCGCTTGATTTTATAACTCAAATGTTGTTTGGGACTAATTGCAATTGAAACATTTCATCACATCATTTTCAGAATATTTTAGTGTTCAGGAATATTTGTCTGGAAGATTTTTTAATTGTTTCAGTTAATTTGTATCATGCCACCAGATGGTGCAAAATCTATGTCCATCAAATTGTTTAGCCATTTGAATAGCATTCTTAATTTATGTTTGAAACCTTTGAGAGGAAATATCTGTGATATTGAAGTTTTTGATGGTGTATTATCACAATATTTCTCAGGGTTGAATTCAATGGATACCTTAGTTCAACCACCTTTTGAGAATGATTCTTTTCTAGTTTTTAGGTGTAGAAAATACTGTGAATAATTTCCTTTCCTTAATGCTGTGTGCATTCAAATTCCTCTATGGCATAAAGCAGTTGCATTACCCCCAACTTGTAAAGTCCAGTCTAACTTGTAATTTCTCTGAGACTGGACTGTTTCTAAGGGTCATCATCACAATTCCATTTAAACCTTTTGAATGAACAGGATTGTTTTAGTCCTTTGAGAGTAAAAAGTTACATTGGAAAATCCAATGTCTGAAAACATATTGAACATTTTAGCCAAAATTGCCTTAGATCAGGCCTCAACTAAAATTTAATTGATGTTTTTCACAACTTAGAAGTATCAGAGCTAAGTCCCTCAATTCTTGAATCAAAGGCCTCTAAAATTGAAAGAAAATCAAAGCATTGGTAGAAAAAACTTTGATACTTCCTATATCTGCCTGCATTAACAGTATTCTCTTGAAAGTATTATCATGAAAGATGCATAGGTTTTAATTTTTTTATTTATCACAACCCTCAGAATGAATGCTTAAGGAGACAAGATGATTGCAATATGCCTCCTTCCCCTACCCTATTTATCCA
>WIPJ01001178.1:0-12936 GCA_018155075.1 Cassiopea andromeda | reverse complement strand
GCCATTTCGTGTAAATTGGCCAGTAAGTTTAAGGAAAAAAAAAAACACAACGTGTCTAGGCTTAGCAAAATCAACTGAAAAACTCGATTAATTTACATAACAATATTTGAGTCACATGACCCATAAGAAACACAAAGGGCGCACAGTCACGCACGAGTTCAGAGATTGAAAAGATTATTTACACAAATGTTAACAGGGTCCACTTGAAGTGCTTTATTTTATACACCTCGCTTCCAGAAATTTTCTACTGCACATCCGAGACTCAAACAAAGGTGCTCTAAGTTCTAATTGTGTCCTCTTCTACTCAACATTTGCAATGCGCATTTTCCTGGCTGACTAGCTTCCAAAGAGAGATTCACAAATATACTTTCACCAAGGGTTGACAAGAGTTAAAAACGTGGTGTGCTTCAAAACCAGGATGTATGTACGCCACATAGCTGAAGCTTAATTAAAGATTGGCAGACTAAGAGAGCTACACTCTAGGAGTGAATGAACTGCATGCGGATCTGGAGCCACATGTTGCCCACCACTGTTTTTGGGGATCCATTGAGCCTAAAAGGCTTAGTAAGCGTGCTCCTTGTGATGGATCAACCAATGCGGACACATACCTGAAAAAGGTGGAGAAAAATTTGTGTTAAGGAAAACAAGGAATGCTTGGAAAGAAATTGAGCCAGTCATCTTCCAACATGTCAATGCAGCCCTCACAAGTAAATATTTACCAATATTTACCTAACTATCCGTAAGATGAGTGCACTTCCATGACCAGCGCAGAGCTCTGACTTTAACATGATTGAAAATGTTCTTTTGCGCATGAACAGCCAAATGAATGCTGACACACAAGGTCTTCTAAGGCACAAGCATCAACTCACTCAAGGAGTTTTTGAAGAATAGAGGAAAACCCTGGCGTTTTTCATAAGATAATTTTGGCATCCATTACAAAGCAACTTTTAACAGTTGTTACAGCAAGTGGCTTCTTCACAAAGTATTATTGTAATTTAGAACAGGGTTGTCTAACCTTTTTTCTCGGAGGGCCATTTTCATATTTAGGTCATTGACAGATGGCCACTTACATAATTCATATCATTAAGATGGAAGTTTTTATAGAATCTGAACCGAAACAATTGCGATGTAATTTTGTAATTGTATCGAAATTTTTACGTCCATGTATTTTTTTAACAGCTTTAATCTCAAGACGGGCCACACCAGACAACATGGCGGGCCACAGTGTGGCCCGCAGGCCACGCGTTAGACAACCCTGATTTAGAAGTTACTTCAAGTTTTTAATGTAGAACATTGGAATGCAAAAGTTATATTTGATACATGACTTCATTGCGTTAGTCCTCTTATTTGTGTGCCCGTTCGCCCGTTAAAAGACAGGTTAATAAGATAATAATAAAGTCATGACTGTCGTTTTTCATTTTAATTAAAAAGTTATTTCAAGTTTTTAATTTTGAATTTTGGAACGCAAAAGTTTTATGTGATGCATGGCTTCATTGAGTTACTCTTGTTAACCCTGTACCCGTTGCCCTATAAAGGACAGGTTAATATGGCAACAATAAAATTATGACTGTTGTCCACCATTTTCTAGCTTGAGAAGTGTTAAAGCACGTTTGTTCGCCTAGTGTGTATTTAGATTACACTCTTTTTTATAAGCATGCCTTCTTTGTCACTGACCCTCATTATTCTTTAATTATTCTTAAATGCCAAAGGTGTAGCTTCACCTGAAAGTCCAAGGAAGATATTGAATTCTTTGTAGATTTAAGTATCCATTACCTTCCCCACTCCTCCGATGTTGTGAAAGAATATTAAAGAAATGCTCAGCCACACTGTCCACAAAAACAGAGATTAGAGCATTCGTTTTGTAGTTTTCCTCTGTTGATACTGCGGTATTCGAGAGAAAAAAATTGTTTTTTTGCTTTTGCACTAACTACTGCGTTCCAAAAGCCTCCTTTTTCGTATATATCCACTCACTTTGAATGAATCTCTTCGTAATCCTCTCTTTTTGTGCGTTTTTGTGCGATGTTGTGTGAATGCCTTCAAAAGGGATAGTTATCTCTGTTTTGTTGTACTTGACATTACGTCAACATAAAGCTAGCACAGGTGGAAAGAATCAATAAACAGTGCAACTTTGGTCCTTTACTTACAATGAGTGCAACTACAGTGCTAAAAAATTGAATGCCAGGATAAAGCTTGGGTCCCCCATTATTCTAAGTGTATTTGTAAATTTTGGCGAATCCCAGCCCTAATTTTATCATACACTTTATTGCAGATGAGTGTATTACAAATTCATAAACACTTAGATGTCTTAACCCAGAAGTTTTAGCAGGCCATTTTGAGATCTTTTGCATCGTCCGCATTTGACTACTATCCACTTTTTGTCGTGTTTTGTAATAAACCGGTTGCATAGGCTTTCCTAGAGAAATCTCAATGGGAGTATCTACCCCCTATTTCCCTTAGTTTGAAAAACCTGCAGCGAACTTGAAAGGACAGCTTTCCATTGCAGAGTTCTACCGCATCTAATTGTTTCAACATGTAAAGATTGCATGTGCTACATTTGATGGTAATGAATGTCAACCACGAATTTATTTAAGTCAGAGGAACTTTTATACTTATAAAGTACGGGTTTTCAGATAATATGAAGTTACGTGACCTTTCATCGAACTCTTTCTAAAGTTTTATCATTCAGTCGCCTGTTGAAAGCGGTGGTGCATGCGGCTCCTTGCCCTAGCCGCGGACCCTTGGCCATAGACTGTTGTTTTGTTAGACAAGGGATATCATTTGGAACGCAACTTGTCTTTTTTATTTGGAAGTTTGTAAAAACAGAAAATTATAAAGGGAAAACCACTTGAAAGGAAGATAATGTATGTTATGCAAACTAACCACAGTAAAAACAACTTTTATGCTGCAATATCTATAGTAAGGGCTTGAAGATATAGGCCCAATGATAGGGTGTTTTGAAATTGTCATTCTCACAAATTTTGCCGAAAATCTCTGAAAGTATTATAGGAAGTTACTGACAGGCCGTTAGCCTGCCAAGAATTGCCAACAATAGGTGATAGCAACGCCAATTCTTATTTACAATGCCAAAAGTCTGATGTATAAGCTATATATTAGACCACATCTTGACTGCGGTGATGCAATTTACCATGAGCAAAGTATGTCCCACTCTCGTAAATTAGAATCAACTCAGTATAAGGCAGCACTAGCTGTTAGTGGGGCGTGGAAGGGCACAAGCATCGAAAGGCTACTTGAGGAGCTTGGGTGGGAGACGCTAAGCAACAGACGTTGGTACCGCAGATTATGTCTTTTCTATAAGATTGTCAATAACCAGACCCCCCAGTATTTGCGCGATTATATTCCCGACGAAAACGCAATACAATACAACCTACGTCGTCCAACCTGGTTTAGAGCGGGTATACACATACACTAAGATTTTCCAAAAGTTTTTTCCCATTCTGCATCAAAGCATGGAATGATCTTGACCCTGATATAAGAAATGCTCCGACAATATCCTAATTGAAAAAGTCACTAATTTCCAATATTCGCCCCATTCAAAAATCGTTGCATGGTATTGTCAACCGTTGTGAGTCATCCATCATAACTAGACTTCGAGTTCATTTTTCCGACTTACACGAACATAGATTTGATCATAATTTTGCTTATGAAAGTCCTATGTGTATATGTGATTTAGGGGTCGAGTCTACCATTCATTACTTCCTGCATTGCTGCCAATACGCACCTCACAGAAGGAACCTGCTTGATAAGGTATCTGATATAGTTGACAGTGACATAACTCAACTGCCTGACGACCATTTATGTGATCTACTTCTTTTTGGAAGTAGTACTTATAATGAGAGAGCAAACGAAATGATACTGAAATGTACTGTTGAATTGGTCAAGCAAACTAAACGATTTCAATGAGTTTTGGTCGTTGTCCTCTGTATCTGGTGGATTGAATCATATGGCATTGGACTGCTATGATGACGTATACACAGTAGTTTGTATTTTGTCCCGTATTGTGATTTTTTAGTTCATGTATAGTTCTGTCCCTAAGGGTGGCTTTGCCCTCCCATTAGCGGAGGGCAAAGTTACCCCTAAGCTGAATTTGCACTTGAGGTGTCGTCCTCAAAACACTTAAGATACTAGCTCGGCAGCACGACGGAGTAGGATCAATATGACACTGACGCGTTCGCCACATTGCAAGACCACCTCAATGGCAAATTTGGCTTCAGTATTATCTTTGTGTTGTGTAAAAGTTTATTTAAATTTAAAATATTCGTATATTTGTGATGTTAGGTGTGGAGACAACTCAATAACGTTATGTTTTTTGCCTCCACCTCAACAAAATTAAATTTGAGTTTTGTTTTTCGTTTCTTTTTAAATTTCAGTGAAATAAAAAAAAGTCCTTCCACACACCAGTGATCCGCAGTGGGCTGCTGGCCTGGTAGAGGGTTGAACATAAGAAACGAAGCAAAAATATTTCCAGCTACACATTAGAATGGAAATCCGCACTCTGAAATACAGTGTTATGAGGGAGTGAAGAAAATGGGTGTTGGGTTCATAAGCTGTTAGCCTGCAATAAGGGTCATAAATTCCAGAGGATGTGTGGGTGTCACACCCCCAACAGCAGTAGTATTGTTGCATAGATTGTCTTGGGGCGCCCAGGTGAAATTTGGCACCCATTTGCAATAAGCATCTTCCAGTTTTATTTCCAGTTGATAAAAAGGTACAAAATTCAGATCTTCGGAAGCCATGGGAAACGCTTATATCCCCCACTTACTCTCTCTTAAAGAGTTGCTGAATGTTCATTTGACTTTTTCTATTTTTCCCAAAAAAGAAAATTCCCTGTAAAATATAACTGGAAGATAGGATATGACAGCCAATAATGAGATGAGGTAATGGTACGCCCATCCCTAAATGTACAATTACTACAGGAATTTTTAGAATTTAGACCTTCATCCTTCAAGTTAGTTTTTTTGAGTAGAATTGCTAAAAAGTATTCACTTTCTTGTTAATTGTTTTTGACCTTTTCTTCTCCTTTTTCCAACATCTCTGTTGGCTGTGCTAAGCAGTCTGGTCAAAAAACTCTAGAAATTGGACAAAATGAAAATTTAGAGTAACTACCATACCATAAGCGTGCTTTAATTATTAAATATTTTGCTTACATCAGTTCAGAGTAAGGAGTCACATTTCCAATCTTGTTTTCCAATCTTAAAAGTCATGCTCAGCTGATTTTCAACTGAGAAAATAATGGAGAGTATTACCTCTTGTATCAAACTCTTCACATTACTCTTTTCTTCCTCGTTAGAGGATACTCTCAGCTGATTGTCAACTAGAATTATTATAAAAGCTTAACCGTTTAATTAAAAAAATTATTGGTTTGCTCATTTGGCACACCAGAACAGTCACGCCAGGGGAAGGGACCATAAGCAGCTCAGTCTGCAGGGCGATTCAATCTATTTGTATGTCAAGCATGATTTCAAAAAGTCTTGCTGCAAATGAATTCCAGCGCACATTCCAGCATAGATTATCTGTCCATCAGTGTACTGTCATTAGATTTTGCAAACTTTGCACTACTGGGATAGGCCAGCAAAAGGAGTTGTCAGTGTGTAGCCAGTTCATCTTTGGTTGCCAGGTTAGGTGATCAGTTTTCCATCTGATAGCAACTTTAATCATTTGTTCCAAAAGGGCATTTTCCGACGTTCTAGAGCACGTGGCCCTGGAGATATTTTATTGGGGCAAGCCTCAGGACCCAATCTTGCATTCGCTCCTTATCTAAATTATTCCAGTGTTCTGTAATGAAATGGTGGGCGTGCGTGCTTGCATTCCCAAGAAACGTTATGGGCTGATAATATTCCGTGAGAAACTAGCATGCTTTAATGGGGGCTATAGCTCCCTATCCCTCTCACATGCTTCATCCCCAGGGTAACATACTTAGACGTACATATGAGCCTAACTCGATGTTTAGGGGGTACCATGTTTCTCAGACATGAAAGTGACCCCTGTGTTGAGAACATCTCAGCACGTCACTGCTCATCAGTATTCAGTAAACAAAGGGAAACAAGTAAAATAGTATGCTATTAAAGTTCTTAGAAATTCACTTTCGTTTCAAGCTATTACGTATCTTTGTCAGTTAAATAAATACAATTATTACTGGACTTCTTCACCCTATGCATGTACACAGAGTTGCCGTGTGAGCCCTCTAACCACTATGAGTATTATGATAATCATGATTATAATGACATTTGGCAAGCAATTTCGTTATAATCATGATTATCATAGCACTCATCTGTCTATATATTTATATTCTCATAATTATAGTGTAGTATAAGGATAGCTTTCTCTACCATTTTCTTCACTTTTGCTATTTCAATGATTTTAGCATACACTGTAATCATCTGTTTTGATTGTTTAAAGATATTGTCCTTAGAAGTGAGAACTCTGGATACCTCATTAGTGAATGTATACTTTTCAATACCTAGTATCAATAGTTGGATGCGGAGAAGATCCACTCACCTATTTCTTAATTCCTGTGACCATAATATTTTCCTCTTGTCTTTTCTAGAGAATCTAAAGAAAAGATATGAAAACAAATGTCAAAAACATCAAATACACATTGCAGACAAGAAGGGAAGAATAAAGTTGGAGGAAGTAGACATTGATAAATTTGCAGTACAGTTAACGATACGCAAGGACGTAAATCCTGTAGGCAACTTCAGAGATGAAGTAAGAAAATATTTGGAAAGCCTTAGAAGTACCACAAGTGAAGATATCGAACTGTCTCAGTTGCTTGACAATAACAAGCGGGTGACATTTGTTTCTGGTATTGCGGGCTTGGGTAAGACATTACTCTCAAAACAGTTCATCACTTTATGGTCACGCAATGAAATATATAATGACATTAAAGTGTGTATCATGTTTGAGTGTAGGGAGATTAACGTCTTCCTAGGAACAAAGGCTGCCACCCATTTGCAGACCCATGAAATCTTGGAGGAGTTTGTGAAAACAAAGTTTGAGTTTGATTTAAAAGATGGCAAGGATACCCTAATTTTGATTGATGGCTTTGATGAAACTTCCAGCTATTCCATTTTTAATCAGCTACTCAGCCGTAATATTTATCCTGACTCTAAAGTTATGATAACAGGACGACCCCATGTTGAAAGCAAACTGGAACAATTTGGTGAAGTTGGTGGTTTACAAACAGTTGAGATACAAGGACTAAATGATGACAAAATCGAGGAATATGTCGCTAAATTCCCTTTTCCTGAAGGTGTTTTTGTGGATTTAGCCAAAGGAAAAGACTCTTCAAATGAATTTCTTCCTGTGTTAAGAATCCCCCAATTTCTCAATACCTTCTGTTGCACCGCAAGTTTCTTGAATTTTGAAGGTATTCGTAGTAAAGCAGAGCTATATTGCTGGAATATGTATCTACTGTTGCTGCAGCATGCAGAAAGAAATAGCCCTTCAGGAAGAAAAGTAATTTCAAAGATATTCCATGAGTATTCAAACGAGTTGTTGACCCTTGGAGAAGTTTGCCACAAGTTGCTGAATGAGAACAAAATCATTATTCTCAAGAAGGATATGGAAACTCTTCTTGTTAATTGTGAACGGGGCAGTAAGTTTATTGGCAGCCTATTTCTTAATGTTTCAGACAACTTTGAAGAGAAACTCCAGTTCAAGCATCTTACGCTGATGGATTTTCTCTCGGCTTTCCACATCAGCAGCTGCCAAAATCCCCTGCAAATCATTTCAGATAACTTAAAGAATGGATATCTAGAAGTTGTAATTTTTGTCTGCCAACTTATATCAGGATATAATTCCAGAGGAATAATTCAAGAAATGGTAAAAGTAAATGCTACAAAGTTACAGCAAATAAATATAAACAGTTTCTGTCAAGATGTTATAAAGACCCTGAATGGTTGCAAGTTTGATGAAAGAATAAAATTCTTAAATTCACTTGACATCATTGTTTCATGTCTAAATGATGATGTTGGTGATAAAAGCATTTTCCTGTCAACAGTTCAAATGTTAAACACTGAGGATGTTCAAACAAAGTATGCTAAATCAAGTGGGCAGTATAAAGGCATAGCTTTAGTGGTTGAGCACAGTAAGAAACTATACTCTATCTACAAACATATGGTGAACACTTACAAATGCAATGACGATGGACTGCGTTGTGCTTTTCGGCATATTCATGTTCAGGACTTCTACGTCAATGACTTCAAAATGATCGAATGCGTTAAGTATTTTGGATATATTCGTAGGATCGTATTGGAAAGAATGAAGCTAAATGTGAATGCCGCCCACCATGAATTTGAATCCATTGATTATGGAAAATGTAAAGTTGTAAGTATGTTCAGATGCGAATTAGAAGATAATGATGTTGGAATGGAAGAATTAGATTCGACGTTGGATTTGGTGGTGATAGATAAATGTACATTGAAAAATGTAAACAGCTTATTAAACGCATTTCATTGGGCAATGTCTTCATCTTCACGTAAGCAGCTTGGATTGTATGATCTTAAAATTATGGATGGATGGTGGAGCACATTGGTAGCGGCCATTGAGCAAGGGATGAGCAATGGTAAAGGGAATTTGCAAGTGCTGGACATTAGGAATTGCATACCTCAATTAAACAGAGATTTGCAAAAGAAGGTAAGATGATTTACTAATAAGTTGCTTTCATGCTAATTCATAGATAAAACCTATTGCAAGTACATGCAAATCGTGTTATGTTTTAAGTCATTTTTCAAATTTTATTAGTAGTGAAATTCAAATATTTCTGAATTATCCTTTCACATGAATATTGTTTTATTTTTAAGTGGTTTTGAGAATGCACAGAATTTTGCATTCATTTATTTGAATTTCATTGCTTACAGTAACATTACAAGGTATTTCTATTTCTGCGTTGATGATTAATTGAACAAAACGGAATTGCATAGTCTTAGGAAACTATGAGTATGATCACTTCTCAAATTGCCATATAGAATAAATACACACTTTCCTTTATTGAGAATACCTCATCCTGAGCTTCACCATTCTGAAATTTGTTTGATTTTAGACCTCTAAATATTCTTTTACTATTGAACAATACGAATAATTGTCTGCTAAATTGTTGACAAGACTTGCCTCTTTTCTGAAGTATTTGTTCACCATCAAAGAACAGTAATTGTGTTATATAAACTCCAGAACCCAATCTAACACCTTCTATATCTAGTTATTGATTAAACTTGATTTTTGTATTATTCTTGATATGTTCTTCATTTTAATTGAATATGAGGTCAGTATTGTTATAGACCAGCGGTTCCCAAACTGGGGTATGTGCTCCCCTAGGAGATTTCAAAAGGTTGTTGAAGGACACAAGAAGCTGCTAAAGCTTGCAAGTTGCACGTACAAATTCATAGATATTTAGGTACTTTTTTGCATAAAGCTACAAATTTCTACCACTTGGAAACTTATGCGTTAGAACTCTGTCTGTATTTTTCTGTGAAAGTATGTTTGTTCTTACTGAGTAATTTGGATTTATATCTATCATCTACTTGGAGATGGCCTTATAATTTCCGATTGTGTACCTATCATTCGATGGAAAGGAGTATAAAAGAAAATCAATTTTGAATCAAAATCAACTATCTGAGCAAGATACTTGCTTTGGCGCTATTCTTTGACGCATTTTGAGGCGCTATGTGTTACAAACAGCGGCTACGAACTATCCAAATTTCTTGTCACCTATAGGAATCTTGATAATGGTAATAGAGGTGTATACTTTCTGAAATTCAGTAACATTCATAAGGACACATCTACAGCACGATTCTAGCAAGTAAGAATGATAGCTCTGCAGCAAATGGATGCACTTCGCTGAATTTCCTAAAGAAGCTAAGGATATGACATGAAACTTTCTACAAGCGATACTCAGTTCAAAGAAATCCCTCCTTCGAAGGACCGCGAGTAAAAAACACATGCCATAGAAAATATGTTGAAAAGTTTGGGAACCACTATTATAGAATATATTCTCCTAAAAAGAAAAGTGTGTATATAGCTACAGAAGTAGTTTTTACTTATTCAGTCTAAAGGATGCGCTAAATAAATTATATTAATTTACTCACATGTTCCCACCATGAATGTAAGGTAGAGTTTCCAGATATTTTTACACGCGGCAATCTTTATTCCATTTGAAATTAAATATGATATGTAAATTTGATGCAATAACTATAAAAAGTTCTCCAATATTTTTCCATACTAATGTCAATTCTCTGCTATGCAAATGTTTTTCATCAATTAAACATCCGAGTTATAGGAATTACATCAGAAATGACAAAGGTGCAATGTTCAATTCATAGCATTCATATACTCTTCTCTTCTAAGCCTGCAATTGCCATTCATGGAGTATTTGTCTCAAGCCATGGATTGCTCCATAAAACTTTCCCATTGTTATCACTTGCAACCATTCACATTATCTATCTATGCCAATGCTCCTTTGTGATGTTTTAACTCCAGTTCAGCACACTTGCTTGAACAATAAGAAATGAAGTTGCAATCCATGTTAGCATCCTGATGTACAGAATTTTCGCTTTGTTAATTTATTGCACTTGTGCTATGTTTCAACATATTCTTCAGCTGACTTAGATCTGACATGCAAAACTCACAACTTGAAATTTTGAACTATTTGCGTGATTTTCAGATAGTCCTTTAGGCAGGATTGTAGTCTCAGTTCTATTTTACCATAACGGCTGAATTGTGATCAATGGATTTGGATGAATTTCATTTCACTATTTGTTTGACTCAAAACTTTTACTATTATTTTTCCTACTTGTTTAATATCATTGTTTATTAGTATTTTTGCGTTTGGTGAGTACCACTGGAGCAGGGAATCTAAGTTCATTTATTACAAGTCAACTTAAGAAACAAGCATTTTTTGTAAGAACCAAGAAGAAACTCCTTCCAAGTGCCAAAGAAACGGGGGTACCCTAATAGATAGGGGGGTCAGAAAAAATTCCGACATGTAGTAAACGGAGGGGTCAGAATGAATGGGGGTTAGAATTTGAGAACAGATTGTAAATGATTTTACAAGGATGGAAAGAAGAAAAGCAGGTTGTCAAGGTGCATAAAGCTAAAATATATAAAGCAGTACGCTCTTTTGCTTTCAAAAGCGGGATTGAGTACTACTAAGAAAGAAAGGAAATGTTATTAGCGTATTGTAAAATCAGTTAATTTCCTTAAAATTAATGCAAGGGTGGTAATTTCCTAATAAGGTTTGGGGGGTTTGGAAAAAATCCAATAATGAATAAGTAGAGGGTACGTTTACTTGGCACCTAAGAGCAAGTGCTAATACTTTACTAACCTAATCTCTATGCGGTTTTCAAATAGAACCCATGGGTGTAATTTTGGGTACATTAAGGATGTAGGCCCCCTGTCCAATCCATTGATTTCTTGGGGGCTCAGCCTCCTTAGAATACTAAGTTATTAAATGCGCTTCACAGGTTCTTTTACTGCGCTCAAATTCTCATTTCAATATTTTTTCACAAATGCAAGGTATTGTTAATTCCTAGCACAATTTGTCTTTCAATCCAATATCAATAAATGAATTGAAGTTATTCTACATTCTGTCCCTCCCCCTCCTCCCAAAAATATAGACTTTTTGGGCCCTAATTTCTTAGACCTCATATATTGAATTTTTCATAGGTTGTAATTCAAAGACCCCAGGTATGATTTTCTTATAAATTGTCAGACCCCAATTATTGAAATAGATTCCCCCTATGGACAAGATTTAATTACCAAAGGCTGTTGCATAGTTCGATGTCTGTTTTCTCCTGGTCAGGGGCGTCATAGCACCTGCAAATAATTTTTTCTTCACTAAAAGAAAATGTCCGACAATTTTCTTACAAAGCATTAAATTTTCCAAAAATCCCATAATTTTCGAAAATTTTTGGCTATAGACCCCTTACCTTCAGGCCAAGATGTCCCAGCTCCTGGTCTGGCATATTCTAGAAAGGAAGGTGTTGCATCTGCCTTCCTTGTGCACCTTATGGTAGGAATGTACAACACAGCACTAACCAAAGATAGTGTTCCTTACAGAACACTGTCTACAAGCAGGAAAAGTGGTGTATGGACGACAAGTTTCAAAACGTTTGAATTACTGTGACGTTGTATTGTCAATAGAATAGGAAATTTTTAGCCTATTTGTCTGTTTGAGTGCAGAACGGTTTTACAGCGATGTAGAAGAAGCAAAATTGGGTGTGGTCATATGGGCATGGTTATATGTTGCAAGTGTGACAATTGTGTTTGGATCCACCCCTGAAGAGAATGCAATATTTTGCTACGGACGCGTACTTCACATGTATAATTGTTGTTTAATTTGCCTTGTGAGTCCTTACCAATACCCCTAAGGCTTTGAGAATTAGCGAGCATTACCTTAGGTTCATGCTTGATTTATACCAATTTGTATGATATATAGACTCACTTCTCCTATATTTGATTGTCCACGCTTATATACCTTTTGTTGACAACTCTAACGATTATCACTTTTTCCCAACATAAAAAAACGTGCTCTCTAAAACCTAAACGAGGCTAAATTAAAATGTCTTTGAAATGTCTAAATCGGCACACACTCCCCTAAAAGTTTAGCTAAGTCTAAAGTTTTACAAACGATAATCAGTTTACTCATCGTCTAAAATCAGTTTAGTTCTTATTTTTGCATTTCTTGCAGCAACTCTGCTTCCCTTTGAATGAACTTCATCCTTGCTCTGCACTACTGGTGCTTCTTCAACTATTTCACTCCTGATTTCCAGAGGGCATAACAGCTGCAAAGGCCTCTCCAGGTGATTTCCCTTGTGCAGTACAATTGCTCCTCGTATAACGCCGTCTCTTCCTGTTACATGTTGTAACACTTTCCCTTTCATCCATTGCCCACGATTCTTTTCCTCTCCAACAATCAACACT
>WIPJ01001171.1:545671-562613 GCA_018155075.1 Cassiopea andromeda | reverse complement strand
CCGTAGCGAGATTCTTGGCAGTAGAGCAAAGATAAGCAGAAGGATGGGTGAAAAGATGCTTGATCTGCAAATCGAGATTGAAAGATTGCAATCCGAGATCATTAAGGTAAAAGCAGATCGGAATGGATTCGAGGACAGTTATAAAAGTGCAGTAGCGGTTAGTACTGAATTGAGACATGAAGTTGCTGGATTGGAATCTAGAATTAAACTATTTGAACAGACTCTAGATCGAAGAACAAGTGAGCTTACTAGAGTGCTCATCGACAAAAAACTCACGTCGGAAGAATTAACGAGAGTGAGAAAGGTGAAGAGAGAGCACAAGAAAAAGGTGGAAGAGCTCATTGAGGAAAGGAGAGCTATTGCAATCGAGGTTGAACAACAGCAAGAAGAGATAGTTGACGCCAAGGAGAAGATTAAAGAGAAGGAGATGCTGTTGAATTCATGCAGGTCAGAGTTGGAGAAGATCGTTGACAAATTGAAAGTGGAAGCTGAGAACAGACGTTTGCTAGAACTGAGCGTCAAAGAAGAGAAAATTATCAGGGAAGATGTTGAGCAGAGACTGAGAGGAACCGTTCAACGGCTTAATGAAGCAGAAGAACGCTTGGAAGAAGCGATGAAGGCAAACGAAGAGCTGGAGAAGGCCATCGAAGCACAGCAACAAGAACCAGTCAAAAGTGAAAAGAGACGAGGAATCTTCGGACGCTGGTTTAGGCGAAGAAAACGAAAGTCCCATTAACGATGCTGCTTCTAAAGCGAGTTTTGAAGCAACGTTCATACAACGAATAGAAAGCGAGAATTTTAGTTTTGTTTTATGATATTGTAGTATCTATTATTGATTAAGCATTCGTTTCTGTTGCCCTCTAGGCGGGAAAATTTTGAGGGCCTCGCATTGAGCATGAAATGCACTTCGAAGAGAGTCTGAGTTGGGCCTATCCATCCCAGCATGTATTCTGGGCGTTTTCTAGATAACAACTGCTTGCCATTTGGGCTGTTAAACCTCGGACAGGCTTGTCGTGCATGCTGATAAAAGTCGCAAAATTTACAGCGGGGGACAAGTTTTTCTAAGGTGTGGAAATATGGTGGAAAAAACAGCATGGTTAAATGTGCTCGCCACAAATCTGGTGCTGAAAGGTCTCCAATGGTATGCAGCTATTGCAATTGGTGGCCACCAAAACGTGACCATTTCAGAAAAGTTATGTGAAGACTGTTCTTGCGGGCAGGAACAGGAAGCTGATTTGCTAAACCCACCTGTAGGCCAACGTACACAATCACATACAAAACACATTCTCGTGGCTTCTTAAATTTCATGTTGTAACCGACGACTGTGCAGGGTGTCTGCCAAATCAGTGAAGTCATTTTCCTGACTTCTACCTGGTTTTCACTGATTCGATATAGGTCATGAAAAAGTACTACACACTACACACTACACACTAAGCTTAGCACGACACAAGGTTATTCGCGCAAGCTTTTGTCTATTTAAGCAGTGTGTTCAACTTACATCATCCAAAATGAAAAGCAACATCTTCACTATGGGCCTAAATTGCTTTCTTGCGAGGCTTTATAGGAATAGTGGGAAGTCGATGCATTGAGGACATATTCTCCCTAGCAATTCCCCTATTTTCCCATGCACAGCTGAATTCCGATTTTTCTCTATTTTTCAAGCATAGCCCATTTCCCCGATATCCCTGATTTGGCAGGCAGCCTGCTGTGGTAGGCTGGACTGCCGAGGAGTCATCGGCCCAGGGGCAAAAGAAAAAGACAAGGCCCCCTGAGCGACAAGAACAAAAGATTTTAAATGTCTACAAATTAACTATGGAGAATTACTGCTGGTTTACTCAATGAAGTGCCAGATCTTGAAGCACTGGTTATGAGACCCCTTGAACGAATTTGATCCCCTTCTGCGGCCTTGGTGATAGGAACTTCGGAAGGCAGCCTGCATGACCAAGCTCTGGTAGTGACTGACATTTTTACTTCCAAGATACAAACTTTGTTCAGTCTTTGGGCCATATTAATTCACTTTTTAAGAGTACTTAATTTTGCGCTGAACCTAAATATTCTGAAATGTTTCTAAAATGCTCCGTGGGCGAGGTGGCTAGAGCACATGCCTACCGTGCGGAAGGTCTGCGGCTCGAACCCGACTCGAGTTCTTGACCGAATGCTCACTCATTGTTCACCCAGCATTGAATGGGTACCTGACAGCAACACTGGGTAGGTAATAGCAGCGAAGAAAGGAACTGGCCACCCTAGCTAGCACGCCTATGGCTCAGGATAAGTATCCTCTCTAACAGCCAGTCCCCTATGTGCGGAAGTATAGGGGACTACCTTTACTTTATTTGTGCCTTGACCTATTGTTAAGTGTAAAAAGATGCACTTTCGCCCCAAAATCATAGTATTATGTTCCAATGTTCGTTGGTGTCTTCTTTCTTCCTAAAGGAAATAAAATGGAAAGGAACGAGACAATTGTATGGACTGTGCAAAATATATCTAAAATGAAAACTAGCTCTCGAAAACGCAACAGTTTCAAGTCTTGGTGACGCTTGGAGTTCGCACTATTCTCACATTTTAGCAGTTCTGTGCTTGATATTAATTCTCATATCTACTCTCATAAGAAAATTCAACTGCTTCGGATTTTCCCCAGTTTGTCGGGATTTCATTGACTTATTGAAAGAAAGCATTAGTCTATTTTTTCGGTTGTTCCAACACCCGGACCTTAATAAGGCCCTCGTTCACTAATGTTAAGGAAATTGACATTTTGGAACGATGCGCAGCAGTAGAATGAAATACTTAGTGTTCAGAACAATGCCATTGAGCAATAATTGTTATGCCCTGAACTTTGAGAGAATTTTTTATTAAATCAACTGAATTGAGCATATTCGTAATCATAGCGACCAAGTAGCCTCCAAGGATTTGTTTTGAGTGACTATATCATTTGAAGGAATGCCTTGACAGACTTCTACGTGACTTCTCATCACATCTCATTGAATTCAGATACCATTTCATCTCCACTACATCTAACTACTTTACATTGCACTACCGTAATCTTCTCAAAAAGCTTTTGGATTGGCATGTTTTTGGAAAAAGATGATTTTATACAAATAAATATTCAGAAAAAAACGATTGTCCGGGAACTTCTAAGGCCGAAAACGTTTTTATTTAATGTAGAAATTTGTTGAACATTCTTCATTCACACACAAGAAGCATTGAGACTTTGAGAACACTGTAAGTGTATTCAAAGATTATCTTTGGAGTATTGTACATTTATATTCTGTTATTGATTGTTTATTAAATATCCATAAAAACTAATGGCACAGTGCATCATTACAAGTCTATTTTCTAAGACTCCCAGAAATATTCCAAAACCTTTGGAAAATTAATACCAGTAGCATGTTAAGAAGAGGATGTCACACCCATCCTCTACGTTTTGAATAAATCTGGATTAAAATAATCACTACCAGACCGACATTCATATGATTGACATTAACACGACCAATCCTACTACATTCCACGTTATCTACTGAAAAAAGATGTAGAGGAAAGATAGGCCTTCATTTGATTATCGTGGTGCTTCAGAAGTGACTTTTTATGGCACACTTGACTAAACTAACCTTTCTCACTCATTAGGGCCACTATTCAAGACTGGTTTGAAATCTACGAAGTTCACATCAATAAGGCTGCAGCTCTAAGAGGATAAAAAATCTTAAATTTGCTGATATTTGAACGGAGCGTTTTATGGGCTTAAGCGTATGTGTGAACTCTACAATTTGAATCTGCAACTATAAATGAAGTCATCATTTTGACTTTTCCAGTTCACTCCAAAGCCATTCTATTGTCATTCCTTTGCCGTGCAGACATGGCGTGCTGAGTAAATGATTGGTCATCTTGAACGATCTCCTTCGTAGCATAAATATGGGATATGTTGTTTGCATTCGTCCTTTCTACTTCCTGTGCCAAATCCCTTTCATTTCAATTCAAATATGGAGAGCGGCCCTTCAACCTAAGTTGATTTCCAGGAGGATCTCCACTAAAAGCACTAATACCTACAATGACCTAATATAGAACTTGAAGGCTATTCATGATAGAAAGAACATCCTAGTACATAAGCATAACTATAAAGAATTACAAAAAAAATGAATATAAGCAAAAGTAAACAAAGTAAACTAAACATTTTCCTTACAACAATACATGGACTATACCTACTTAAATTCTTCAGGAAGTTTATTCCACATTGAACTCTCTTACAATGAAACCATCTTCTGATAAAAATCTCTCGAGACTTTCATATATTCTCTTATATTCCTAAGGACATCTCCATCATATTCGTGCAGTGGGGCAAGCCATCTGCGTACAGGCATGTCACGATAGCATCATTTTCTCATTCATTTAGAATGATATGTTGCTTCCTCTTACGTGGTCGTTGCATATTCTCTGTTTTTCAATTCCATGCTGCTTGTCCTTGAACTCCACGATTAACCATATCGCCAATCTTTAATGCCATAGATTTCATTCCTTTCGGAAACTTCATTTCGAATATGACTAGTTGTTTTCCTATTTCAATATGTATACAACCGTACTGCCTTTCATCTTAGTCTTCCTGTTCTTCTTATTGTTGATTAGTTTACATTTTATGTTTACCTTTGAAAATTTTAATTTTGCTTGTAAATTGGTTAGTTTAGAAGATTACTTTACCCCATCATATCGTTCAGTGGAAGCCAAATTTGATGATTGCACTCTACACAAGTAATTTTTTGCTACTCGGTGTTGCTGCAGGTAGGCCTGAAGCTGAGTCACTCTTTTTTTACAGGAAATAGAAAGGATGAATACAAATGAAAAATTCCACATTTATTCTGCGAAGCGGATCTTCCAAGATGAACGGGGTTGCTATGTGTTAAATTAGTAGCAACTAAGGCCACGGCATTCCCTAATACCAACAAGTAAAGTATCCCACGTTTAAATCTTATAGAAGCCCACTTATTCGTAAAATGAGAACAGCAATGAGTGCATTGGCAGGGAATCTTGAAGGCACTCTCATCAATGTATATTATTCCTTTACAGCTCTTTGTTGGATAAAGAACAATAAGTACTGAAAAAAACTTTTTCGCCATTATATGTCAAATATCTTCAGTTACTCACAGTGCGATGAATGGTTCTATTACCCAGGTACCAAAAGGTCAGCCGAGCTGAAGTCAAGGGAATGTGTGGGTCTCACTTACAACAAAATTTTTTCTGGTGGGAAGGGATAGGGTTTCAAAAAGGCCCACCTACAGCATTGCCAAAATTACTTTTTAAGTTTAATCCCCTTCAGAAGAAAGTATAAAACGAGTCCCCGCCATCGCGCATGCTTTAGCAAGCAAGTGCATTCAAAGTATCAATAATGTCATGGAGTTTGAGCTGTATAGTTCTTAACAGAAATATGTGTATACGTTGACTTATGCATTTCAGTTTATAAACAACTTACGTTCAATTTTGGCAATAATAACTGCCAACAAAGAGATGAGGTGATAAAAGGCAGAGTAGAAAACGCAGACAATTTTCTTACTCGTTCACTACACATTGAATCATTTGATAAGGAGGTTGAGTAGTCGCATTACGCACGAACTTGCTTGATATAGAGACATGTACCAAACCAATCCTGTTACCTAAATTTCATCATGTTTCCAAATTGCTTGTGATCTGTTTCAGGAAGCGTTATGCACGAAGAATGAGGGAAACATAATACTTTTAAGGCAAAGGTACTGGGTTCCATAAGCAAAGGAATTGGTAAAATCAACATTAAGAAAATGTACCACATGCAAAAGGATAGAAGGCTTGCCTTTTGACACTGCAATTTGTCTGGCCATTTACCAACACGGAATTGGATGTTGCCGGTTCACCTAAGATAGTCAATTCAACAAACAGGGGTGGAAAGGAAATGTATAATGTATGCCCATTCACCTGTATGTTGGAAAAGGAAAATCAATTTAGAACATGTAGAATCTTTTGAAATTGATGCATTTTCGCGTGCGTTTAGTATATTTACAGCATGTAGAAGTTTGCCATCTCTATTAATTACTGATAGCGCCAAGAATTTAAAGTCACCCTCAAAGGAAGTAAAAGGGCTTATTTCTGTTCCTAGGCTGGGTAAAAGCTTTTAAAAATGGGGTCAAATGACGATTCATAGCAGATAAAAGTCGATGGCAAGGAGGCGTTTGGAAAGACTAGAGATGACCATTCGGAACTGAAAATCTAAAACCCTGGACTTTGCCCAATTTAAGTTTGGGCTAAGTCTCGGATTCTTATTCACTAACGGGAAATTTGCTATTTCACTTTTAGCTTTAACATGGTACACTCTTTTCTTGTCAGAATAAAGTTTCTAAGAATTTCTGAAGTTCAAAATCAATGAAAATTAAAACATTTTCTTAGGAATAATAGAAGGCACAACCGTAATCATGGATTGAGAATTTTTTGTAGCATCTCTCTTTTGAGACACTGTATTTGTAGAAGCTATTCTCGAATTAGCCATGTAAGAGCCTTTATTTTGGAAATTTTTCTTTGTGCCCTACCACGGTGAGCCTTATAGCAAACAATGGATGCTAGAAAATGTCTAATGCATTGAAAGTTCCTATAGACATGCTTGAATTTTGAACATTTTCTTCTCTACTATAGTTGTGCTAGGCCCTCTTGCCTCCAACGCATGTAAATTACTAAAGAGCAATGCTTTAAGAAACTTGAATGACTCGCGAACGGTTATAATACAATAACTTACTTATAAAGTAAATAAGGAAAATTCAGCCTTAAGCCCCCGCCCCATCAGATAGGTTTTTACAGCCTCCCTGTTTAGATGCAATGAAACATACATGCGTTAGTACTCTTTATCACTACTCCGATATCAATAACACATATTTTTAACATTTCTGTAATGCCCTTGGGAAAATGCAAGTACAACAAACTATGGGATAAGAGAATGCCACGTTAAATGTTTACATATATTTCTCCAATGCAGCCACAACATAGGAAAAGAAGGAAGACAACATTTACAAGAAAAGAGTTATGACAGCATCTTATTATTCGATTTTGCAGTAAGTAAACTGAAGAGACAAAACAAGCCTTATGCATGTTTTGCTCAACGACCGATGTGTGAATTTTATGTACCCAAAAGTAGCTAGTAGTTTCTGATTGTTCGAGAAGTGCAATAAATTCTCATTGATATAATGTAAATCTTTTTCTCTCACACGATATAGATCAACGCCATAGGAAAGAGACATTGTGTATACTTTGCAAAGGCGGTTGTTTCTCTGGGTGACGTAATTCTGGCTAAGCAGCATGAAATGATTTCATCAAGAGAAGCAGTTCCATGTTAAATCAAGACTTAGGGTTGTGAGTATCTTGAAAGTTATTTGTAATGCTATGTCCCTTGACGTTAGTCCAACCCTGAGCTGTATCAAGAAATGTAGGCATTCAGGATCATTATGTCCAAATACCTCCCCTCTTTTCAGTGCAAACAGTTTGATGAATCGTCATTTAAATATCTTTTCCTTTTTATATTGAAGATGGGACTACGACGACGAGTTGCCTGCAACACAACATACAAAATACTTGAACACTATAAAGATGATATTCCGAGGAGCAAAAGTCTAACCTCTCTAGACAATTCCTCCAATTACGTGCTTGGAAAATGACTACTGGAGAAGACACTTTTGCTGGGTCATCAGTAGAATATTTAGAGATAGACAGTTCATTTCTTTATCATATCTCTTCACTATTATTGGAAGTGATGAAATTACTCTGGATCCCATTCTCAATGCAATGAACAACAAGTGATCCAGACCAAACTTCTTCGCACTCTTTCAACAAAGCAAATACCATTCTTTCACCCCCACTTCTTCTTCCCGAATCAACAGCTTTTCGAAACATGGTGCTAATCTTGTAACAATGCGCTCTTTCGATAGTTCCGTTGGACGAGCAATATTAGGGTAGTCTTTTATACTGACGTCACCGCTTTCCTTCGGATAGTACTGGTGAATTTCCTCCGTGATCTCCTCATATACGGCCTTTACAGTCTCCCAGTCTACGCCCTGAGCCATCTTCTTTGCCTTATATTCTACAATTATATGGAGTAATAAAGAAATTTCCTCTTCAGTCCAGTTGAAGTCTTTCCTTGTATTCTTTTACAACTGTTAGCTCTTTCCATTTTCACACAGCAACAAGTAGCAAATTTTGGCGCTCTCTCAGATTTATTGTTATGGTAGTTGCTTAAGTTTGAAGGAGGAGAGGAAGTGAAAGGTGAAAGAAAGGAAGGACGAGATTACATAGACAGATGGCAATAGTGAAAAAGAGACAGATATAGTGAGGTGAATGTTAGGGACGTTTTGTAGGTAGCTGTTAGATGGTTTTGTTCGTTGTTTTGATTCACTTATTGCTTGGATTTTTATATAGGTTTAGAGCTTTGTAGCGTAATGATTTGTTAGGTTTTGTTATGTTGTCTAGTCGGTAGGCCTAAGCAGGATAATTTGGATAGATTGTCAAGAATTAGGTGGGGAATTGAATGGCAATACACAGGAGCTAGGATAAAAACCCCAATAATTGGTGCCGTGAACATCGGAATATTTGACAATATGAAGGTATAAAATATGAAACCCCAATACAGGCCTCGAGTTTGCTTTGAATCCGTGCTGGTGTGACGGATAACCTATACGCAGCAAAAGTGATTCAGAGTAGTGTAGACGCAACCTAGCCTCATTACAGGTGGTGCAGATCAGCAAGTGATCTGTAGACAACTCCCCTCGCTCAAGATTGGTGGCAACATGATCATTTATAGTTCTTCTCCCCAGACATACCCGAGTTGGCTCCTTAATATGTTGCTTGAAAGAAAAAGATCATAATCATTAGACAAGTGTATGACACTGTTGTAATTTTCAATATATCTGTCCGAAAAATCACAATTTGGTGAATGGTGGTAATGAGCGGAAGCATTATTGATAAGAGGAGAGGAAGAATTATTGTTGATCTCACAATATGTTTTGGTGATTCCAATACATAGGAATCACCAAAGAAGGCTATCATACCAACAATAATTCTTCCGCTCTTTAAAATCCATACGCTACTAAAAGGTTTTCTGCAGCGAATGGTTATTTTACGGAAAGTGTCCCCATTTTACCTAAGAGTTTAGGAATGGAGTCTTAACGGCAACAAATTGGGATAAATTTTTTGGAGAGTAGAGAAAACAACCCACAACATAGGCAGGAACCCCGGAAGCACGGGGTATTCTTTGGGAATAGTGTATTTAGTATGCCTTTTTTATTGAAACCGGTTGAAATTAAGTAGTGAAAATGGCCAGAATGACATCAAAACAAAAATGTGAGATTATTTTAACACTTGCAGCCAACTTTGCTCTAAAAATGGAAAAGACTTGCTATTTTCAGGCCAAATGTGCTAACTATCGATTTGTTTAGAAAATGTAACATTACACTCTAAAAACAACCCACACACCCTTTCTCACACTTTATCACAAAAATCAAAAGACCCCTACTGTACGTGTGACATAATATGTTTAACAGCCCTGTATCTCCAAGATTTTAGATTTAAGATGTTAACTACTCGAGCCTAGGCATTATGTAATTCCTGTTGTAGAAATATCACTTTTACGTCTGACAGAAGCCTAGAAAATGAATTCCTTTTTCATCACTTACTTCTTACTTTTAATAACAACAATTTATCCACTGAACTTCTTCAAAATGAAACATTTACAGGTTTTTGCACTGAATATGCTAGCCTTACTCATGTTAATAAGGTTAGCTTTGTTCGTTCCCTTTTCGTTCGAGGATATTGCTAATATTTGTTACTCGCATCTTAGTTTTCATATTGAGCTTTCTCGCATCAAGAGCATTCATACAGAAAGTTTTTTTCTATGCCTCTTATTGATAAGGTTATTTAGTCTTTTCGTGACTATAGGCTTTCTGATAACAAGGAGTGGACCCAGGAAAAACTCTGAGTGTAGCTTTCTTCTACCTGAGGGTGTGGCTAAAATAATTTAGGCGTGATCATACCTTCCTGTGAGATTTAAGCTCCAGCAAATTCACTGTGATGGAAGGAGGTGAAATCCTCATAATACTTTTGATGTTCCATAACACACATTGAAGTCGATTGGAAGAGGTTTTCTGGAGTTTGCCCCCAAGATTGTATGTTGCAAAAGGCCCTGGTTCAATATAAATTTACTGATGACATCACAGAGAGGTGATGGGGGTGATACACCATCACATCCCCTGCTAGCTGTGTGCTTGCTTCTAGCTATCATATTATTTATGAAATTTCTTTTTCTCAAAATTTTCCGTCCCTAAGACTATGCATATCTCGGTTTATGGCTTACAACGTTTATGATGAGAGGGATGTTTCAGCTGATAATACACAATTTGCACACAGTAGTGCCTTGTCTTGATGATTAATTATTGGAAATATGTATTTGAACTTCTCCCTAGACCCTAGGCCCGACCGCTTTCGCACTTCCTACTCGCATATCATGGTCTTGTTCAACAATGCACGATTCATTCTTGCAGAACAGCTTGTGCGTTCATATCAATAAAACTGTCGATCATTGACCTAGACTTCTGCATGCCTTTTTAGATCCCGCTCTTCCGCTAAATGCTCATCCAGTAGCGCTCGCTAGTGCTTCCGCCATAAGCGAGTGCTAGTTATATTTCGTTTTCTTTGGATAATGCCAGTAGTACCCTTGCCACAAATGAGCACTAGTGATCTTTAGTCTTCATTGATTAATGCTCGTTTCTCTAATTTCCACTGGTGCTCCCCGCAAGAATTGAGCACTGGTGTCAATCATACTTTCAATCTCCATTAGAACTTCCAGTATGAAGCTATCTCGAAATCGATCAACTTGATTGGTAGATTTTTAAAAAGTAGGACAAGGGAATGTAATGAAACACTTGGACAAGCATCAATTTCTGTGAAAGGATGGAAAAAGTAAACAGTAAGAGACCTCAAGTCTCTCGTACAATTAAAGCTCGTCAAAGTCAAATCGAATATTCTGACTGTTGCTCAAGCTACAATAGCACTAGTCTGCATCCACCCCTGGATACTTGTAGAAAACGTAAAGTTAATGATGATGATGATAATAAGCTCTAATTATGATAAGCCCTATATATGCTGTAGTACTCCCTTCCTACGTCTTCGTAGTGTCCGTCTTCAATCAAAGATCACTAGAGGTATTAATGAACAAGCTTGCGAAGTCATGGATATTCACCACTTCTCACAGTCTCACTATGGGAGTTACTTTTCTCACGGATGTCTTCCTGGGTCTCATTCTTGTGTCGTCTTTTGGTCTCTTTGTGATCTTTTTTACAAAGAGTACACATTCTTGTCCATTAATAACAGACTATTGCTATTCATAGCATCAATTGTTTTTTCTTAAGATTAGAAGCCTATTCTCTGTACTTTTCTGGAATGTTTTAAATGTGAAATAGACAAATGTCTAGGCAGTCTCAATGATCAGTTCTCAGGCAAATGGAGCATTAAAGATCTACTGAAATTCTGAGTTCCTCTGCCCACAACACTGGACCCTAGTCTTCACAATTTGCGCTCGTAAACTCTCACAGGTATTAGTTTTCTACAGCTTGGCAACTTTGAATGAATCTTGTCCTGATTATAAATTAATGGTTGCTTTCTCTGCCCTTAAACTTTTATAACACTTTTCAATGTTAATTCATTCGTCTAGGCAAAGCTCCTTTGTAGATTACTGTAGTTTCTCTGAGCTGGAATGTTCGGTCCTACGGGAAAGGTTCCCCTACTCTATCCATACACTACAGAGAGCACATAGGAATCTCCATAACAGGCGAACAATACTTTTTCCGCTGTCCATACCCATTTATGTGCAAATTTCCACCCCATATCCCCAGAAACTTTAGCATTATTGATAGTAATCTCGATGGCACAATTAACCATTCACAGTACTTTCTAAGACCAAAACAATCGCCATCAAAGGAACGATTGAGTTTGATTGAAATTTCTATCCGTTGTTTGTTGCATGGCCCATTGTACAACTCAGTAAGTAATGGTATAAATATCATACCATGGATCAATCTCTCCTGATTACACTGAAACAAGGACCGCGAGAAGTAGTATCTCTATCAAGATGAAGCTCCTGTTTCTCGCTTGCTTAGTCATTATTTCTCTCAATGCATTTAACTATGGTAAGTTGTTTTTATAACTTAGTGAGAGGATAAACAACTACAAATTGACTCAGTAGTAGTAAAATATGAGTTTGTATAAGTACCTGTACTGCATTTCTGCAGCCAAATATTTCGAATCGGGTGACCGTAACTTCTAAATGGAATTCATGGAGATGAATTGGATTGGATTGCTGACGACCTCTTCGGCAGATCAGTAGCTGTGAATTACGACTGCGATATGACTAATGGATAACGTGTTCTAACAGGTGTGCCAAAGGCTCGATCTAGGTTCCTCTATTATTCATACTTTTCCTCAACGAGATCACTCATGTAGTCATCAATATAACAATCATGAAATGTGTTGATGTCACTGTACTTTATGTAGCTAATATGGAAAATTGAAGTGATTAAATCAAAGCTTTCCAATGATATGAACGCTATTGGAAGCTGTCGTTATCAAAATTATTTTTAAAATATATCTTAAAAAATGTAAAACTGAATCACCCTTTCGGAACATCTCAGAGGCTAGCCAAACAGAGAGACAATTTCAACGCCAGGTACTTAGGCTAAGATATATCGAATACACAACATTAAAAACATAGCTCTGTATCAAAAGAAATTACTTCATACACAACTGTGATAAAAAAGGGTGTTTTCCAAGGTAAAAAGTGCGTCATCAAGAAATTTTTCTTGTGGTTTCGTACCCAGTCCCTTCTTTTGCTTTTAATCAATAAAGGGACTTGGCACCTGCGACTTGTGAATGAACTCTGACCAGAAATCCCTGCAAATGCAACTACTCCTAGGTGATGCATTTGAGTACTTGATATACTTAAAAGGGAGGTGCCAAAAGTGGCTGTAAAGATAATTTTTTTTTCATAGTACGACTGTAGGATTAAAATGCAATATATAATATCAAACCATGTATACAAAACATTGTCCAGGTGCGCGATCTAGATAAATTTTAAGAACAAGGCAGATGGTTAATTACCCGCTTCTTCTCGTTGAGGCGCATGCAAATGCATGCAATAAAGCATTAAATCCTCAATATGTAACAATTTCCACTTATCTTTTTCGTTTGGATTAAACTGCAAAAGTTGCATGGAATTTATTTAAACCCCTTTACATCCAATGATATAGTGAAAGCCAGAGAAGAAGAGGAAGAAGAAGATCCTGCTCTTGCCAATGAAGAAGGAGTAAATGAGCTAAAAGTAGATGATGATGAGCCAATCCTTGGTACAGAGGAATTTCTTGAAGAAAAGGGTCAGTGCATGTAGTTACACAAATGTACACATTAAATGTACATAAAATAAGCAGGAAAGTGCTTAAATTGGCGACAACATTGGCAAAGTCTGTATTTGAGACAATGTAATTAAACAAGTAGAAGTAACTTTAAATGGAAACTGAAAAAATGATGAATGAGAAAATAAGTATCCTCTGGGGATTAAAAGAAGCATAAAGTTTTTCCATATGGAAGAATTCTGCTGATTAGGTGTGGGAGGATCGGTAAGAATAAGTAAGCTATAGTGAATAAATGGGTCTAATTGATTACTTAAATTGTCGAAAATGCAAACATTGCCCAAGTTGTCTCCTATTTAGGCACTTTCCTGTTCATTTATTTCACGCCCTTTGGCCTTTATCTATATGCACGCTCTATTTGATTGTTCATTTTTTCCAATAGGCATAAAAGTCCCTCTTATCCATTTCTATTTAACTGAAGATGGATGCAGTATGCCCCGAAACGTTTTATGTAATGTCTAATGGCGTTGTCAATACTGTTGCTAATAGATTTTTCAATATCATGGTAGGGTCTAAAGAATCTTAACGGTAGTATCTAATTGTATGTAATGAAAAAGAAAATGTAAATTGACTATGATTCTTGTCGTAGTCCTGATTCTTCAATTAATTACCAGGCTGCGTTTTCCAAAGCATAAAACTTCATATTATCTTATTATGCAATAGCAAATGTTGATTACCTTCCATAGACTTGTTGCACTGGATGAAGATAAAATATAGATGGATCTTACATTCATATTGATGCTTGATTGTTTATATATGTTTACTTCACTTGAGTTAATGCATTCTACTTCGCTTCTACTTCACTAATGCATTTTCATGTAGAAGGAATGGATGGGGTGATGTTCATGGTGTCCATAGATAGGATATTGTTTCATGTGGTAAAGGGGTAAAGGATGCGAATCTTAATCTCTCGCTGGTTGGTCATACATGCTATCGAGAATGTCGACTTTCTAAGTTCCAAAATCTGATGAGAATATGACTTTCTACAGAAATATCTCTGTTTGCTATGCAATGGCAAAACGTTATCTTGTAATTTTAATTCGAAATCAACAGTCCTACTGGAAGGGTGGGTAACGTTTAATTAGAAGTGAGGCAAGCATCAACGTTCTTTATTAAAGGGCTTACTTTGTCAATGACGTGGTCAATGAAACTTCTATTTTCTACATTTTGTATGATCACCAAGATCCAAGAGCTAAAGGAAACAAGAAGCACGGTAGAAGACGCAGACGTATGAGAAGACGCTGGTGGTAAAGGAAAAAACAACAACATTCTCTGCTGCATGCTCCTTGTTATCAGAAAAATACTGTGTCTGCACATTAGCATTTCTATTTTAGCTACAACCGTTAAGCACAAACAGCATTGTTTTATCAGATTTTGCTCAATTGCATATTACTCATTTGCACTTTTTAGCACTCCAGTCTTACGATCTTTTTTGTTCTATTTCTGAATCTTATATAATCTTTTAACTTTATTCTCCCCTACAATTGATCAACACTAGGGGCGGATCTAGAACATTTCATGAATGTCGAACATAAGGCATGGCTCGTTAATAGGCGTGGTCAAACCAAAGAATTCTGCCACTACATGAATTGCTGCTAATACATGAATTGCTGCTAATACCTCATGCTTCAATATAAGCAGGGGCGGATGCAAGGAAGGCTGGGGGTAATGGTCCCCCCTCCCAAATGGCAACATTTCCTATATCAAAAAATAGTGTTAAGAAACTTCCTACATAAAAAGACAATAAAATGAATCAGATGGGCCCCGAAAGTCCAGCACTGGACCTGCCCCTGACTATAATACATAACCAGTTACTAAAAAATATTTCATGACGTATTTCACAAATTCCATGTAACTGAAATTACAACACAAAAATGTGCTTTGAGCATGGGAAATTACCATTCTCAGGATCGTTCCCCAGCAATATGAAATATGATCCTGAAAGTTACCTGCTCTCTGCAAATGATTTCAGATTGGTTTTAGGCACCTTTAAGGAGCAAGAGAACATGATTTAATATTGAAAATGATGTGTTGAAATGTACCTGGCAGCTACGACTCTTTTAACACTCATAACGCGAAGGCATGCATCATTCTTTGGAATGTCGCTGCTTGCAGATACGTCTTCAGTTAACAGGATTTCTTCGAAATTACGGCACATTTGCCAAGCTTTGCTAATTCAGCATTATAGATTACCTCCAACGTGTTGTAGTTTTCTTCTTCAATAAAGTGCTTTACTTTTTCCAGTAAATCCAACATAAGATAATAAAGATTGTGATATGAATGGGATTCTGCGGCCTTTCACGTCCTAAGTAACCTACTGAAATCTATTTATCAAATCTACTTTAAGATTGTGCAACAGCACTAAAAAGGATCCTTTAGGCATACGGTCGCACAGGAAAACGATATGATTGGCTTCCTCAATTCATATGCAAATTGCACGACAGTGGTGCGACAGTGGAAAAAAAGCATCCTGTGCACAGACATCTTACTCTTTCTACTTTGATGCCCTGTTGCCCTTCAGTAAAAACTGTAAGATTTAACAATCCGGAATAAAGAGTACAAACATGGGATCTCCTCTCTGACCAGCTCCTCCACAAAATAGGAAAATGTAAAACACTTCTATATAATTCCCTATCTACTTAGAGCAAACAGAAAAATCCATCTTAGAGCTGATTCGATGTAGTACAAATTAGAAAAACGTTCCAAGTGACTAAAATATTGTTGTGCAGCTGAATGTTGACTGTCTGATGTGCGACCTGTGCGACAGTCTAGATCCACCCCTGATCAACACTGCAGAACTATCAAAACACGGATTTAGGCAAAACCTTAGCATCAATACATGCATATTTAAAGCTGAATAGGAGGATTACAGAAAGTGGGTGCGACAGGACTGCTCTTAGAATATCTGAGAAGATGAGCGAAGTGAGTTCTATGTTGGTGCTCCAAATTCAAAGGGAACAGTCAATGCTCTCAATCGAGTATGGTACTGATCAAAAGTTTCTTGGGGCTCTTGTTGGGGCTCTTGTCAGAAATAGTATACATTATGTCTGAGATTCGTTTGAGGCTCAAAATATTCATTGAGCGTGGCCTTTGTTGTATCATGTTCTTTGTTTGCGCCAGTGCATTCCAATTTTCAAAATAGATCTCTAACACAGGACACAGCCAGTTATAACAATAGTGAAAGTTTACGAGTTTTATTAGTAATTCAGGTCGCTGTAGTAAACATTTCGAAGTCGGCTAGTCATTTCTTCCACGGTGTGGCAAACCTTGCATCCACCTATCCGCTATCGGGGTTGAATTCAGGGCCGGTTGACATGAAGTAGCATGTGACATACCTGTGTCTTCTTTTTTCATTCGTCTCCAATATTTGAATACAATCGTCGATGAATTCCTCCTTGCCTGAAGTGGGTCTGACTATGCCCATATATACTATACATACATACATATAAAAATATAAATATATAAATATAAATATATTTATAAATATATCATAA
>WIPJ01001171.1:498843-542691 GCA_018155075.1 Cassiopea andromeda | reverse complement strand
CTAGTTTCACGATTTCTCAGACAATTATGCTACGAATGGTTACAAACGCTCAAATATATGACAGTTAAATTGTAAGGGGGTTGTAGGCGTTTAGTTTCATGATCTGCAGTTCAGGGATTAATGTTCTCACTCTGTGCTTTTAAAGTTACGAAGTAGGACTTTGTTATCATGTCTGTATTTTGAAAGGAGTTCCGATCTTTTATTCAGGAGTTGGGTTGGATGTTTGAATGTGACAATGGAGAGTTTTTCTGAGAAAAAGTAGACATCGTTTGCTGGTGTTGCTATTGGCTGGGATGGGCTTTGAGATGGACCAAGAAACTTCTGCTGTTGTTCCTGTTTGTCATGTTGTGTTCCAGATGAATTTTGATAGCATCGTGTTTTCTTCGTGTTTGTGGTTAGTGAAAGATAATTTATGCTGTGAATATCGTTGTTTCCATTCTCCTTCTATTAGTCCTATGTATGTCTTTGTGTCAAGTGTTGGAGCTGTAGCTGTGGCTTTGTACATAACGCTTTGTGTGTTGCAGCTTCCTTGTAGGGGGCATTGTGTTTTGTTTTGGCAATTACATGGTATACTGGATTGTGTGCTTTCTTGTTGTTTCATGATGCGTTTGTTGTACTTTTTAGTATTTGTTGTATGCTTTCCGTGCAACTGTAACTTAGTCTGATTGTGTTCTTGTTGTATATTTTATGGAACTTGGTGGATTTTGGGAAGTTTTTCTCTATGAGATGTAGGAAAATTCTGCCTATGTTTGTTTGAACTCTTTTGTTGAATGGGGGGTTGAACCAAATAATTTGCCTTTTCCTTGTTCTTGCCTGCGGGTGTTTTTTGGATGTTAGTTTGAGTATAAGAGTTTTGATGGGTGTCCACTGTTTTTAGGGCATTCTGATACTCTGGTTTAGTATCTTCGAATATTCTTTCGTTGGAGGAATTGTCGGATAGTTGCTTGCCTATGGACTTTGGAATTTGGTCAATGAAAGTGAGTGGGTGGTTTGAGGATGTGTTGATGTATACCAAACGCTATATGAAAAAGCATAACAAAGATTTTGAAAGACTTGGGATTCCAGATAAACATTCAAATACAACCTTAAACAAGTAAATTTCCTCGACGTAACATACAACCTTTCAACGGCAACCTACTACCCATTCAAGAAAGAGAACGACAAACTCATGCATCAACACATCCTAGATGGATCTAGGTACATATTTGAATCTTCTTGTTCCTAACTTTTTGTTCTGAAACCTCCAATTCTGTATTCAGCAGTAGCTACTATTAGGGCAATGGTATTTCAATTTAAAGCATTTGGGCCTATGCTCCTTTTGTAAACCAAAATTTCAATGCAACTGCTGGATGAAATATTTGGCCTTATAATCTCACAGGCATATTTGCAAACCCAATTGATCAACATGCTTTTCTGTAGTCTTACTTTTTGATACAAAATACTTAAATCTTATTAAACTGCAACTTTATCATGACCTCACTATCATATTTGCTCAATGTGTTCCATTGTGTATCAGGATAATTAAGTAGGTAAAAAGAGTAAAAAGTGAAATATTTTTCCTTTAATATCAGTTAGAGTGACCACATAATACATGATTTGAATGAAAACCCCAATGAATTTAAATGAAATGTAGCTTCACTAGGATTATCTGCAACTGGTTTGCTCTAATTAAGCTATTAGCAATCAAGCAACCAATAACTTGCTTCTAGCGGTGCAATGGGCCTCTAACCATAATAATTCAAAATCTGAACTGAGTACATTCATGGAACAAAATACTCTAAATCTAAAATGTTACAAGCATACATTTTAAAGAATATATGAACCTTGTGACCCTGTTCATCTTTCAATAGAAAAGAAAAACATTGATAAGAGAATAAGAGTGCAGCCTTTTCTTGAAAGGATGCATATAATAAAGAGGCAAACCATTTTTAAAGAGATGTGTTAGGATCTTTTGAATGCTAATTTACTGCTGTTAAGCAAACTTGCATGAATATCATTGATGAGATGAACAGAGTTTAATATGAAAATGCACTGGACATTGAAATGCATTTGGGTTTCTTTGGATGAAACTGTATTTGATTTTAAAGCAAACTTCAAAGTTCTAACAGATGAGCTTCTTTGCTGTTTTCAAAGCCAATTCTACCTTAGCCTTGTCTTTTGCAAGTGACAAAGAAAGAAAATTCTCTTTGCTGGTGCCAGTTGATTGATCTGCTGATGATCCATCAACATGTCACAAAATAGACAAGAAATTACTCACCAAATATTGCAATTTATCATTCCATTTTTATACCAAAGCATATACATTATTTTACAACAAACCTGTCCTTCCGTGAAATCTACAATCAGCTACTTACACAATCAAGTTTTAAGCTACTACACAATAGAAAGAAATCCCAGTACTGTTACTTTAAACTGCAATACAAATGAAATTGAAGCAGGTCCTTTGAAATAATAAAGTAGACATTTTATGACTTATTTGCTCATTTTGTATGCTTTGCACGTCATGTTAAAAATAACCAACACCATTGAAACAGTGATAACCTTAGCCTGAGTTGCATTGCGTCGCTCATTCGAGGGCAGCACTTACTTTAAAACGCAACAAAAATTGCGGCGCCTACCCGAGGACGGCCTTTATTGAGCAACTACGATTATGCATTCTGTTTAATTTAGTTAGTTTGTAATGATTTATGCTGTAAGAAAATTTCCCACTGATTGTAAGGTAGCACGTGCTACCCCAATCTATAAGAATGAGACAAGAGACAATTGTTCACGATTGTTCATATACAAGCATCAGTCAGTTTTTCGGTCTTTACAGTCAGTCACTACTAGCCTGATGGCCTGCAAAAATGACTGGTACTTAAATATTGATAAGGGCAGGTACACTGGCTCAGTATTAATTGACCAATAGAAGATATCTGGTTTGGTAGATCAAAGTCTTTTAATAAAGAAGCTTCAAAAATATGGAATTAAAGGAATAGAGCTCAACTGGTTTAATTCCTACTTGCAGGGAAGAAAACAATTCTGCACAGATAACTCGAGTTTTTCTGCCATCAGTGGTATAAGCTTTGGAGTCCTCCAAGGGTCCTGCCTTGGCCCACTCCTGTTCCTAATCTTTATAAAGAACTCGCCATTCTGCCTGAACCAAAAGCAGGTTGCTGTGTATGCGAATGACACAACCATTTCCCACTCATCAAAATGCATCTTCATACTTCAGGAAGATTTAAACAGAGATCTCGTAAAATTACAAAACTGGCTACATGGAAATAAGCTATCCTTATCCTTAAATGTTACAAAACGCAGTCATTGATAATAGGATGAAGATCTAAAATTCTAAAGCTTGAAAAACTTACTGATGTCAAGTGATGTTTTGAAATAGGAGAGGAAAAATTCTGACGGTAAATGATATAAAACCTTATAGGAGTTAACATTGTTGACAAGCTTAAATAGGGGCTGTCAACTTCAGCAAGTCAAGACCAAGGCGCTACAAGCTCTTGGTCTCATTAAGTATGCCAAAAAGGTTCTTTCTTCCAGTGATTTGCAGACAATTTTAAGCCGCATTTCAGCTAATGTTCCTCGCTTTGGCACTGTTGTGGAGAATCTAAACTTAAGTCCTCCAAAAGATCCAGAATAGACTGCAAGAATAGTAACTAATAGTCCTTACGAAGCGTCTGCCACTCCTTTGCTACAATGTCTTGGCTGGCTTTCAATAAAGGACCTCACAAGTAAGAAAACTGCTTTGTTTAGCTATAAATTGCGAAGCTCACTTGCTCCTCAGTATTTGACGGAACTCTTTGCAAAGTGCTCTGAATGTAATGGACAAAGCCTTTGTTCTAGTGAAGAATAGATGCAGATACCTTTATTTAGAATATCTATATGTAAAAATGCGTATTGTTATCGTAGAGCAAAACTATGGAATGAGCTCAGTCGAGAAGTTAAACTATCACCCTCCTTGAAAACCTCCAAGAAGTGCATCCTATAGTGGTATTTCTTGTTGTTTCGTTTGATATTTGGTTGTTACTTTTAGATTTTTCCTATATCTTAGAAGCTCTTTAATTATTGCTAGAAAAGGACAGTTTGTAAAACAGCAATATAGCTGAAATTTTTATCCTGTATAAATAATTGAAATAATGTATGAATTATGACCTCAATGGGTCATAAACCATAGAAAATACCAAAGCCTTACAGCTTAAGAGAGGCACCCGCTGCTCAGTTTGATGAAAATTCAAGCGCGTCAGTTTTTGATAAAAATACTATTCATGTGTAGCTCCTCAATCAGAATTGATCACAAATTTTGACTCAAGAGTTTAAACTGATAAACTGACCGTGTATTTTAGCCTTCATGCGGCATAATTGATAGAGTGGTCAGACAGATCAAACATTTCGCATAGCATTCCATGACAAGAATTATTAAGCAAACTTCATCTATCATCATCCAAAGCAGTGGTGTCAAACTCAAAGTCACACTGGGCCAAAATTAAGTAGTGAAGTAAGGTAACAAGTCAGATTCAATATTTATTGAAAAACTAACTGCAGCTGGTATGCAATGTTCAACCTTTTCATATGGAAAAAACTGTAATTTTGCTTAAACACAGAATCTGGAACAACAGAATATTGATATTACAAACACATGAGAAATTGGATCTGAAATAAAAGATATAGCATAGACCTCGGACCAGTTCTAGTGCACATTTGATTTGCTCTTGCAGGCCAATTGCGATTTAATTTTGGGCCAAATTTGGCCCGCGGGCCTGAGTGTGACACATGTGATCCAAAGGAAAAAATACACGATGAGTTTTCTTCATCAGCTTTTGCTCATGAATCTTTTCTATCAATTTTTATTACGCGTTTACACGATCAGTAGAAGCTCTGCAGTGTTGCAATGGATAGTATATACAGAAGGTGATGTACTGCTGCAATAACTATTGCCACAATTCTGTTCGTTGTTACTTGTTCTCCACAGGTGCACTATTATGCTGTAGTTGCATGTTGAAATGGGATCATTCACAATGAACTCAAAGGGCCATAAACAATGGAAAACGCCCCAGCCGTACTGTTCAGTTTGACTTAAAATTTAAGCACATGAAACTCACCATGGTCAAACACCATTGCACAGATTTACGTAATCCTCCACAGCGTGCGCGTTCGCAGTAAGAGTATCCATGAATTGCTTTAGTCTTTTAATTCACAGGGATTCCTAGACTGTTTGACTACCCTCCATGAGTGTTTTCAGACAATTAAGCCATTCTGCAATCCATTTTTTAAATTAAGCGCTTATTTGCGCTAAAAAATTTCGACCTTCCCCAAACTAAATGTTCTACCCCTCATATAAAAGATGTGACCGCTTAGAGAGTTTTGCGGACCGCGAATCTCTTCGTTTAGAGGATGTTTCAATAAAGAGCCCCGTCTTGTACATTTCCAGGACAAGATTTAGAATTTGTATTCATTCAGTGGGAAAAAGATATCAAATTTATAAGCAAAAAATAAAATTTCAAATAGGCTTTTGCATGCTTTTTCAAACTATATTGTTTTCATTCCCGTTTGCATTCGTTCGCCTCTCGTTGGATCTGCTGATTTTAACTGTATTAGCATGACGAACGAGGAGAACCTCTATAGATCAAGGCCTGGTAGTTCGACTGTTGGAGATGATCATGGTGATCGAAATGAAAATTTTGGCAAAGCAAATAAATGCCCAAGTTTTGTGCATGGGGTCAATGAGTGGGCTATTTTATAAACTGTCAATTAACCCTTCGTATTTCCCTAGCCATATTCCAAAAATGCTCAGTGTAAAAATAATTCGGTCTTCTTCTCTATCGTGTGCTTATGCTTGCAGCCATTTTTGCTTTTGATCGTTTCTGCCGCACTGCGCATGCGTTCACATCAAACAGCATTTGTCCGTTTCACTGCTGAATGAGTTTGATATGGCACGTCCATCTTTGAGAAAACCTATCATTTGCGGCTTTTCACTCGAAACGCGTCACAATTTTTGACTCATGAGTCGAAACTGGCGAAAAGAACTGATTTATAATATTTTAGACTTTACATCATCTAACATCATCTAACAGGGTGGTCAAACAGATCTAACATTTCACCTAGCATTTGCTTGACAAATGCTATTGTAATTAGTTATAGTATAAATTGAGCAGCTTTGCATAACTCGAACTTCATATAACTCGAAGAAGCTCGCTTGCATGCTAATTGTAATTCTTGTAGCTAACACAAAATGATAAATGAGCACAAATATGCAAATCACACTCTATCTCCCTCTCAGATACCAAGGCTGTATCAAAAATCTTCTAAAACCGTATAGCAAATCTCCGATAGCGTTTTCCAAGAAATATTTACCGCGGCGGGCAAGCTCTAGCGAACGAGATCGCTAGTCCAAAAGTATAAAATATTTTGGAACTAGGAGCACCTTCTGGTGCAAAACCCGTCAAAGATGATTGAGAATGGATATATTTCATTTTCTACTTTGAATTTCAGATATTTCATGAAAGTAAATGGCTTTCAATGAGATTGTTAGTGAAGGCTATTAATCGGCTGGAGCAGAAAATAGTTCAACAACTCTAGTTGCTGTAGCATGCTTAAGAGGGGGGCTCTCAGGGCAATGCCCCCAGGAAAATATTTAGTGCAGTAATTTTTCCGTTGGTTTAAAGTGCATCTCTCAACATTATGTTTGCCATGCGCTATAAAGGTCTTTGAAAATTCTTCTGCATATGTTTTACGAGACGCATACTTCGATTTGACATCTTTAAATTTCATTTCTACCACTTACCATCAAAGCTTGAGCCACGGATGATTTGGTCAAAAAAGGTTTCTTCAATTCTAATTTAAAGATTGTAGTGAAAAGGAATAATATCTGTTTTAAATAGTCAATTTACTGGGGGAAACATTAAACAATAGGAGTATTTTCCTCAGAGTATGTATCATAAATAAGTGCAGGACCCTACATGAAGATTAAAGAGCGATGGAAATACGGGGTGTTGCATCTCCAGTATTGAGTTTGACGGCTAATGGATAGGAAAATTGACAAGACTTGTGGAATTTTGACTTCGTTTGTCCACAAATTGACCTTCTATGTGGGCAAATTGGGGCTTTACTGCCGCCAAAAATACATTTCAGCATCACCCATGTGGATAATGTATATCAAGAAAGATTCTTGCACGCCTTTAGTTAGGTTGCAATCATCTATACGTTTTCAAAAATTATAGGAATTTCAAATAACAATAGCAAAGAGATTAGGCAACTTTGACCTAGAATAGTAGGTTTTAATTCTGTGAAATAAATATATGGAAGAAAAGTTAAAAGATTGATGCTGCTTATACTGTCCTTTTTAGTTTATTTTAATACTTTCTTGCGAAAGAACTTTTTCATTTGAACTTTCGAAGCTAAGCTTGCTGTGATTCTAAAACTTTCCCCGATTTCTGTCTTGTTTCTTCATGAAAAACGTGTATATTTTGACATGCTTATGTCAAAGCTAATAAATTTTTCTCTGTGTTTCTGACCATGCAGACATAAATTAAAAGTATCTTGCATCAGAGTATGAGTGAATCATCTCAGGAGAACGGAGATCACGTGTTGGGCAATCAAGTGAATTAGTCTTCTGAAAGAAGCAAACCAATGAAGATTTGTAGTAAAACTCTGTTTCTTGATCGGTTTAAGCAAGACAGGGATATTCCCTGACACTAAAAGGAACTCTGATATTAGGCTTATGCAGGATTTAGCTCTCACCGCACCAACGCTACTCTTTTCAACAAAATTCAAGAGATTCCAAAATAAATTTTTGTTTGTCCTCACTTTCTTGATGTTAGTTATTAAGTTTAACGCTTGTTTCATTGAGCAGTGGCAGTGTTGAAAGGCAGAAGTGACTTTGAAACTAATGAACTTGAGTTGAAAGGGAATTTTAAGCTGAAAACAAATTGAAAAAATGGCTATTTCATTCACTCGACCGGAAATATAATGCAAAAGAAAGTCTTCATTTTTACAACGGCTACTTTTATTCTTTGCTCCAAAAGAGACTAGATCTAAAATGACCTTGTCTTTAAAAAACTATATTCTGAAAATTAACTAACATAGCTTTCAAATCCCCTTCTGAAAAGAAATAAACTAAAATTAGACACAATATCTTTTAGTTAATACATCGTAAGTGACTGAAAAGCTGCCGGCGTCGATTGCACTTAGTTCTTGAATAAGCGGAGGGGTCCTAATAAGTAGATGGTTGGAAAATTCCTCAAGATGACATAAACGGGTTTCAGATTAAGCGGGGGGAGGTAGGAATAAGTGGATGGGGTCGGATCTTGGAAGAAATATGCAAGAACCAGCACAAATAGAAAATACCCTGATTTATATCACTTGAAGCAAATACTTTTCTGCACCGTGCCACAAATACCTCATTCATTACATGGGTACCTCAACAAAAGTACCAAATTTTTGCAAGTTCGTCCTAGAAAAAAAGCGGGGGGTTGGGGGGCTTGAAAACTATTCGAAAATTGAAAATATTTGTTGTCCTCTGTATCGAGCAAATTTTAATAAGCTCACCTTCTGAATAACCACCCTTTCTCGTGCAATCACCCCGGGTTATGATCTTATGTGTAAGTAAGCCCCCAAGGTGGCTGTTCGGTCACTTACGGTATTCAAATTACGACACTTGAAAAAGTAATTTGTACTTATAATGCAGCAAGTTGCAATTTGAAGAAAATTTGATACTACCCAGATCTGAAAAAGTCGTCTATGTGAGGAAGCTCATTAATTACAAAAGAAATAAAACAATTATCTACCTTCTAGACTGCTAAATTGGATTTCAAGATCAATAATATGTGTCAATATGCGCAACAAGATATAAAAATCGACATGCCGAAAAGCATACTATCAAGTCACAGAATGTTGTTGAATAAATTCGACTGTCGACAGCAAATTGACTTGTCTGTAGAAGCCTTTATTCATCTTCCAAGTGCTGCCAATTACACAGCTCTGCATGATGATAGCATCGGCAATGAAGCCTAATACCTTGTGATAAATACACGTTTTTTTTATAAAAAAAGTTTATAAGAAAATGAGGCTCAAATCGTCAAAATCTTAAGAAAATCGTAAGAAAATCACGAGGCTCATTTTCCAAAATGAAGTGTTTTTATAGGCCAAAAATCGGTAGTTCGTCGTCATTGCATTCAACATGTTAAAGATGGAATTCAAATTCATGTATACAATATTCATAATGAAATTTTAAACCACTGTAGCCAGCTTATTTCAGTAAAAGTTAAGAAAAATTTAAGAAAATCTGAGGCTCAATTTCGGGAAATGTTAAGAAAATTGAGGCTCAGGCAAAATGATGATTTTCTTATAAAAAAAACGTGTATTTGATATAACCAAAGAGTTGCTCCAGCTATTCATCTTGCTGTGAAGCAATGTACAGTGATACACTTATGAATCACAACACTATCTGCAGCGACAACGGTGCAGCTTTTGAAAGCATTTCACCACGACCTCTTTTAAGAAACGGCCAACAATCAGTATGACCAGCAAGGAATTGAGAGACACTAGCATTAAACCCAATGCAAACACATCTTTGTCATTTTCCATAATATCTTCATCTCCAATGCTGCTTGTTTTTGTCACACTGTAGCACAGGTTTACGGTAACAGATACCAATGCCAACAGTTGCATGTAATTATCAAATGAATCCTTCATTGGCCATTTTCTAGCATGCAGCAGCACAAATAGAATGCTCAGTAGTATGTTGCTATAGAGACCAATTTTGACATTTTGAAGGAGAAAACTGCTCACGATAACCATAACCAGTTTCCTGATCATTTCTATGAATTCCCAATACCAGCAAGATGCTTTGTAATTGCCATACGTCATCTTAAGAGCAAATTTAGCAACTGATTTCACTTTAGAGCTTCGTGCATTGTACTCTTGCCATCCAAAAACATAATCATCTTCGTTCTCTTGTGAGTCATCACATTCAATGCTCAGATTTCTTTGATTCGGTCCCGCTACTTCCTTCTTCGGTGCGAATCTCCACAATAAATACAGCAATAGGCATGGCAAGCCAAATGGAAGTAGAAGAGAGACATAGGCATAGTTCACATTGAATTGATTGTGACCGACTGCATTTGGACACTCAACACTGTAGTCATTGCGTAGGTATGATATCATATTGAGACAATGTCCATTTTCTTTCGCGGTGCAAAGCCTGTGACAGCTGAAAGGTAAGACATGAAATACATTTGTTGATATGAAAGGATATGTGGCAAAGAAAAACAATACCATGGATTGTAGACAGTTCTTTATTGTGATCATCTGCTTCTTTCTAAACATTTCTTTTGAGGCACAAAAGTATGGAATGGATGCACTAAGAACGCCGTAAATGAGAATGAGAGAAGGAACAGCTGCTATTGCAATCAACGTGATCCAAAACTCTCTAAGTGCATTTAGTCTCCAATCGGATCGTATGCAGTGCAATGATGGCACCTTCAACACCGACAATTGAATAAACTCGAACACTTTTACTGCATGCGTGAGAGTAGATGGCCATTGAATACTTGAGAAAGCTTTGATAATCCGAACCAACACCTGGTAGAATCCCATTAGAATTTTCAAACTTGATTGAATCAAATCAGCAAAAGTTCGTTCGTTCTTCTCATTGACCTTGCTAGCTAGAGTTACATTAGCTAGCTTTGACATTAACCAGCAAAGGAAGACAAATGACAAAAAGTACGCAATGCATTCCGCTAAGGAGACAACTGGAGATGGGCATTTCAAACATTTGTTGAATTCTCTCATATACCCTGCGTCACACACAGAACAAAGTACGCCAGTGTATCCTCTTTCACATAATGCTTCAACTCCACCTTTACATGACCGTGGAATAGGGCACTTGTGTGCAATCGGTAAGTTGCATTTAAAGTGGCTTGTTCTAGTGTCATAAGAAGCATTCTTTGTATCGAGATTTGCGATGAACGATTTAAATGAATCTTTGCATGATGCCATTTCCTTCCAGCTCATCCAATAACCCTTTCGTAGTTCTGGGTAGTCCTTTGTACACTGAAAGCCACCTAAAGTACACTTCTCACAACCACCAAACCGATATGTGCGCGAATATCCTGGTAAACAGGGACATGCTCTATAACCAGCAGAAGTATTTGTGTTGGTGCCTTTTGGACAGGTTAAACAGTCGAGTGGACTTTTTCCTGGACCTTTATCAGGAGGCACATATTGGCCTAAAGGGCACCTTTTGCAGTTAGTTGATGCTATCTCATCCTGATAAAATCCACCATCAGGGCAAGGCTCGCAGTTCATTCCATGATAAGGTTGTATTGCTGTATCATATTCTCCAAGTTTGCAGGGGTAGCATTTATAAGGCAAACCCCCAAAGCATTTGAAGCCATTTCCTACAAGACCTTGTGTTGCTGTCTGTATCATTAAATTTGTAGAAGGACTGCAGGTCAACTTAGCTTTTATCAAAAATGGCGATGAAAAGGTCTGAAATGAACGACAGCTTATGTGAACATGGGAACTTGATGTCATATCCTGAAAATCGGATGTCCTCATGGTGCTAATGCGTGGGTTACCAAAAAGTAGCAATAAATGTGGCCTATTTTTCATCCCTTCTAGTAGACCTGCTATGTCAGTTAAGTTATTGTTGAAAAGAAATAACTTTTGAATGGACATGTTGCGAAATATACCATTCTCAATCTGCTGCAAGTTGTTTCTTTGAAGATGAAGTTCAACAATTCCCTGAATGCCACGAAAGCAGTTATTTTCTAAAGATGTAATGTTGTTCTCTGAAAGTATTACTCCTGAAATTAGTGGATTGGGTCCAAATGACCCTTGTTTAATTTTGCGTATGCTGTTGTTTGCCATGTCCAGCAAAAAATACTTGATCCCAGTAAAATCAAAAGTTTCTATCCTATTTGATGATAAATCAATCTTAGATATATCATGAACACCAAAACTATTCCCGTTAACAATCTTTATCCGATTTTTCTTCAAATTTAATTCATTTAATCGCCGTATTCCTGTGAGGTCAGGAAGCTCTGTTAAATAGTTCGACTCAACATTAATTGAGGTAAGATTCTCGCAGTACTGAAATATTCTTCTTGGTAGCTTTCTGATTCTGTTTTCATTCAAATTAATGTAGTAAAGGTGGCTTAGCCCATCGAAAGCCCCTTTCGCTATGCTCTGAATGCCGGTATTTGCTAACTCAAGACGTAATAGATTTTGAAATTCTTTGAAATCCTCTGCTTGTACTCTTTTCATTTTGTTGCCACTTAGGTGTAAGAACTGCACTGATCTAGGGAACATGGAAAGATTTCCATCCAATTGTAAGTTATTTGAATTTACTGATATATAAATAATATTGTACGCATCTTTGTTCTTGAATATTGCTGCAACACTTTCAATTGAGAGTAAGTTATAGCTTAGATCTATCCGTACTAAAGTTTCTGGGATTCTAAATGGTTTATTAAGGTGGCAGTGCCTTAATGATAGCTTAGTTAGATTGGTGAACCTAAGAAGAGAGCGCTCTTGTATCTTCAGATGTGGATTATGTGATAGATCGAGGTCTGTCACATTTGACGGTATCCAATTTGGTATTCTTGCTAGGTTTTTATTCACGCATTTTACTATTGTTGGATTCGAGTATGAGCAACCATTTGAGAAACATTCTGCACCAAGAAGGAGATGAGCAGTAAACAAAACAAACATTCTCTTGAAGTTAGAAGTCCTCCTTAGCCTCGAAACCATTGTCGTCTCTTTCCAGGTGTCTAGAAAAATCATTATAATGTAAATAGAACGGTGTAGAATTTTCAAACTTATAATCTGAAATAGGGCTTAGCTTACCAGCTTCTAGACGGCTTATAGCGCAGTATAAGGACTTTTTCATGATTACATCATTTTGAGGTAATAATATAAGTGGAGACTTTCAGGCAGTGGTAGCCTACTAGCAAAAGCGTAAACTGGACTTTAAGGCCGGTGTACGCTGGTGCCAGCTGAATGGGATGTTCGTCACTCAAGAGTTAATGAATGGTGTTGCCGGTTGAAAAACTTCTAAGGGTAAACATATACGATGAGCCGATGATACGCGAACCTATTATTCCGAATAGCTTCGTCTATTGTTTCATTGTATAAAACAGGGTGAATTAAACGCCACGTACTTGAAATGAGCCCGTTGGATTTTGATGAGCCTACTTGAAGAGGTTCATGGTTGGTTCATCGCCATTTTATACGATGGAATAGTTCGTCGATGAACATATGATGGTCCGAAAATTCGGCTTGGAATGTTAATGTGAGCAAGCCAGTACAGTAAAATGATTAGGGGAACGACCGTTATTGATTGCGTATTTGCATAGGGGTATTATAACTAAGGGCCTGACAAAAGCATAATTTGGGGAGGAGTGTTAATAAATGGAAGTGAGTATAGTTTGTCCATAATCACTGCAATAGAGGGGTTGTTACTAATTGGGGAGTGTCGATGTTCAATAGATAGTAGGGGAAACCAAACATTTTAAAATTATTGCTATTAGTTAATGCAAAAAGTTTTTAATATCAGTTCGTTATTGTTTATTTTTAGGACGTCTCCACAAGTGTTTACTTTACTTATTACTATCTTGTATAGCATGTTTTGATTTCCTTACTTGCTAACATTGACTTACGTTCACAAAGTCAATGTATTTTATGTGCTTATCCTTTTTAAGCTTTGAAATCTCTATTTGGGGTTGGATGTGCATAAAATGGGGGGTTCAACTTTCTTCAAAATTGCATAGCTATGGGGTTTTAATAATTGGATGATGAAATTTTTCAAACAGTTGCAATCGCCCTCCCCCCACTACAATTCGGTGCCAAAGAGTAGTTAACATATCTCATGTTCTTCTTGTATATTGGCAGAATTTTACTGATGCAGATGAAACAAGACTGGCGCAAGTACGACATTCGTGAATTCGTAGTATCACTCTTGTTTAACTAAGGACCTCTTTACACTACAACTTTTAACCTTGGTTGAGCCTGAGTTGACGCTAACCAGGTTTAGAATTTCGTAATGTAAACGCTTCTAACCTGGGTTCATCCCAGGTTAAGTCAACCCGTCTCCGAAGGTGGGAACCCAGGCTAGATTTTGCAAAATGTAGTGTAAACGCAAACTTGGGTTGAATCCTGGTTAACGTTAGCTGCGCGCATGCGCTCTTCAGGCCTTACATAAAGACAAGAAAGCAGGAAGTCACATCACTCATTGTTGTGGGCTGCTCCTCTGAGAAATGCGCACTTATGTTGCAAAGCAAAGATAATGAATGATGGAAAGAAAGCAAGGCACTTTTGGAAAGCAATATAGTAGTAAGATTAATTGAAGCAAAGGTGGATGAGAGGTTTATGTAACAGCTCGATTCGTGCAAAAGAAAAACAGCCTGTAATTGAGAAAAATGCGTAAAGATTGCAAGGGGCAGTTGACTACGTTCTACAGTAGGTCCATTCCTTCATTGGTGCATCGTATAAAGCATGGATTTTGCCGCACCACTGATTCACCTGTTCCACAACAGGTTCTACCCATCATCTGTTCATCGTATACATTTACCCTAAAAGTTCTCAGAAAGTGGTAGGACTCAAACATTTCTTGGAAATCGCAGCTGAATAATAAATTTCAAGAGAAGAGCCACGACAAAAAACATCTTTTCCTCTTTATTTACTTCGATATTTCATTAGTTCGACATACATAAAAAAAATATTTAGACTTAGCCAAAAGATATAGACGGTGTTAATACAGACTTAGCCGATAGACATGAACGATGTTAAAGCGTTTCGAGACATCATGTCTCATCCTCAGTTAATATAAAAGTGCCAGTTGGAGGTTTTATAATTGAAATTGGAGAAAACATACAAGTGGGAAATCAAGGAAAGTAAACTCACGGGGAAAACATAAATGGAAATAAACCTAATTGGGGAATACCACCAACCAGCGAAAACACTATTAATGCCTAAATAAGGAAATTGAACTATCAAAAAAGGGAGCTATGGTAAACAGGCTATTATATAAGTAAATAATACGTATTCCTTACTTAAAATTGCTGGTTTCTGAAGGCGTTGTTCTTTCCTCTATTCTATATGCAGGCTCACATTGCCAAAGTTATGCTCTATTAAAACCATGCATGGAATTTAGAGAGCAAGCGTTCTTTAATTTGAATCCATTTAGAGATTTTGTAAAAGAATTCCGCTGGACCGGAGTACACAGCAACAGTTTCTGGTTATGGTTTGGCTTTTAAGAATGTTTATATATAACATTTTCTGACTAGGCAAAAAAACGAGTTGGATTGAGGAGCATGACAATCTGCTATGCTGAGGAATACTAGTCGAGGAGCCTTATAATCTTGTGCATGAATCCAAAGAAATGAAAAGATGCTGGGATCAATGAGAAATAGACTTGTGAAGTTTGAAAAAGCCTTCCGAAATAAGAACAAGTAAGAGTCTAGGGCAACTGGCACTGCTTTGCATAAAGTTTTACGCCTGGCCAAGGTTTAGAGGAAATGATAGAAAGAAGTGAGAATATAGATCAAGAAAAGGGTACCCATTTTGTAGAAAAGTGGTATGTACAATAGTAGGAGAAAGGAACTGCTGTTTTCAGTTTTGAAATTTGGTTTTGACTTTTCATAGCTGCAAATAATCATGAAACCTATTGATATTTGCATTTTGGTAGTTTCATACCTATATTTCAAAACCATAATTACTAGCACACATAAACACTTAAAAATTGAACCTCGACATTTTCGTTGCCCTTCGGCAACCATTTCGGTTTGAATTGCTCAATTTTCTCGTAATTTTTCACTGCGAAGGTTGCTGAAGTGTAACGAAAATTTTGAGGTTCAGTTTTTAAGTGTTTACGCGTGTTAACAATTAACTCAGTGCGCCGCTATATGCCGGCTAGGAGGCAGACAGTGAGAAGAGAAACGATGAATTTTTGCAGTACTTGGGTTCGTATCTCATTTTATATTCCAAGCGTATACAACCAATTGAAATTCCAAGTATATACTACCAATACAGCTAGCTATCCAGTGGCCCTTGCAATGCACCACTTTTGATGACAGTGTGGAAGGGGCTGGTATAGTTATTGCTGTTTGACCACAACTAAAATAGATATGCATTTTCATTTGATGTATTCAGCTGTATTTCCATTTGGATTTATATATTCATACATTGGTGGCTCTGGCATGCAACTAATTCTTAGTGCAGCCTGAAAAGGGTCTGCTATTATCCACAACAAATCTAACTATTACTATGCAAAGCTAGCTGATAGCCCTTACCTTGCAAACATTCTTCTACAGTGTGAAAGGGGTCTAATAGAATGTATAAACTAACTTGAATAAATAGTGACGGAACACAATTAGCTACAAACAAAATATAAATGCCACCTAAGTGGTGGCCATGACCGTTAAATACAATACAATATACACAAACAAAATTATTCTGTAATGTTCACGTAACAAGATTGCTCTATTTTAGAGGCTTTATGACAAATGACATTTAGCGGTATTACATCTTAGCTATAAACTGCATTCGGAAATGGTATCTCATTAAGCCTTTACAGCAATAGACTATTCTCTACACCTTATATGATCAGATAAAGGGATGGGATTAAGTACAGAAAAGATGAGAGAAGCAGAGGCAGAGGTGGAGTTAGCGAACTGGGGGGTGGGGGTGCAGGTAGGGGATACGACCCATGGGTACCTATATCAGGTGGAATAGAATAGGAGAATAATTCAAGTACAGCTATATAGAATTTCTTCTTTACTAAGCTAAGTGCCTACAGACAAAGACTGGAGCTGAACACTATTACCTTGTGGCCTGACGCACCTTCTGCGTTAAACGCAGATACCCGCGTATATGCCTCATTAGTAAGTTCACTAAAGACATGAAGCTGCCAAAGTACAATTTGAGCAATATGCACGGGATCTAATCAATACATTGGCTAGATCGAATATATATTGATATTAGCTGCATGCGAAAGCCAAAATTTTTCTCTATTTCGCTATAGAAGAAATTATTTGGGAAGCCGCCGTCTCGAGTTAAAGGTCTGGATGAGAATGATGACAATAAACAGAGGAAAATCTTTGACTTCTGTAAGTCAAATAAATGACTAACATTCTGATATTGACACCAGGGACGTAACCAAAGAGGGGTGCGGAATCTAAGTAGAAGTAATATTTGTTGACAAATTGAAATTGCCCATCCCTAACAATTTCTCTAGCTTAGCTCTTGATTGCGACGCAAACTTTCTAAACTCTCCATCAAAATTCCTGGATGTGAAAGGTTTGACATTATTAAAGGTGTAATAGTTTCCACTCCCTACTAGAGTCATAGTTAGTAGAGAAGAGAGAAAATAGCGAAATTGGAGCTAAATATCGATATGAAATGAAAAGGGGATCCAGGCAAAGGAAATGGTACAGCAAACATGTAACAAATCACAGTGAATGAAAAAGGGATATTTAGGGACGCATCAAACTAGATAGGAAATAACAGACTATAACAAAGAGACAAAAAAAGACGAAGAACAGACAAAAAATTGAAAGAAAAGCATGAAATGTGTAGGCGCGAAGCAGAGGACATGACAACAGTGAATAAAGAAGGCAAAGAGAATATGGGGTGTTGACCAGATGGAGAACAGAAGAAGGGTCCCTCAAAGAGGAAATGTTTGAAAGCAAGTGGACTTGGTTAATTTTTGACTACTGAGTTCAAAAATTGTTGGTATACAGGCGTTGGGTCGCGCCTTCATGCTCATTTTCATGAGTTAAAGTCTCGTTAAGGTGAGAGTGATCAGCGCATCAAGTTAATGCCATAAGCAGGGGAAACTTTTGTGAAAAAGGATGCACTTTTCTAGTTATGTACTGCTAAGCATAAAACCTGATCGTATGCTGCCAATGGGCGTGGTTTCCAGTCTCGTTTTAATGTTGGAATGACTGGGTCAATGATATAGAAATGCCTAAATGATATAGGAGCTAGATGTCTAACTCGGGGGCTTGCACGTTGTATCGAATGAGGCTAGCTTTGTTTTGGCGGTCATTTTGAAAAGTGGCAAAAAGGGCTATCGCTAGTACTGAGACCTTATAATTTGGTGAAAAGTAAGGGCTGATTTCGTAGTTTCGCACAGATTTTCAATGTGTAAAGTGGTAAGTTGGCATGACTTATCTCTTTTCTTATTAATTCCGTCTGAATTTCGGTGATTCGTGTATTTTTCGTGACGTTTCAAGTAGTTACAAAGATGGCAGTTGCTGTGGAGTGCTTCTTACATGTTCAAATAGTACTCTGCGAAGTTTTCTTTTACAAGAAAATGAAGTTATTAAGAACTATTTCAATTTCTCTTGCTCCAGTAGTTACTCTGAAGACTTTTGCTATTCTTCTCAAAGACTTTTTGTTATTCTTATGAAAGAAAACGATTTTTCTGACAGCATAGGTCAGTAACGTAAACAGGCCTCAGTTTGCATTCTTTGACTTATGCGCAGAGAATCGTTACCAAACTGTGGCACGTGCGCGGGTGGAAGCTGTGGAAGTAACGCCAAACCTATGGATTGCGCTGATGGAAGTAGTGAAAGTGGCTCAACGAATAGGGCTTTCACCGAAGTGTGGCACAAATTACACGGTATTGTGCGATTTGGCGCGTGTGCTGGTGGAACTAGTTAAAATAGTACAGTAAACAGGGCTTTCACCAAATTTTGACCAGTGCGCGGGTGGAAACAGTCAAAATGGCCTGGAGAGAACAGGCCTAAAATGAAAACTTACTCGTGCCCACTCTTTTATTCTCTTCATCGAAATAGTTGCTAAAATTTTACGTCATTTATCAATGCAAAACATAGAAATGGATACATGAACGACAAACGAAAAATGGAACTAAGTAGGCAACACATTGATTAATCAAAGTAGTCAGTCTGTGCTGACAGAAATCAGCGGGTTCTTCAGTTTTTCGTAAGTGTTCACCTAAAGCTTGTGGTTCTAGTTATATTTGCGAAAAATTCGCTACCACAGTTGCCACGTTGCATAAAATTTGCATTGTAAAAATTTTTCATTATTTACCGAGGGGTTTATACCGAAGAGTAATTGGGATGGGTTAAAGAAATTGCCTGACAGAGGAATGTTGTTCAAATACAGTTAAAACAATTTCAAAGTTGGCCAAGATGATTCTTTGGGTAGAAGATCATTTCTCTTTGCTACCGAACCTTCTGAAAATAATGAGTAGTGTACATATTTCACAGACTCGGGCCGCACCAACTGTACCCTTTAAATTACTTGATGCTTCGCGATACGTGCATGAATTGCCAAAATTCAGAAGACTTGAAAAGACAAGATACAAATCATGACAACTCACCACTTCATACGCTTAAAATCCATGAGGACCTTTATGAAATTGGCCCCTACCTTTCTCTAAATTAACAGGCTTCAGTACGGGCGGTAGTACTTTTTGCCACTTTTCGAAATGATCGCCTTGCCTCACTCTGAATCAGCGAGTTAGATATTTAGCACCTTCAGCGCTTCTGTATCATTGGACTGCGTTTGATAAAAGCTGTTCTTGAGATTGAAAACGAAGTTAAAAAAGTAAAGCAATGGATGTAGTAGTGGCAATCTTGAGCTGCCTCCTTTGAAAGCAGCTTATGACATTGACACTAGGTTGATCTTTCATCATAATTTAAATGGTTTCGCGTGCGTGCATGTTATGGAAATGGAATGTTCAGTAGCTAAGCAAGGAACGCTAAACAACCCTAGCTACACATAATTTCGGAAATACGCTTTATTCATCTTCTTCCATCACATGATGAGAACCATCTTCTAAGACAATATTATGTAAGAATTTAGCGTTTTCTTCATCTTCCAAGCAGTTAATGAGCAATTGGCTAACACCATCTGGATAAGAATTACTGGTCTAGTTAACTCGTCCCCTTTCATCCCAGTCACGATTTATTGGAACTTTTATGTTGAGAATCAGTTAGTTACTATTTCTGAATATCAATGGAACATACTCAGCTCACATGATACGATATTTTACATTTGGTACTAACTTTACAAGATGGTAAAGTTGGCAAAAGGCTATGATCGACTATTTTCATCTCTCTTTAAAATTTTTGCAAGATCTTAGTTCAGAGCTTGTTGACTGATGATTCTCACATGTTTTCCGCACAGTGAGAAAAGAGAAAGTTCTTTTTAATCCTTATGAAACATGGTCAGGAATTTGAAAGAACAAACAAAAATTTCAGAGAGCACAATCCATGCAGATGACGCTTTCTGAAAAAAATTGTGCGAAATGACAAGTTGCCTGATGGCTTTGCAATAATTTTGTAAAAGCAATGCATATTTAGAGAGGAAAGGAAGTATTCTATTCATTTTCACTCTAATTAATATTTATGCACTTTTAGCATTTCAGCATAAGAAAAATGAATACTTTCAGAATTGAAAGGAAAACAAATAGACTAAAATAATTAGGATAAAAAGCTTGCATTCATAATTTGTTTCAAACATTCATATAAATTTATTTATTACATATAATTATACACCTCTCATAAAATGGTAGTGTACAATTGGCTAGTTTCTCCTATACATGAAAATTATGTAAACAATTTTTATAGTTTACTATTGGCTACTTAAATTTACAATCATGTTATGGCTAGTAGTTTGAGAGTTCCGGGTCACACCATCATTTGTTGCGACAGCAAAATATAAGAAATGAAGTTCTGATCACGATTTCATTATTTTTCTGATTGTGAAGGTCGTCCGGTCAGTGTTCATTTCTAAATCTTTCATTACGTCAACAAAATCGGAAGAAGACATATCGAATAGTCCAAGTGAACTTATAGATATGTTGCCAAATTTGACCTGTTTGTAATTTTCTATCAGCTGATTTACCAGCTCAAGGTATTTGAGTCTCTTTCGATTTGAACTCTTTGCCAGATTACATTCAAAACCTACTGTTGACTAAATTGTGGGGCCATCCACATATTACATACGAACAGAGGGAGAAGGGGGACTCAACGAAAAAAGTGCGTTTGCGTGCAAGGGGAGGGGGGTTTCTGCCATTGTGTACGTACGCAATACGACTGCTGCACTGCAGCTAGTGACACCTATAATACAATAGATTTTTGTAAACAGTCTTCAGTTCTCAATATATGTGAAGGAGTCTGGTATGGAGAATGACATATATGCCCAGTAGACAGCATGGAAGGAAGGTGTGAGAAGAAAGGAAGAAGGTAAAATTGCGATGTAGGATTTGTTAGAGATAGAATGCTTGAAGTTTTTTAGAAGACAGAGGTTATTGGTTGTACATACATTTGTTGGAAATAGCTGTATCTTGCTGGAATGGCCTAAATAAAGTTTATAAGAACATTGAAGCTCAAAATCATTGAAATTTACGAATATGTTAAGAATAAAACGAGGCTCAATCTTCTACAAGACGTAAGAATTTTTTACAACCTAGTTCTGCTACTGCTTTCAAATGTACTTTTGCATTATCGATGCAAAATATAAAATCGTATTTAGTTTTAAGATGCAGTAAAGCATCAACAAAGATTGGAATATTTTCCCCAAAAAAATAAAAGAGTAATTTAAAAATAATATTAGGCTCAAAATCAGAAGCAACTAAGAATATAAAGGCTCGGCAAAAGCTAGATACCGTAAAAGCTTTATTAAGCCCACACTTGCAAGCAGAAATTGCAAATAAGCACCCCCTTTTCCATTAAGCCGCCTCTCTCATGAAAGTTAATGATTGAATGGGCTCTTGAGGCATGCATAATTTTACAAGATGAAATTGCATGCGTAAAATATGGAATGTGTAAAGAATTGTGCTTCTTGGAAACCTAGAAGACACTGATCCTTCGAGGCACACCGAAAGGAAGAAATTTGTTTAGAAGATATCCCAGCAGTACCAATTCACCTTGATGATGCATATGAAGATGAGAGCATTACACTTCAAAATTTAACAAACTTTCGAAGTTGCTAGCAAAGATTGTTCAATGGAACAAGACAAAGAGTATGTATAAGAGCACTTGTAAAAAGCTTTTATTATGAGATAGCAATGACTGGTTATTTGGGGGTCACCTTGAAGGTACGACAGGGGGTCATCTAGAAAACGTAGGTTTGCATGCAATAGGGGAGGGGGGATAAAAATAAATGAAAATTTTGTCTACGTACTATGTGGATAACTCCTATGTAAATACACGCTTTTTTTATAAGAAAATCATTATTTTACCAGAGCCTCAATTTTCTAAACTTTTCCCAAAATTGAGTCTCAGATTTTTTAAAATTTTTCTTAACTTTTGCTGAAATAAACTGGCTAGAGTGGTTTACACTTTCGTTAATACTATTGTATACTTGAATTTGAATTCCATCTTTAAAATTTTGAATGCAATAACGACGAAATTACCAATTTTTGGCCTATAAAAACACTTACTTTTGGAAATTGAGCCTCTTGATTTTCTTAAGATTTTCTTAAGATTTTGACGATTTGAGCCTCATTTTCATATAAACTTTATTCTTATAAAAAAAACGTCTACACTTGTTGTGAAAGTGAAAGACGAGGTCAGCGTGAAGACGATCTCCTGCAGTGACAAAAGAAGTGGCAAAACCTAGAAAATCTGCATTGAGAGTAGAACTTGGAGTACACTGGAATATCTTAGCTAGAAACTGAAGAATGGAAACGCGTTGCCATGTAAAGTGACCCTGATTGAGATGGATTTGACAGCCAGCTATGATATGTAAGAGAGATTCTGACTGAAAACAGAATGAAGAATCCGATGTTGATGACAAACCCCATTTAAGCAGATTGAAACGGTTGGCAGTGTATTATTGATTTACTTTGCTGTGAAATTAAATATATTCTTATATACACCAGTAACATTTAGCATGTCAGAAAATTTGCAGCACATCAATATTGCTAGTCGATGTTGTATTACTGATAAAACGCAAGGAGAACCTTCTCTGTTGACAAATTGGGGTTGCTAACCCTCCAACACTTCGCCTTAGTAGGATTCCTGGGCTTAGTGAGTGTCTCATTCATTTTTAATAAAAAGACTTAACAGTTAAGGGTTTCATACCTCCCAATATTTATCAGGCTGAAAATTTAAAGGAATGTTTCAATGCAAGAAGAAACAATTTAAGCTGCTAGAACTTGTGTAGAGTTAACATTATATCCATAGTCCTGTTACATGAGTACATGCTCTCGTGAGGGGGCAAGGTATGTTTGCTTCAGTAGTAGATGCTGTTGGGCAACAAGCAGTTGCGTGGACTTGTAAAGTTTGTTGGTCTTTAAAGGCTCGAAACAGTTCATTTTTGTATAATATAATTGTGGATAGGCCATTTTCAGCTTCGTCTTCTGTAACGTGAATGTACAGTAAGTACAACTACTTTGAGCCGATAGAATTTTGGATAAGAAACTTCGTCAAAAATACTTTTCTGAAAAAGTGCTTTTATTTGGACAAATCAACTGTTGGACAACTTTATTGCCAATCTTTTCAATGATGAAGCCAAATCCATAAGTGGATATTCACTCATGAATCTCATTGTTGTTGATGAACTAGTCAGAAACTTGTATGATGTTTACTCTCGAGTTTCGAATATTCCGGGCGGGATGACTACTCATCTCGGAGAAAAGTGCCAGCGAAGATATGCTCATTTCACCTACCCCATTTATCTTATCTAACACACCTTCCACCTACTTCAACGAAAGAATGAGTACACTCCACAAAGTTTTCAATGAAGTTTCAACCATAGAGCAGGAATTCAAGTTAAAGGATCTTTTGTGGCTTGATTTGACACACATTTCAATCCAACCTATATATTTATTTTGAGCAAAAGTTCCATCCACATCGCATATTTTTCACAAGGAAATTTTCCACGCACGTTGTTTATTCTATCTAACCGGATAGATGGGATTCCCAAAGGCAATCTGAAGTTAGCCCCAGCTAGTGAGATTCCCAGTAAAGCGGAGCTCTCAATAACTGCCATTTGATTACTTTAAAATCTGTTGTCATGGAATATGACGTAGGCCATGCGGGGCAGGATGGAATGTGCGCTATCCAGCTTTTGATAACATATTCTGTTGAGCTAGAGGAGGCATTTGTTTTCATCAAAGCAGTATTCATCTTCATTGAAGTGAAGACAGTATACAGACGTTTTACAAATCCTTAACAAGCCATTAGCCATCACAAGGTAAACTTGAAATGATGTGACTAGGTCCTCACCAACTATATCATAAGCCTTAGTGCAAAGTTTGATGACAAGAGACAAAAGTTGTCCGGGCTGCACATTTAAAAGGCATGAGGGGTGCTAGGTATCCCATCATAAATTCAGTGTGCCCCACCAACCAAATTTCGCTCCTGCCGCACTGCGTTAAAGGTTGTATGAAATTATTCAGTTTCGTGCAGGGAATAGATTTCACAAATCAACGCTTGACTGGAGGGAAAGTTATGCAACATTCTGGTCTCAATCTCAATTATGCGAGCAAATTTGCTGCTGGGATTACAGAAATTGGTCCCTCTTAAGCCTGGTTCACACCAGTGGGATTATGTTATTCTCACTGGAATTTCAGAGAACTTTTTGGTTATCTCACTGAGGTTAACGCCTGAAAATTTTCTCACTGGGGCAATTGCAGTGAGGTAACCAGTGAGAATAATATTACAATGGCTTGATATTAATCTCACTGATATTCTCACTGAGCAAATGATGCCGCTAATCTTCCTGACACCAACACATATTGTGACGTTGGATCAAGTCAAAGAAATAGAATTTCATCATCACCTTCTTGTCACACTGGTACAACCCTGGAGGCAACGCCATCTTGAAGGAGTAGCGCTGCCAAATTCAGCGGGGACATTACGCTTACATATGAATTGACAAACTTTAAACTGCAGTGATGGGGAATATTAATTTCACATTGGGTAAGACAAAACTTCCGGACATTGAAAATATCCCCTACCCAAATATGTGCATTTTCCTTTCTTCGAACAGGTTTTCAATACCTTTTAGTTATGATGAGAACAAGGGCTGCAACTTTGCAAGTGTCAGTCAACTCACTATCCATTTCGCAAACTCTGAGTTTTTGCTCACTAAGTGAGATAAGCCGATGTGAACTCCGTGTTTTAATAAAAATGACTTCCGGCCTGAAATAATTTCACTGGATATTTCTCTCACTCAGTGAGATTATCATATTCTCACTGGTGTGAACCAGGCTTTAACGGAAGTCCCAGCTATTCGGGGCCCCAGTTTAGCGGGAGAATTATATGAAGATGTCTAGGGATTCTCAAGGGAATGAAAAAGTTGCCCCACTTAGCGGGAATCCCAGTTATCCCGGGTCCCAGTTATCAAGAATGTGGACGAAACAGTCCCGACAATATATTGGATGGATTAATAAGCAGGGTTAATGGAATACACGGGTGGCTGAATACATGAGTAAAATCTTCCGTATATATGTATAGGCACCTGTATTTGTACAAAAGAATCCTCGTTTGTCAATCTGAGTCTGTAATTCAAACCAGTACTACGTAGCGTGAAGATTCATGTTTCTTCCTTTTGTTTGCAGCTGAAACTCCATTTCATTCATATCTATTGATGATTAGAGAATTTTTCCACTCACCCTGCATATTCCAGCCCCCTGCTTATAACATTTTCTGGAAATTTATGACCTCTAGTACTATTGCAAAACCTCCCGTATATTCGGGGCTCAAGCGTACATTCTACTGATATTATAAATAGTCAGAAGGTGTAGGATATGAGTGCACACGGTTCCACCAAATCACGGTTTACTGGGACGTTATAGCCCTGGTAAAAGTAGTTTATGTACGAGTAAGTCAATAATAAGCAACAAATTGGCTGTTGGAGTAATGATGGTAATGGCTCTACTAAGGATGGCTTTTGTATGGCGTATCCATGCAAGCATATCTAAATTAGAACAGTAGTGATGTGAAACATGATCCACGTCAGTACGGAGTAAGTCCGCAAGTATGATATAAGTTGGTAACTTACGGCGGTTGATATTTCAGCAGATCTTGAAATGTGAAATGAGCAACCACAGGTGCGTAGTGATGCTTAGAGAATGACGGAAAATGTAATATGCGCTGTAAGTCAGGACCCGGCAACTCTCGCTCCAAACGTGAAGTCAGCCAGAAATTGATGACTGCGTGTAAATGTTAGCCACTTAGTATTGACATAGTTGTGGGCAATTGTATAGGCGCATGAATAGGAATGAATCACAAGATACAATAGGTAGAGGGGAAGTCCAAACCAAGTTAGGAAGGAGTATGTAGATAAAGTAGTGTGATCAGTAACAATACCAAAGAGTACCTGAAAAGGGTGATTGATGACCAAAAATCCGAAAATAGTAACGAAGAGATAATCAAGGTTTTGTTGAACAAGAAAGTTTTAAAGATTTTTAACAGTACTTCTATATGAGAATACCTAACAATCTAACGACAGGAATCTAATAATTTAGGCTGCTATAGAGCAAGATGGCGTAACTTCCGATGGTATTGGGCAAGAACTTTTTATCCTTGGTCTTGTTTTTCTTAGTTTTGCTGCTACTGATGTTGGTTGAAAGCATTGCAGATGTCACCACAACCTTGGGTAGCAACTTTATGCTAATAGAGAGGGCTCTGAAAATCTGTAGCGCTCTGTGAAAATGCATTGAATATCTTTTAGTGAATATCTCGATATATCTCGTAATATAAAACTGACTCACTTAAGTTGTACACTAATATTAATTTAATCCTACATAATTTACATTGCCAGCTATTCATTTACCTAATACCAAAAATTCAAAATTTTGTGAACAAAAGTCAGAAAAATATAAAAAGGGACAAAGATAGTTAACAGTGTAAAGTAACATAATGTGACCTATTGTCAAAAAGTAACCAGAAAGTGGCAGAAAAAAATTCTTTACTGTTTGCTTACCCTGCTGGTCAGTTGGTTGTAATTACACTTGGAGAGAAAATTGTAAAACTAAAAATAGCAAAATCCCAATGAAATGATATATATGATAAAGAAGTATTGGCGAGCAATCCAAAGTGGGAGCTTATTTTCCAGTTGTGGCGCCACAAGGGGAAGACTGGGGAAATTTTCCCACTCCCCGCACATCTCGTCGAGATCAATTTGCTAATTATTCAGAATTCAACACGAAAATGTTAGGGCTAGGTTGAGGGACATCTAGCTAGGTTTTCAAATGGATGTGGCAACCAAATCACATTGTTGCTTTAGGGTGTGGCACATAATATCTCCCCTTGTAGGTAATGGCTGGTATCACCCCTGTTAGCTTCCTTTGAATTTCTATGGCTATGGAAACAATATAAAGTAGAAAACAGGGAATAAATGGTAGTCCCAACAACGCAGGTCATGTGGAATCTAGCCTCTAACTTTACGTAGTCTTATTCAGAAGCGATTTTTCAAGAATGAGCAGAGGGCCAAAGGTGTTGAACTTCCCGAGTATATAAGAAGAAGACAAATATTAGAGTACAAGTATTGTGAATACGAAAAAAGGTGACCGGAAAATTGAGGCTCGAGTTAAAAGCTGCTTTCTTATTTAAAAACACGTATTTAGCCTTTGGTCCACTACTTTTGCCAACTCGATGAAACCTGGGGATACTTTTTCCTTTATCCCCCTAATATTCCTTATTGGTAACATTGTGATAAAATAAATAACAATGTAATAGAGAAGAGAAGATACGATTCATCGACGGTCAACCTGTGATCACCGTTAGTGACGTAATCGACATAGATTAGGGTAAGGACAGTTCCTAAGGGCCCCCAAGCTTTTGAGGTCCTGAAGGGGCCCCCAGAAGTATACTTTTTTGTACTATTTGAAGTGAAAATTAACATGGGGGCCCAATACTACAGAAATCCTATGAGTCCTGAGTGTCTCTGTTACGCCATTGATCAGCGTTTCAGTGGTTTAAGGATAGTACGCTTTACGCTTGTCAAATACTGAGGTCTGTGAGCTAATGGCTCTAGTAGCCTGGAGACAATTTTATTGTTCTGACTTTTATATAGGACTGTACATATCAAAATCAGTGCTGTTCGGTTCACGTTTTACGAATTCTATACACGTTCAGCCCCTCACATTTCATTCTTTCAATAACCCAACATAAAGGAAATCAAATTGGTAGCTCACTAGATAGCAAACCAATGCAATACCAAATACAAGACAATGGAATAACTTTGCTGTTATGGCACCGACAAAGATTTTGTTATCTTATTGGTCATATGCTTGAGATGCACAATATCAAAGTTACTATCATTTTCTCGAAATTTTCCTCCACCAATCTTGTATGCAGTATTGCTCATTGAAGTCGGCCTAAAGAGCCTAAGTATGAAAACAGTGAAAGAAACAAGATTTCATGGACAGAGGTTTCATGGTGGAACAATGTTTATAATACTAAATTCAGCGTAGACACATGTTTAGAATATTGCTTGGCCATGGAAAACACGTATTTCGACCGATAATTACTGCTTGCACACTATTATCACTTTTGCAGCTTATAAAGCGCTGTAAAGCTGCATATGGGCAAAAATGTAAACTAACAATATTTTTATGGGAAACATTGACAAAACTTAACAGAGGTCATGGACATTTGAGTCATGTGATATATAAAAGGACTTGTTTCCTGAATACCTTTTGTTAGTTATAGAGGAAACTTTGAATCTGGCCAATTGACTTTCAAGTCCAATTTATCGCTATGGAAATAAACTTGTCCATCCAAGGCAGTATCACAAGTTATGGATACAAAATGGCAACTCTCATGAAATTCTAATAAGGTTTTGCTATGAAATTAATAATTCTACCTATGAGTAATGCTTATAGAGGAGACATATTTTAGATACATTGGCGCGCACTTCTATTGATGGCTTAACTGTAGTGTAATTATTTGAGCCAGTTGTTTTATTAATTGTTGTTTTTGTTATATCCAGTAGCCAATGCTTCAAGTCGGGCCAACAGTTGATGTCTCGATAAAAAAATTTATTGATGGTGTAAAATGGCTATTGGATGAAAGAAAAACTGGCTCAAATCATTACATTACAGTTAAATCATCAAATCATTATACTACACCTCTGTTAAGGAATCATAGCTGGGAGTGGGAAGAGTAAATCGGGACCTCATTTTTTCCATAAGGTATACTTGGGGCTGTGGAGCCAAAGAAAGTGGAAGGGGGCCCAATATCTAGGTAACACTGCAATCTATTGTGAAGTTGGATCATAAAATAATGGGGATCAGAAGGTGTTGCCCCCTGGAGAATTTTTAGAGCCACACCCTTTACATCTCAGGTAATGGCCCCTTAGGATATATAGGTACACTCTTTCTAGTAAAAATTGGCAGAAGAAGTCATGGATATGCATTTGAGCACTTTCAACAGGCCTTTAATCCATGTGTTCAAGCATCAAATAGAAATAAGAGACCATTCACTGGGAGGTGAATATACTTTAAAATATTGCTTCTGGGGGCAAGTTTGAATAAAATAGGCGGGCAACTGCGTCCTTGTGGCACATGTTAAAAGAGTCCCTACAAAAGTTACTCTAAGTCGGAATTGTATGGACAAAGAGAATGGGGCAAGAGTGCAACTATCGGTGGTTGTGATTGCTTCTAACTTCAACATATGCAGAAAATTTTAATCAAAAAAGCGCCTTTAGTTTGGATCGCTTCCAGCTTCATCGTTGACAAGTGAAAGATATTTAGATCGCAACATCTCACAACATTTATTGATATATCATCGAAACGCAGCACAATGGCTATCAAATGAACTAGTTTTTATCCTCATATTTATGAGCTATTATGCTGGATCGTCTCTTTGATTTATTTTCTTCAAAGCTGCATGCGATAATAAGCTCTTTTTGAAAATTTTTGGCATCCCACGTATAGGTCTCTGTTTACATTTTCTAGTTGGAACATTTATAGCCTCTTTTTGATTCTTCCCCAAAGGTGTGTTACGTCGTCATGAAAATGGCTTATTGTGAATTTACTAACCAAAAAGCCACTTTCAAATTATTACAATATCTGCTTCTTACAACCTAAGAATAGAATCAAGATTTTGCTGGCAAACAAGCAAAGCGTGATTGTCAGCATAATTCCAGTTTGTTTTTCATATGTTCTAGAAAGATTCAAATTTTGTTTACTTTCAGCACTAGAAATCCCAGGACAGATCCATGAGGTACTACAGCCAATTTCTTTCGGTTATTAAAGGAATTATGCGTCTTTGCTACTCTATATTGTCTTTGTGGTAGCTGTTTTCTATGAGATGTAGCACATAAAATAATTCCATATGCCTCAATCGCTTATACATAATACAAATAAATTCTTTAATTTAAGGTTTCCTATGTATGGTAGCTAAAATACAGCTAATTCAAGCCAACTATTTACAAGATTCAAAAGATGGAAATAAAGGAAAATATGAAAATTATATATACCCTAATCCACAAAGAAAGGTCTGTCAGTTCCTACAGTTACAATGCATGCTTTTCTTCAACATCAGATATTTTTTAAGAACTATCAAAAAGTTGGAAGTTTTAAGTTCATTTGGCAATTTTGCCTACGCTCTTTGACCCATGAACTTTACTCTATCTGTACCATATTATGTGGTTCTCCCTTTTAGTAATTTCAGAAGGCTCGTGCTTCTTATCTGATACGGTATTACCTTTTAATTAGAAATTCCTATCATAAACAAAGCACTCAATTGATTTTTGGTTTTATAAATTCCAATCATCGTCAACTATAGGTCCTATGATTTATAGATACAAAATTACCTTCTTCTACAAAAGTGTCTATTACAGGGTTCATAGCAAACATGAGGCATAACACATTTTACAGAATAGCCTTGGAAAACTTAGAACATTCAAGGAATCTTCTCTAATATTTATCCAAGTCAGCAAAATGCCAGCTCATGCATGGTTTTCACAAAGTGGTTATTCCATTCGTTGCCAATATTTGCGAGATTTGTCATTTTGGATAGTGCAGTGCAAATATTCATACATATGACAGGTAGTAGGCTCCTTTTTTAGCATTATTTAAATGCCCATTAGCTATTTAGCAAACAAAGAGCATTTTCGACAGTCAATGGGTTAAGTTAGGGAACAGAAGGGGAAATGTCCATTGCATATTGGCTACTAACCCTCTATTAGAAAGAAAATCATGGCTTGCATGATGTGCAATAGCTTACTAGCTTTAGTCTGGTTTTAGCAGCAGATGAAGCTATTCAAAGTCTACTTTTCTCTGATAGCCATGCATAGAATTTTGTGGCTAAACTCCATTATGTTTTGGCAGTGATGCATTTGTTCGGGGAGGGGGTCATGTCACGTTCCCCCCCCCCCAACATCTACAAAGTTGAAAGAATGCTGGGCAAACTTAAGAAAGGGGCCATACAGTAGGAGATTTAATGTTGTTTTCTGTGACCTTTCTTTTAGTGATAGTAGTTGGTCAAAGGGTTACTTGAAAAGAGGTTGTTTATCTAGATGCCTGGTAACCACTGAAGAACTGTTGAAGCATCGGAACAAGATCATTTACATGTCACTTTGCGTGTGATATTACTGCTGAAGATTCCCTGCTGATTCTGCAAGGAGTCTGCAAAAACATCTGAAAGTAGAACAAGGAACTTGAATAAAGTAAATATTGATTTTAAACTGTGAGAACAGATGACCTATTTCATTTCCAGGATTAATTTGTATTCTTTCGGTTTTGGAGCTTTAGATAGAACTTTGGTGTTAAGTGTTTGATATTACACTCCGTTGAAAGACTGTAAGTGCACGATATTCCTAATGGTAGGTTAGCAGTGTGTATGACTTTATCAACAAGCACTACTAGTTCAAACAAAATATACTTAACGAAAGCCGTCCCCGCGAATTTTCTTCCGCATACCATTGAAAGCATCCCACCTCAACAAAAGCATCCTAAATGTCCACGTGAACATGATTTTCAGGTCAGGGGCGGATCCTGGGATAAATCTGACCAGGGCTCAACAAAAAGCTCATGGGCGTGGCTATATGGGCGTGGAAAATATCTCAGAACTATGAACAAAAAAGGGCCAGTTGGTCCGACTGTTATTATCGACTTGAAATTCGATATTTTAGACTTCAGTAATGAAGCAATCAAGCACGTTGTTCATTTCGGTTTGTTGTGTTGATGTTGAATTTATAAAAAGGTTAAAACCGCACACGTTTCTCTCAACCTGTTAAAACTCGCAAGGTTGGAATATTTCTAACATGGGTGTGGCATTAAGTGTGAGTCTTGATAAACTTGACTCGCTGAAATCGAACACCTGCTCAGTTCAATACCTGACTTCATCACAAAAATAAACAGTTGACAACTGAAATAGTGTTGGGCGGAAGTAAAATTCAGCGCAACAGCCAAAGCAATGCAAGGAATTAGGAAGCATTCAAAAAGTTGAGTTCAGAGGCAAGGGGCATTCTCGCAAACAAAAGAGACAGATCTAGAACCTGCAAAGGGGGACCTTACCAACAGTTTTATGAAACTTTCAAGGGGCACGTGCCCCCTTTACCCTAGGGCTCCTACGTAGTTAGTAAAATAGCCGTAATATTATCCAAATAATAGGAGCGACTTACTTCACTGGTGTTATACCAGGGTATGTGGTTTCTTGACAAGCAGGGAACTGTAGCTTGGTTTTCTCTAATTGATTCAGACATTTCTAGTACCTCAAAGTAATTGCCCATTCTCACGTAAAGCACTCAACAACTACCGTCTTTCTCGCCGCGAGTGCGCTGTCCTGGTCACGGAGTATTATGATTGGCTAAGAGAAATTGAGCCCTGGTCAGGGCGATGTCTCATTGGATGAAAGAATATTTACATCTGACCAGGGCTCGTCCCAAAATTGCTTACAAAATAGAGAGATCTGATTGGATCTGGAATAATCGAGCCTCTGTATATCACAGACTCACCAGGGCTAGGAAGGAATGCAGCATGTGATAGAAAAGCTGAATATTGATTTGACGAGCATATTTCCAATGTGATGACTAATTGGATAATACTTCCTTCTGCCTCCGCAAAAGACACCTGGTATCTTGGAGGTTGTTACTCTGAGAAAGACTGAAATAAGCAGCGCGATAGGGCTTTATTAGCATTGTCAATGAGGAGTAAATACTGGTGACTGCTTTTGATAATTCCCGTTTTAATTCAGCCAGCTATTTATGATTGAAAATCTGCCCAATGCTCAAGCCCTGGTAGCCCTGGTCTGGATCCGCCACTGTTTCAGGTTGCTGATGTAGTTTCCATTCTTCGAGTGCTGAATGTTTGGCAAGAAAGCAAGTTGACGAATATGCCTCCAGACTCAGATTCAGAGTTAGACTCAAATTCAGAGAAGTGAAGTTGAAAATGCAATTGTCCTTTTTCAACAGAAGTTATTTTTCAAATCCAAACACCTTTTATTTATAAAACGAGAGTGCTTTGCAGGAGAACGTCATTTGTCTCCAAAGTACACTTAGGCCTTCGCAATTGGAAATTTAGGATGCTTTCGTTGAAGAAGGATGCTTTCGTTGAAGAAGGATGCTTTCGATGGTATAAGGAAAGAGAATTCTCGCCGTCCCTATCTTTTTCTAGTATAGAGGTTAAACTCCTTTTCTAAATTGGATTTTAGTTTCGATAATCTTTATCAAGCATTAATTATAGTAAGAAGACTTTCATTGATAGTAACCTCACTTAAAAGGGTAGTTTCAATCAAACAGTTTCACTTCCTCTTAGGTCGCGAATAAGTGGGGGAGGTCCTAATAAAGAGGAGAGTTGGGAAATTCCTCAAGATGAAATAAGCGGGGGAAGGGGTTGTAATAAGTGGAAGAGTTGGAAGTTTGGGCTAACTATGCAACAACCAGCACAAATACAAAATGCCCGATTAATGTCGTTGACAGCAAACACTTTTCGGAATCTTGCCACTTATATCTCATTTTATATTTGGGCAGCTCAGCAAAAGTACCTATTTTTTGCAGGCTTCGCCTACAAAAACTGCAAATTTAATAAGCGGAGAGGCCCTAGTAGGAGCGGATGGGTTGGTAATTTTTGGAAAGGAAATAAGAGGGGGACACTAATTCGGAACCTAAGAGTATATTAGTGCATTTACGTAGTAAATGCATTTTAACGACACAGGCTCTCATTGTCTCCAGTTCACTTGACCGACCCAAGTCCCATCGTGCATCACTATCACGTGGCTTAGGGCACGTTGTCATAAAACTCATTCAAAGCTCAGAAGCACGTTAAGCTAGCTCAGAAGCACGTCAAGTTATGATAGAATGATAGAAGCCAATCCCTCCCTCTCCTACCCCTTTGATGGAATCCAGCCCTCGCTTGCATTTGCCCTTAGCCCTACCCTTATCTGGTAGTATCGTTCTTCTTTATCCATGCTCCCGCCTAGTGAATGGTGACCTACCCATCTAAAGTAGTCATCAGCAGTTAAATAAGGAAAAAAACTGTACGTATCTGAATAAGTCCTCAGCAGTAACATGAAAAAATTATTCGTATCTGAGGAAGTCTTCAGCAGTAACAAGAAAAATCATTCGTATCTGAGGAAGTCCTCAACCGTAACAAGAAAAAATTATTCGTGTCTGAGGAAGTCCTCAACAGTAATAAAAAAATCTTCGCATCTGAGGAAGTCCTCAGCAGTAACAAAAAAATTATTCGTATCTAAGGAAGTCCTCAGCAGTAACAAGAAAAATCATTCGTATCTGAGGAAATTCTCAACAGTGACAAGAAAAATCTTCGTATCTGAGGAAGTCCTCAACAATAACAAGAAAAATATTATTCGTATTTGAGGAAGTCCTCAGCAATAACACATATATATTTGTACTGCAGAGATTCCCAGCCTCAATAAAAGAGATCATTATCCTTGAAGCCCACGAACTCCCCCCAAACAAATTATTAATTCTAGGAATCCGGCGAGTTACTTAAGTCTTTCCTAGTCAGCCAGATCAGCATTATTCTTGCACTTCCTTATACTGCCTAGCATTTACAAAATGTGACTGTACCAAGTAAGTTAGCAAAATATACTGGCCTCTTGCGTCTAACCTCCCTCAATAATTATCAACTCTTGGGAACTGCCACCCTCCATCCCTTCAATTAGTCAGCCGGCGACCTTAAACTATAGAAATTTCGTATCTGAGGAAGTCCTCAGCAGTAGCATTCGTTTCTAGTTACTCAGTCATCTGCAGATAAAGTCCACACTCAAGACAAGTCTAGAAATTGATGGAGTTCCATAGATGCGAAGAAAAGCACGCAGGAAGAGCCCAGTCATGCAGGAAAACAAGTATACGTGTGTTTTCAGTTGTCAGGACTGCAAATCGTTGTGATCCAAACTCAGCAGCCGGACCCTCAATTCAGGTCAAAAGTCACCAAACGCCCTGAATAATTCTCCTTACTAAATCCTTGATAATTATCAATAATTAGACTGATATGTTACATGAGTATATGTATTCACTGCCAACCCAGGTGTTATTATTTGCCTTCCTCTGAATAGCTCTTATTGAACCATTGAATTGAACCTGTGGATGCGGTTGCAGATAAAGTGGTAAATGCGTAGGAGCCGGGGCAGTCGTTAAAATCAGAATTATACAAGAAAAGAAGATAATAAAAAGAATACTGCTTCAAGAGGCAAGTGATTTTGGGTTTGTCCAAAGTTTATTTCGGCGAAAAAATATTAATTATGTGCATCTGATAGGTATATTGACATCTTCAATAAAATGAACGTTATATAGGCTTATTGAGCTCGAGACATCTAAGAAGGTCAAAAATAATCACATCAATCATAAGTTCACGAAGATTTTGGGTATGGATATTTGATTCTCCGTTCTTTGCTAACAGTGATTCATGGCATTCAAGTAGTACTCTACGTGCCAGTTGTTGTTCTCTGTCTATGTTATCATTTACTGTTTTCTGCAGAAAATCAAAATCAAGGAGCAATGATTGATACAATAATCTTGTCTTTGAATATTAACCCTTGCAAATGCACTAGCTACACATTGAGCTTTGGACTTTACAGATATATCAATTGTGACACTAAGTAGTTTCTACTTCTTTGGAGTTTTTAATCATATCACTATTTGTTGTAATGTCGTAAAATACCCCGTATTTAGTATGTCATTTTGACATGCGCAGTTGTGGTAAAACCGCATGGTTCTTTTAACTTAGGGACACTCGACGAATTGATGTTAGTTGTGAGGAGAAGTGAGGGTAGGAACGAAGGACAGGAAATTAGTGCTATGCTTAGTATGCTTTTTTATTCATTAAAATACAATTCATAAAGAACGCTATCTTGTTTCTCTGCCTCAACTACAACACTATTTATTTCCAAAGCTAGATTTTAACTTTTTTAAAACCAAGAAACGCCACCTGAAATTTGAAAGGTTTGCAACCACTGAACTTAAATCAAACGGTTTTAGGGCATTATGAATATTTATTTCTATTTGTGTGATCATTCATTGTCATGAGATCGTATTGTCATCAGTAAAATTGCATACAACGTATTATCATAAGTAAATTGCAACTCTCAGACATACTTAATAAAAGTATATACAAGAAATAATTAATAAAAATGTTGAAAGCGAAGAGGGTTGAAATTTTGCAAAAAGAGCATAAATTGGGGGTGTTAATAAGTGGATGTGGGTATAGTTTTTCCATGGTCACTGTATTAGGGGGTTGTTAATAGTTAGGGGGTCAGTGCTATATAGACAGTATGGGGACCCAAACATTTCAAAGTTATTGCAATTAGTTAATGCCAAAAGTTTCTAATTATCCTCTCAGCTACCACAGCTGCACGGCAATTCCCCAAGGTTTAATAGTCCAACTCCAATCTCTGGTTCTCAAAATAATCAAGAGCGCCAAAATTAAAGATTCTTGATATGCCTTGGGATGAGGGTAGAAAACGTAACTTGCTTTGATAGGAATATTATGACCTATAAAATCATACACAAACTTTGCCCAGATAGCTTCATAGAAAAGTACAAACCAAGGTCTAGTTTCTCGTCTAACAATTCGAGAAATAGTCAAAATCTCCAGATCCCTAAACATAGGACTGAGAGCTAAAAAACTTGTTTCAATACTCAGCTCCTAAGGACTGAAAAAATATGCAAAGTGATGTGCGTGAGGTACCAACAATAAATACTTTCAAAAGGCAACTGAAAATGTATATTAAGAGCAAGAAATAACTATACACAACCCCCTGGAAGAGCAGCTCCACAATAAATAGGATTTTGTATTTTTTTTGTTCTATTTGAATGGCTACTTTTGATAAATATAACGTAGTTTTCTTTTTTTGATGCTAATTATGCTAAAGGATTTTTTGTAAAAAGTATATGAATTTGGAAAAATATGAATTTGAATATGAATAAGAATAATTATAGGATCAAATATTAGATGCCTATGATCCTACAGGGACATTACAAAAGCATGAACAGATTTGTGCACGTCGTAAGTTAGATTGTAATCATATACACGTTTCATATAAATGCTTCTTAAATATCTGATGCTTCAAATAACATGAGCAATTAAGATTAGACAACTTTTAGGCAAAAAGTGTCAAAGTCTTGTAAAATATATATTTGCAAAAAATCCCTGAGAAGTTGATACTGCCTATATCTTGTTTCTAGTTTAGTGAAAAACTGTCTTGCTAAACAATTTTTTCATGGTACCTGTTGAAGCTAAAACTGCTGGGTTACTTAAATTTGACCGATCTCAGCCTCGTCTTTCTTATAAACATACATCTTGCAGTAAAAATCTAACTTTTAATCTGTATAACCACTACAGAAGCACCCCTACTATTTACAGGAATCTGCTGCTAGGTATGTGCAGCAATTCACTATAACCTCTATATCCTCACTCTCTTCCAAATGAATTTGTATTTTCAATGTCAATATGAAAACAGAGAAAAGCTTTAATAAGTTCATATATTTTTGCTGCTAACATACGATTGGGAAGTACGGTCGCTAGGTAGAGGGGTCGAAAAAAGAATAAATGTATTGCAGAACAGTTAAAATTAGTTGGATAAACAAAATTATGAACAAAGAAATACTTAACAAAATAAAGGAGGAACCAACTCTATTATAGCAGATCGCTCAATGTTAGTCGTAATTCTTTGGGCATTTTGAAAAAGGTTCTACTCGAAATTAGTGTGTCAACATTATGGAAAGATGCATAGATAGCAAAAAATCAAATGGAAGACCTCGCAAAATGTGGACCCAAAGCACCAAGGAATGGACCAACATTAACGAATATGTACGGTTGAAAAGGAAGGCGCAGTGGAGATACACCATAGGCAACCATAGAACGTTTGAAAACGCTACTTGAATGGAATAGAATAGACTTCAGTTCTAAATTTTTTGAACAAATTCCATGTATGGTCTACTGAGCAGTAGTAGCGCTGCAAAACAGAAGCGACCTTCAACGAAAATGATGAGGATTTTCGAGCCACGTGAAAGCTGAAAACACCCTGTGATGATGCCCTGTTAATTCTTACATCAAGTAAAAACAGTTCAAAAGAAAGATTCCTCGTTACAAGATCTCCTCTTTATTCCTTATTACAAAGAAATTAGTTCTAGCAACAATTCGACTTAAGGATTATCGTCTGAGAAAAGTAATATAGCTTTCAAATTACCTTCTGAAATGAATTAAATGAAACTAAATTTTTTGCAATAAATGCAATTCAATTGCAAATTGCAACATATAAAAAATAGGTTGTAATGAAAATGCAATAACTTATAAAAGATAAAAATTAACTACTCAGAATTTATCCAAAGCCATCTCTGTGAAAAATTTTATGAGTTGTAAAAGATATTTAACTTTAGTCAACCACATAGCCTGCTTAATTGAACTTTAAAGTAAAAAATCTGTCAATCTATGCAACAATATATATATATAGATACATATATTTGTATTTATACTTATAATTATATTTATATTTATATGTATACACATACATATATATATTTTTATAATTTTTAGTTATATATTTATATGTCAGGGACAGCGCACAGTGAGCTCATTCGGCTAGGTCGGGGGAAATAGGAATCTAACTAACGATTGATAAACCAGAACTTTCTCAATATGACAACTTAGACATTCTAGGACTTTAAATGCCCCTTAAGAGTCTATAGCTGATCCTTGTATGACAAAGGACTACTACATGAGTAAGGTTGGCGAATCTGCCAGTAGAACCTTAGGTCACCTAAACCAAACCTTGCAAAATTTATGCTAATCACATCTGCCTTCAAAACTTTACATGTCTAGAGTGCGTTCCATTTTTGAAGCTGTGGGACTGTGGACATTGGCATCATTTTTTCATTGTTTTCATTACGGATGAGCGATATTCCACAAACTTGCTTTGAATTTGAGATTAATAAATTAGTTTGCAGGTTGCATATCTAGCATTTAGAAGCAAATTTAGATTACTTCCGTGATGTAGCAAAATGTCGATTGAAACCGATTGGGTAATCAAGTTGCTATCATAGATACTAATGTTGGCAATATTTGTTAGAGAACATTTCCTTTTGAACTAATAAAACTATTTTTCTAAGAAATTCCATCGAAGGGAAATAAATTTTTAAGGATGTTTAAATAGCTTTTTTGCAAGCAAGTAGCTGGAGGAAATTCCTGGATGGCAAAACCTGTCCTTGTCACACTTTAAGGGGCCAAAATTCATTTTTGATTATTTAACTTCCCATGTCAATAGTTCTGTTTGGGGGGGAGGCTGTGCAAAATTTTCTGCCGGTCATGCACTGCCTCTCCGTGTTCCCCTTGCAGATGTGTGCCTTGTTTGATGCTGGCTGTTGAATAGTTGAATGACCAAGTAATGATGCTGGGTGTTGAACTTCCAACTGCTAAAATATGGTTTTCCTAAAGTTTTCTAACAACGATTCATCACTTTTTTGAAAGCTGAAAGTCTCCCCACGTATTGGTGACAGTCTCTATAGCCGGCAATAACAGAAAAGTTTTGAGCAAATAGGCAAAATTAGGTAAAAAGTGTGCAATTCTGTGACGATTAACGACTATATCTCATTTGCACGACCTCAAAAAACAATTTAGACTTAAAATCTGGAATCCCCGTAAAGTTTTGGTCTAGTGATGTACTTCTATGGATTCTTGTTTGATTAAAAGTTGGAAATCACAGCTTCAGAAGTTATGAAACGAAATTAGAATTTTTTACCTCATCAGAGAGTGAATTTTGGTATTGACGGGCAGATATACAGTATTATCTGTCTTCAAAATGATCTTAGATGGCATGATATGGGATCACTAGAGATCTGACCACAAAGTAAAACCCAAAACAGAAAAAATATTTCCGCATCCTATTTCCGCCTATCAGTTCACTGTGCAGCTGGGAGAAACATTAATACTGTCAGTCTAATGCTATGCTTCAGCAAAGAAACTACTGAATAGAAAACAATTGTTTTTTTTCTAACTAAACGCACTGCAAAATTTATGATTTGCTTCGTGATGTGTAGAGATGCAATATTGATTCTTCTGTCCTACTTATCCCTGCTAAATTGGTGTTCTACGTTACCGCTTACTTTGAGGACAGCCGCAAATTTGCTGCAGTATTAGTTTTTTTCATCCAAACACCATTCTATTTCCTTTTCGGCTATCATGATGAAGAGCTTATTGACTGTGAAAAAGTGCTTGGACAAATAGGTATAGCTTTTCATTCACCTGCGGAAGGAAAATTCTCAGCAGTTTCTTCTTGTTTGCGTTCCGTGGCCAAACTTGTGAGCAAAATCAAAAAATTAAATATCATAATAGCCTAATTAACTTTAGATAATGCCGTTATTTTACTTGTTCCTGTATTTTCTTCAAGTTTCGAACTAGTATTTTCAGTTTGACAACAACGACTCCTAGGAAATCCACTGTGTTTCAATACGGCATTCATTTGATCACACAAAGGTATGCTGTAGCATCTGCAATATTGTACTTGTCTCATACATGATATCAAAAAAGTACACGTTGAAACTTAAAGATCAATTTTTGCGCTACATTTTGATATGAAAACTTTTGTTCTAGCACAAAGAAAATTAACAATATTATAAGTCTGAAGTTTAAAGAAATTTTCTCCTCCCGAATGAGATAAGGCAATAAATGTCCATCGCAGAGGTGCAATTCATAACAGATCGTTTGGTTCTAAAAACATTTTCTTTCAGCTTTTCATAGTTTTCATAGCTTTTCAGCATTCAACCTGTATCAAAGCCATGCTTGTATTTTTAGAATAAGAAAGAAAGTAATGTCTGGAAGCTCTTCATAGCTAACAGGTATCGTCAAGGCCTCGTTCTGCCACTTTGTTGATAACAATAAGTCCGCCGCTGCGCAATATTACCTACGGAGGCGCAAGTTTGCAAATTTCCTTTTCCATACACGCACTTTTTCGTATGTTTTATCACCATAAACTAGTTTTGGAAAACTAATACCATGCTTCTTTTCGAAGATACTTCAGGCTTAAGGTTGCGTTTTCCGAAAAGAAGAATGAGCCAAGTTGTAGAAGAAAGGTTGCTTCGGGAAGCTTCTCTTCGCCTTTCGCTACTACTCTCATAATTGCCTCACACACTAGCAGCGACTTCAGCCCAAGAAAGATGCATATCGATGGTAGAACATCGAGTTGGAAGAATAAATCTTCAGACTACGGTTGTGAACCCTATGATAGATTCATGGTGGTGCTAACTAAATGAACAATTTTCTTAAGCTTTTGTTGAGACTTTCGTATATCTCGTTCTTGCTGGTTCTACGAAAACTGTTTCGAGCAGAAGACTAAAAAAACTCTTTTATTTTAGCAGCAGCGTCATTGATTATTGCTTCTTGAATCTCAATTTCATTTTTACTACGTCTTATAAATACTCTTCAAGACACGAGTTCTTAAAATAAATCCCAATCATAAATCAGCACAACTATTATGTAGGCGTAAGGGAAATAATTCAAAAGAAATTGCGTGCATGAACTACACTACAATGTGTTGCAGACGCAAATACTTAGTTTCTAATCTAAACAAGCAAGAAAAAATATTGTATTAATGCTTTCGCTAAGGAAGGAGTCATACCTGCGCAGCGCCAACTACATGGGACTGTAATGCATGCTGGCTGAGAGGGCTGAGAAAACCGACAGCTTTTATCCCGATAACTTGATTTTCTTGAAGAGTTTAAATTCATTGTATGTTCCGCTCATCCCAGTGACGCCAAAGCACTAGTAGGACAGGTGGAGCAGAAGTTCGAAATTGTTATGTACCACGGTTTTGCTTTGCACTTGCACAGGTTATAACGTCATACTGACATTAGAATGTAAACTTACGAGCAGTGGCGGGTTTAGTGAATGTAGGGCCCAGGACCGAAAACATCTGTGGGACTCTTGTTTGAAAATATTTTGCTAACGAAGAGTATTCTTCAAGTTCTTATCCGTTGAAATTGTTATGCATCAGAGCTTTGCCTTACATTGTCCTAATAACTCCACGCATACAGGGCCATCGCGAGAACCCTTTTGCTTATAGGATGAAAGGTTAAATTTACATGAATCTACCTGGCCAAAGAGCTGATTTATTGTCACCGATCACTATGGGGCAGGAGGACAAGCATGGGTATCGAAGATTTGCAATGTATTAGACATTCTCCCTTATTCATTGTCTACTATAGGGCCCACTATGGTTGGGGCAAGAGAAAACCTTTTTGAAAATGAAGGCTCTCAGATGGCTGAAAAAATTTTCTTAAGATTGATTTTTGAAAATACAGTGTTTCATAAGAGATCCATATTGCTAATCTTTGAAGCAGAATTTACAACAAGTGAAGTATAAGTGTAGTATGAGTTAAGACTATAAAGCTCAGAAGAATGTACGTTGGTGCTCTGGAAGGAAATGCCGAGCAACGTGAGAATATATAATTCATGCAACTGTCATACAGGGCTACTTTCTTTTTTGGGTGATTCACTTTTCAAGAAGAAGACACTTTCACTTTTCGATTCCACATGTTTTGCAAAAAACGAACGAATGCAAGTGTATCAGTGAAGTGGATGTGCATAATTAGTTCAAATCACCATACCATATACCGTTTTCAAGCTCTGAACCAGTTTTCTGTTTCCTGTGATTTCCTTTCAGCTTTTTCTTAGACATGGGGCGCCTCTTGGGTTAACAAAAGTATGGGACCTGGAGCCATGGTCCCCTGTCTCCCCTCAAAACAACTACTGCTTAAGGGTACTGGGGCACTGTTCATAAATATATGCTCCCAGCCATTGTTGCATTTCGTAGTAAGCCATGATTTCCTACGGATAGAAGGAGGTCCATCTAAAAAGATTAGTTTAGTTGTACAGTTCACACAGCATAAGGACACTCTTGCCCCCTTGGCCCCGTTCTTCGAAGGCAGATGGCGCCGACCCCTTCACTTCCGTGCTCCGGCGTCCCTGGCTTACTCTATGAAGGCCGCTTTTGTGCGTCTGTCAATAGTATTAGAATTTAAAGGCTAATAATATACGTGGCTTCTCTGAGAGCATGATGCCGCTACATTATGTCGAGCAATAGTATCAGCCTTCTATATCTCACCCTTGTCTTCCGCTATCTTTGATGAGACTAAGGAAATGTATATCAGACACAGAATCAAGCATTTTTCATACGAGCAGAGTGTGGGACATAGAAATGGAAGAGTGTGGGCTTACATCAAAATTTCTAGCGTCAAAGGGCAGGGAAGTAATGAAGGATATCTAGATTGTACTACCACAATCTAACAGACTTATGGAATATAAGGGTTTTAACGTAGCTCACCAACAAAGAAACAACTTTTGTAAGTAACTTGTGTCTACCTCGTGTATGTGTCAAATATACTAGCACTAACAGTAACACCTCTTTGCATTTTCCAATTCCATAAATCTGCATACTTATGACATCATTAGTTCAAAATCTCAGAACTAAT
>WIPJ01001171.1:462788-476633 GCA_018155075.1 Cassiopea andromeda | reverse complement strand
AGAGAGAAAGAGAGAGAGAGAGAGAGAGAGGATAAAGATTAACAGAGAAAAGGAGAATCTACCATTTACAAAAGATGAAATTGAAAAAGTAATTAAGTCTATGCCTAAAGACACATCAACTGGACCAGATGTTGAAGCCATCGAGCTTTTACAAGCTATGGACGATCTTGGAGTTGAGTGAATAACAACCATAGCAAAACAAAATTTATGATGAAGGACAAATTCCACTAGATAAGAGAAGATCAACATTTATTGTCTTGCCCAAATAACTAGGAACCGCAAAATGTGCACTACACTGTAACATTAGCCTTATGAGCCACTTAACCAAGCTAATCTTAAATTTGCTGCTATACAGAATGAGAGGACAGAAAAAAGGAATAATATCAGAAGAGCAATTTGGTTTTGCAGAAGACAAAGGAACAAGAAATGCCATATTTATGCTACGAATGATAGGCAAGAGATATATCGAGATGCAAAGAGACGGGTATATATGCTGTATTGACTATATCAGAGCTTTTGACAAAGTGCAGCATACATATCTATTTAGAATACTTATTTAGAATACTGGATAGATTAGATATCATTGGTAAAGACCTAGAGCTGATAAAAAACCTGCACTGGGAGCAGGAAGCAAAACTTTAAAATTTGTAGTCATTCAAGTTATTGGGTTAAGATTGAGAGAGGTGTTAGGCAAGGCTGTGTATCATCACCAAAACTTTTCTCATTGTACACTGAGTCAATAATGAACAGCAATGCACACATGGAAGGTATTAAAATAGGAGGTACCAATATAAATAGGTATGCCGATGACACTGCTTTCATTGCTGAGACAGAAGGTCAACTTCAGAATATCATGGATATGGTTACAACAGAGAGTAAAAAAGCAGATCTGGAAGTCAACCAGAAGAAATTCTAAGGATACCGTGGATAAAAAGAATTATTAATGAGGAGATCCTACGAAAAACACAAAAGAGTTGATGCTGATAAAAACGATCCATGAGAGACAAATTGGTTTCTTTGGACACGTAATTAGGAAGAAAACATTAGAACATCAGGCAATCACTGGCAGAATTGAAGGTACCAAAGCAAGGGGACGACAACGGCTACTCTACACCAGGCTATTGGCAAACAGGGTGAAATTGAGACCTGTTGAGCTGATTCACCTCACTGACATCAAAGAAAAATACCACAGAGTGACAACCAATGTCAAAATCTGACACGGTACACACTGACGCCAACGATCATTACGCATAAGAATAAATTCACAGGTACTCGACAATGATTACGCTAGGGGAGGGCTTGTGGTGCTCTATCCCCATTTAGAACATATTAGCCTTTCGTCAGATGGTGAAGAACTGTTTTCTAGGGGCATTTTAGCAGCTATAGTACATTGCTTATCGTATTTTAGTTTCCACTTCGGAAGAGTCAACCTGGTGTTACAAAATTCGTGGCGCCACCTCTGGCACTCACTTTTAACGTACTTTCGAAAAAACAGCTAGATTTAACTACTTGAAAGGGCTTTATTCATGATAGTAGAATATGCTATCAACACTATGTTGAGTTGATGGCAAAATTAGTTTTCACGAATACAGTCCTTTCGATTAGCTAAATCTAGGGGCCGGAGGGGGCTCATGTTCTCCCAAACGGCAATGTTTCCTATAGCAAGCAATAGTGTTAAGAAACTTTTCGCATGAAAAAGATGATTAAGGTCCCCTTAAAGTTCAACTCTGGATTCGCCCCTGAATGGAAGGATAAGTAAAAATATTACGAATAACTAACAAGCACCAACTAGAGAACATCAATACTGAAAAAGAGGTCTAGTAATGAGTGCTACGTCATTTAGGACTGCTGATAATCATTGTAAAATATTTTTAACAATAAAGCAAACGACTGATGATGTAAAGACCTGAAGGATGGCTCATATTGCTCCCTCTGTAGGATTACCGCCATCACAATGTTTAGTTTTCTCTTAAACAGTTGATTTTGCTAAAATGATCAAGTCTTCCCATAAAACTGCTTGGCTTCTGTAACTTGATCTGGTACCTATGTTCCCCCTCCCAAAATCTAGTTTTACCAACATAGATAACGCCAAAAGTTGACAGTTTTCATTTGTGAGCAAAGCTGCTAACTGCATAAAAAATGATGCAATTCTATTTCTAACAAAAAACGACATTTTACTTTCAATAACAGTATTTCTCGATAAAATCATATGCATTTGCAACCTACTATTAGGAATAGAAAGAGCAAATACAGGATTGCTTTGTAAACAGGCTAAAATAGGCTTTGTTGATACTGCAGCCTGTTTACTACCGTATACTGAAAGTCGTTTAGCAAACTGTGATGTCAAATATTTCGCAACAAGTCTCTCCCAAAGCTCAGAGGCCGAAAGGTCTCCAGTCATTTCTGAATATCAAGGAGATCAAGCGTCGAAATTTAATTACATTATTCAAGTTCCTTGTTCTACCTGCTGTTTCTTTTATAACTTCCTACATAACCAGCAGAGCATGAAAAGTTGCATATAAGAGGAACTTCATAAGTAGTACGATCGAAAAAGCGGTATTGTACATTTATCTGTTGACATTTTTCCGCAGTTTTTTAAAGGATATCAGCCAACCTCTGAACATCACCTCCTCGTGTGAGGTAAGGTATTCATGTCTAATACACACTCTTGTTACACTATTATACAGCCTTTTGCTTAGCCTCGATGTTGTACAGCTGTAATACACTGTTTTGCTTTTGATTCTGAATTTATTTTTGAAGTAATTGAAGTATTTGACATAGACAAAAGGTAATGGCATTAACCCTTGCAACGCTGACTATAGATAGACAACTGAGTAATCGTACCAATATCGTGCTCTTATTGCTACATGTTGCTGTGGTTGTTCTCTATTTTTCTATTAAAGTTCTTTCCAACACTTCCATTGCTCCACACCGTGCTCTATTGGCCTTATCTTTATGAGTCTTTGATGAACCTTGAGCTTGCATTACTCTTCAATTATTTATAGAAATAATTGAATTTATTGGCCTTCATTTTCATACTCTTATACATTGTCTAGTATTGAAACAGACCTGTAGTGATAATACAGCATAGCATAGCCTATTTCAAGGAATATTTACTGCGGAGGCAAACCCTAGATAGGGGATTGTTAGTTCATAAATCCCAGACGATTTTGACGACCTGGAGTAACTTAAGCACCCTTTGAGCACGATTTAAAGATGCGTTAAAGAGGATCTAATTTGCTCTATAATTCGAAATTCTGATCTAACTGTGCTCAAGGGGTCAGTCATTCATAATTCTGGGTATCGGGGATGGTTACAGTTGGGGAGGGTATGAAACTTTTCAAAGGAAAATTGGGGTATGAAACTTTCTGAACTGATATATATTGTATTGTATTGTATTGTATTGTATTGTATTGTATTGTATTGTATTGTATTGAATTTTATTGTATTGTATTGTATTGTATTGTATTGTATTTTTTCTTATTCTCAATGTGGTATGAACCTTTTCAAAGGAAAATTTTGGTATGAAACTTTCTGAACTAATATGTATTGTTGTGGTATGACATCTTGTACTCATTTCATAATGGAGTATGAAAATCTTCAGCAAAAAAAGATGGGGTACAAGACTGTTCAGCAATTTTTGAGTTCTAGCCTGCCCCGTGACCCAGAGTTATAAATGACTGGCCCCTAAAAAAGAGGTCAATTAAAGGTCATGAATCAGTTATAGTAGCAATGGTTTGATGTCTCCAGTTTACATAAATTACTCAAGAAAGTAAGCCTGGTGCAATGCCTCCAGGAAATGTTTAGTGCTTTTTACTTTGAATTAAAATGCATTTCCCAATATCATATTTGTTATTAGCGATAAGAACCTTTGAAAACTTTTTTGCATCTGTTTGATAAAAGGCATCCTTCAATTTAGCTTAGAATGTATCTCCAATTTTCATACTTACCACCTTTCACATTCACATTCAAAATGTGAACCTAGTCAAAAAATGATTTCCTCAGTTATAATATAAAGTTTTGCAGTAAAATGATAAGTTTTTCGAGCGGCAAAAATCCATTGACTGTGGGGTCAATATTAAGAACTGGGGAGCGTTTGGCCCCCGAGTTTCTATGCAAACATGGTATTTCGATGATTACAGTAGCTCATTGAAGACGTAAGGAGGGCATTTAATATTCAAGCTATAACTGGATGCTCGAGCTATACACAACATAATTGGGGAAAAACGGACTAAATCCAAGAGGTATTGAATATTGTTATATCCATAGATGGAGTGCAAAGCAGACTAGTAACTATTATAATCCAAATCTTTTTAACTATAGATTATTTTGTGATTATTGCTCATTACCACGTTATTTCTTGTAATTATATTATCTATTTTAGTATTATTTTGTAGGGCATTATAAAAATCAGCGTTTAGCTACATGTTCTACCCTGCTTAAATAATATAAACTAAATGAAAAATCAGATGAAAAAGTAAAGTAAGCACTTTTTAGGACATTAATCTCGAACCATTGTTCTAGATCAGCTAGAAGAATTCTATTTGCAGCATTGTTTCTTAATCCTTATTTCAATTTTATGATGTTTATGTCTGGCTAAGTAGAGCTTCTGCAGCAGAAAGCCAAATAATAGCTGACATGAACAGAAATTATAGAACATACGTTAACCAAAACTAACATTTCAAATGTATGCTTAAAGCAGGATTCTTTGAAAAGATTGAAGAGTCTCTTTCCATGATCCAAATGAACCCAAATAATCATTACAATAATTATGTTGTCTGTGATATTTTGTGATACAGTGGCAGCTATTGTTGAAGTTAATAGCAAGAAAACCTCTTGAATTACTAAAATTTAGAAAAACACGTCATATTTGTGAAAACATTGTTAACGTTTCTCTTTACAAGACGCTTTTATCACGTTCACGTGCAGTAAGGGCTCGCAAAAGGCCACTTCAAGTATAGTATTTTGAGCTAAAGACATTCCATATTTGACATGTGGTTTCTATGCGTACTATAGATAAATTAATATCAGTAATATTAAAAAGACACAAATACCACTGGTTATGGATTTTAACGATTCTTGCATCACCAACGACTATGTCCAAATCGCTTCCTCAGACTAACATCAACTTGAAGAAAAAGGAAATTCATAACCTTTCCGGTCCGCGATCCTTATCAACTACAGTACATAAGGACGATACATTATGATCACACACCTTCAACTATACTTTCACACCTTCCACAAAAGGAAATACCCTTGCATTTTCACATCTTCATACCTCGACTTTTACGTCATCCCACTGCCACTTTCATACCTTCCGCAGTTGGTTTTGAGGAACATTGACAAGTAGGCTTTGCTTAGGCTCCGTTTGCAGATGACAAAAAACATAGCGGTGCCCCGTTTGAGGGAATCAGATTTAGAGGAAAGGTATTTATTGATACGCAATCAACAGAGCCGCCCAGATTTCACCATGCCGCCCAGATTTCACTAATCTACAAAGGGTAAGGTCGTAGTGCTTGGAAGCTCTCCCTTTGCATGATACCGTAAATCCTTGAATTAACCCCTTGGTTTATTTATTTTTCCGATTTTTGCATGGGGGCTTATTCAAAGGGGGGTTATTCCAGAGGAGGTTTTAACAATTTCCTTGGTAGTTGGTCAAATTCCAGATAAAATTTTCTACTAGTGAACTGTTTCTTCGATGCTACACTTATAAGTAATAGGATATTCCAGGGGTCGTGGCACGAGGATTTGAGTGGGGGGGGGCCAGAAATTCGATAAAATTTGAAATCTGCCCCACTATGCTTGGATGACAGATAAAATTGTGCGTCCCAAAGAGCTTTTGGTACCCCCAAAAGCAGCCCTTTATACCTCAAATTATGAACAAAAATTTATAAATACATACTAACGAAGAACAGTAAAATACACATGCGCAAATTTCATCTTAGCAAAAAATGGGGGGGCAAGGCCCCCCGGCCCCCCTCGTCGCCGCGATCGCTGTATTCTGAAGGACAAGCAAACATTCGTTAATTCATGGCTGCTCATCTTTCCTAACCCTATAATCCACTAACAGACTCTCAAATAAGTACAGCCACAATGCTTGGGTGGGGAATGTTCGAGGGGGCTTATTAACAATTTGCATCTCTAGGGTGGGGGCTTATTCGAAGCGCGGCTTTGTCAAAGGGGGCCAATTGGAGGATTTATGGCAATCTGGATAAACCAGCATGAAACAGGAATCCATGGCATCAGAACGAGATGGCGTCACTTCTGCCTCTTCATGGGAAGCCTATAATCAGGGGTGATTTCTAGGGGGCTCAGGGGGTGGAACCCCCTTTGTTAAAATTGATGCTCATTTTGGGGGGCTCAAACCCCCTAGAATTCTTGCATTGGCTTAGTTTTTCAGAGTGTATTGGCCTTGCTTCCAAATTGTTATGATCAATTGTGCACTGCTATATGGTTATTGAGGCATTTCTTATTGTTGATTATACTATATTAGTATTAAACTAATTTATCATGTTTCCATCTTTGGAAATATGGGCGTGGTTTTAGTTGGGCCACACCCAAACTATGGGAGTGGTTGTGCCTAGAGCCCCCTTTGTTAAAATTTTTAGAAATCACCACTGCCTATAATATTGCATTTATGTATAGCTGTTAGCACTGATTGGTAGAAAAGCAGTTGTTAGAAAAGAAAAGCTAGGCATCATGAAAAAAATCAAATTACTATATCTTTTAACCTTCGTTACATTAAATATCTTTGTTTAGAACACTGAAAAGAGGCAAAATGGGATCATGGCTGCAAGGGACAACATACCCAAAAATAATGATGGTTTTGTTTGCTACTCATCTCATTCACGCTGACAGTTTCGCAAATGACTGTTCAAACTCGCATTCACCAATTGTAAAATGCGTGAACAAAAGCTTAACAAAAATACCAAATTGGATACCATCAAATATAACAGTCCTTGATCTGTCTCACAATCCATTTCTGAAGATACAAGGGAATTCTCTTCTTAGATTCACAAGGCTAACACAGCTATCATTAAAACACTGCAACCTAGACAGACCATTTAGAATACCAACAACTCTAAAAAAGATAGATATAAGTGATAACTTACTCTCAATTGAAAGTATTGCTGCTATATTTGAGAATAAGGAGGAATCTCACATTCTTTCCATAAATGCAGGTGGAAATAACTTAAATTTGGATGGACACCTTTCTGTTTTCCCTAGACTGGTGCAGTTCCTACAGCTAGATCGAAGCATACTGAGAAAAATAACAACGGATGACTTCAAAAGACTTCCAAATCTAATACATCTTGATTTAGAACATAGTAATATCCACAGCATTGCTAAAGGAGCTTTTGATACCCTAAGGCAACTTAAATATATCAACTTGAAATTGAATAGACTAAGAAAGTTACCGAGAAGAATCTTTGAGCAGAACGCTAATCTTTCCTTGCTTAACATTGAATGGAACTTCCTTGCAGAGTTCCCTGACCTCACAGGAATACAACAATTAACTCACCTACGCTTGATGAGGAATAGAATAAGGGTTGTTAATGCCCATAATATTGGTTGTAATGAAGTACTTAGTATTGGCTTATCATCAAATAAAATAGAATCTTTCAACTTCACTGGAATAAAATATTATGTGTTGGACATGGCAAATAACAGCATAACACATATTCGACAGGGATCCCTTGGAAAGAATCAGCTAATATCAGCCTTAATCCTTTCGGGGAACAATATTACAGTATTACAAGAGGATTGTTTTCATGGTATTCACTCAATAAATGAACTTTATTTACAAGGAAACAACTTGCGATGGATTGAAAAAGATGCATTTCGCGACATGTCTATTCAAAAGCTGTTCCTTTTCAACAATAACCTAACTGGCATTCCAGGGGTATTACAAGAGATGAAGGGAAACCCACACCTGCTGCTGCTATTTGGAAATCCACACATTACCTTCATGCAAACATCCGATTATCAGAACATGACACCAAATTCTCAAATTTACTTGAGTTGCCGTTCGTTTCAAACTTTTTCTTTACCGTTTGTAATGAAAGCAAAGCTGATATGTAGTCCTTCTACTACATTAATGATACGAACGGCTACACGTAGTCTTGTAGGAAATGGGTTCATATGCAAAGGACACTGGCCTTTCAAGTGCTACCCATGCGCACCCGGGGAATATGATGCAGCAGTAGATGGTCATACGCAACAGAATTGCAAATCTTGTCCATATGGTGCATTCTATCAAGATGAGATAGCAGCCACTAAATGCAAAGTATGTCCAATGGGTCAATATGTGCCTCCGCATAAAGGCCCAGGAAAAAGTCCACTTGACTGCTTAACCTGTCCAAAGGGTACAGACACAAATACCTCTGCAGGATATAGAGCCTGTCCTTGTTTACCGGGGTATTCACGTACATATCGGTTTGGTGGCTGTAAGAAGTGTACTCTAAAAGGCTTCCAGTGTACAAAGGACTACCCAGAACTGCAAATGGCTTATTGGATGAGCTGGAACAATATGACGTCATGTAAGAATTCATTCAAATCTTTCATGCTAAATCTCAATACAACAGATGACTCTTATAACACTACAACAAGCTATTTCAAATGCAATTTGCCAATTGCACACAAGTGCCCTATTCCAAAATCATGCAAAGGTGGATTCGAGGCATCATGTGAAAGAGGATACACTGGCGTACTTTGCGCTGTTTGTGATTCAGGGTACATGAAACAGTTCAATAAATGTGTTGAATGTCCATATCCATTTATCTCTGTAATTGAATGTGTTGCGTACTTTATGTCATTTGTCATCCTGTGTTGGTTAATGGCAAAACTAGATAGTATAACTCTAATTGGAGAGGCTAATGAGAAGAATGAACGAACTTTTGCTGACTTGATTCAATCGAGTTTAAAAATCTTAATGGGATTCTATCAAGTGTTGGTTCGGATTATCAATGCATTTTCAAGTATTCAATGGCCAAGTACTCTCACACATGCAGTGAAAGTTTTTGAGTTTATTCAGTTGTCAGTATTGAAGATACCCTCATTGCACTGCATACGATCCGATTGGAAATTAAACGCGATTAGTGAATTTTGGATTTCTTTGATTGCAATAATAGCTGTTCCCTTTCTCATTCTTGCGTGTGGTGTTCTTAGTGCTGTCATTTCGTACTTTTGTGTCTCAAGAGAGAACTTTAGAAGGAAGCGGAGGACCAGATCAAGGAACTGCTTACAATCAATTGTGTTATTCTTCTTTGCCACATATCCTTTCATATCAACAAATATATTTCATGTTTTGCCTGCTAGCTGTCACAGACTTTGTACTGCGAAGGAGAATGGAAAGTGTCTCAATACGATGTCTTATCTCCGCAACGATTACAGCGTTGAGTGTCCAAGTACAGATGGTCACCATCAATTCAATGTGAACTATGCCTATGTCTCTCTTCTACTTCCATTTGGTTTGCCATGCCTATTGCTGTATTTATTGTGGAGATTCGCACCGAAGAAGGAAGTAGCGGGACCGAATCAAAGAAATCTGAGTATTGAATGTGATGACTCACAAGAGAACGAAGATGATTATGTTTTTGGATGGGAAGGGTACAACGCACGCTTAATCACCAGAGAGCTGGCGAGCTCCGAAGAGAAATCAGTTGCTGCATTCGCACTTAAGATGACTTATGGCAACTACAAGACATCCTGCTGGTATTGGGAATTCATAGAAATGATACGAAAGTTGGCCATGGTCATTGCAAGCAGTTTTCTCCTTCAGAATGTCAAAATTGGTCTCTATAGCAACATAATACTGAGCATTATATTTGCGGTGTTGCATGCTAAAAATTGGCCCATGAAGGATTCATTTGATAATTACATGCAGCTGTTGGCATTGGTATCTGTTACCGTAAATCTGTGCTACAGTGTGACAAAAACAAGCAGCATTGGCGATGCAGATATTATGGAAAATGACAAAGATGTATTTGCATTGGGTTTAATGCTTGTGTCCTTAAATTCCTTGCTAGTCATACTGATTGCTGGTCGTTTTGTAAAGGAAATCGTAATGAAAATCATTCAAAAGGTTGATGCCTGCAGTTTTTGTTGTTACTGTTACCAAGGATAGTGTATGATTTCCCCTAGAGAAGATAGAGAACTTGAACAGCTGTTACTTTTATAATTTGCTTATGCATGCTTCTGTATTAACTTTAATTATTAAAGATGTTTAGCATGTTTATCCCCTTACTTTGAATCTTTACATATTTCTGACACTTTCTGACGTATTTATATCTATATACTTATTACCTTAAAATTCCAAATAAACATATCTTTATATTCTGAACATATCTTCTATATTCTAAACATTTTGAAGTTTCTATACTTTTGTAGTGCGATAACATCATGATGGGGTGGACCGGGAAAGATGTCCTTCAACAAAGTTGATTATCTAGTTTCTTGAGCTTCCCTCAAATGGATTCCTTGAAGTGGAGTATAATTTCCAGAAATATACAATGCAGGGGCGGATCCAGGGAGAAACCTGACCATGGCTCAACCAAAAGCTCGTGGGCCTGGCTATATGGGTGTGGCATTACGTGTGGGGCTTGATAATCCTGGCGCGCTGAAATCCAGCAACAGCTCAGTCGAATTCCTGACTTTGCTACACAAAAATAAAGGGTTGAGAATGGAACTAGTGTTGGGCGGAAGTTCAATTCAGCGCGCTACAGCTAAATGAAAGGAAGTAGGAAGCAGTCAAAATGTTGAGCCCACAGGTAAGGGGCACTCTCGCAAACACAAGAGACAAATCTATAAGCTGCTAAGGGGGACTTTACAAATAGTTTTGTAAAAATCGGGAGGGGCAGGTGCCCCTTGTACCCTAGGGCTCCTACGCATTTAGTCAAATGGCCATAATATTATCCAAATAATAGAAGCGAATTACTTCGCTGGTGTCATACCAGGGCATTTGTTTTCTTGACAAGCAGGGAACTGCAGCTCTGAGAACTAGCATGAAGGATTTCTCTAAACGATTCACACATTTCTGGTAACTCAAAGTAATTGCCCATTCTCACACTCGACAACTACTGTCTGTCTTGCCACGAGGACACTGTTGCAACGTCAACAATATTACGTTTCATCCTCATGTTGACATACTGTGATGGAGTATTGTGATTGGCGAAGAGAAATTGAACTCTAGTCAAGGCGATGTTTCATTGGATGAAAGAGAATATTTACATCTGACCAGGGCTCGTGCCAAAATTGTTTACGAAATAGAGAGATCTGATTGAATCTAGGCTAGTTGAACCTCTGTATATTACAGACCGACCAAGGCTCGGAAGGAATGCAGTATGTGATACAAAGCAGAATATTGATTTGGTGAGCATATTCCCAATGTGATAACTGATTGAATAAGGCTTTCTTCGTGGTTCTCAAAGGACACCTGGTAGTTTAAGGGTGGTTATTCTGAGAAAGACTGAAACAAGTAGCGGTAGGGCTTCATTAGCATTGTCAATGAGGAGTAAATACTGGTGACTGCTTTTGATAATTCTCGTTTTAATTCAACCATCTATTTAGGATTGAAAATCTGACCAGTGCTCAAGCCCTGGTAGCCCTGGCCTGCCCTTAGATTGTTCTTAGTATATCTTAATGGTCCTATTACAACTCCTAATACTTTTAGCTCAATGCTATTATGCAAGCTAATCAGAAAATGTTTTCTTCTTGCCTCTTTGGTATAGATATATTGCGTTCTACGACTCTAAAGTGATGAGTTGATGAAGTACATGAGAATTTATAGCATCACTTAAGATTCCATTACGAACTTTTCATATACTTTATACATTTCATATTTTTCATGTTTTTATGCATTTCCCTTGTGCTATATATTTAAAGAAGTTCAAGTGGTGTCCCAAAGCTCCAGTCACCCAACATTACACCCAACAGTTTGCCGGATATTATGCAGGGTACAATTTTGAACCATTTGGCAACTAGCGGAGGAGCATGCTGGAGAACGTGGATAATAGTATATAATAGTAGCTTATTTATATTCATTTAGCTAATATATACAAAGTTGAAAGGTGAACTTATTCATCCCAACTATTTACAAAATCACAAAATTATCAATAAAAGTACTGCAGATTTTGCAACTGTATGAGTTTGATTTTCAAGTTCATATATCTTTCTTGGAATTCTCAGGATTAGGCAGGATTTGTCAAAGTGTATCACTTGTGATTCCCTTTGTTGAGAGATAGCTAGCTCTCATTTTTAACACTTCTCTCGAAACCAGCCACTTTCCTGACTCGTGGAAAAATGCTTGCATTACACCAATTTGTAGGGAAGGAAATAAGGCTGAAAAATCAAATTACCGTCAAATCTCAATTCCTCCTGTAATTTCAAGGTTATTTGAAAAGATTGTGTTTATCCAGCTACACCAGTATCTAATTGAAAATGATCTAATATACCATGGTTAATCAGGATTTCGGAAACACCATTCTAGATTGATTTGCTTACTTAAAATTACGGATGACTGGTATAATGGACTAGACAATTACCAAATGTTGGGTTCCGTATTTATTGATCTTAAAAAAAGCATTTGACACTGTTGATCATAAATTGAAGGCGGATACTTCAGTGGTCATGTCTAGGACCACTTCTCTTCTTGATCTACATCGATGATCTCCCAAATGCTGTAAACTGTTCGACTGTGTCTATGTATACTAATGCTTTTTAACTTAACAGGACTATAAACAGAGATCTTGAGGAACTTGATTGCTGGTTGAAGCTAAATGTTGTGAAAACACAATCAATGCTAATTGACACCAAGCCACGGCACAAAGCATTCAATAATGCTGCAGAGAATTTATAGCTTGAAATCCTTGGCAGTAAGCTTGACGTTGTCACAATATCTAGGCATCTTGGTGCTCAAGTTGATAACAGTTTACATTGGAAAGAACTCATTAAAGTAATGACGTCCACAGTTTCCAGAGCAATTGGATTTCTAACATATGCAAAAACCATCTTGAATATTGCCTCTGTGGAAACATTGTATACAAGTATTGTGGAGTCCCATTTCCGTTATTGCTGTTCAGTATGGGGTTGCTGTGACACAACTACTATTAAGCAGTTCCAAAGGCTTCAAAAGAGAGCTGCTAGAATTTTAACGGAAACTAGCTTTAATGTCCCTAGTTGACCACTCTTTTAAGAGCTTCGTTTGGAAGACTATTCGTTAGCTTGCAGATGAGGAATCAAAACTGATTGTTTAAAAGTCTATCAATGGGCTTGCTCCATAGTACTTGTGTGATTTTCTTCCACTAAACTCTTTCAGAACTCTTGTAGCCTTCGAAGTACATCTAATGATTTCAAGATTCCAAAGAAAATGTCAAAAGTGGCAAAAAATTGTTCTCATTCAAGAGCAAAACTCTGGAATAGCCCACCAGCTGAAAAAGCAGTCACCTTCCGTTTATGCCTTCAACAGCAATGTGCAATGATCTGGGGACGTTTACTTGGCACCCTGAGATTAGTACTATCAAGGAAATGAAATGAGGGTTTAGTAAAAAGTGAATTTCCGTAAACTCAATAAATAAGGGGTCATGATAAGGTCTTCGAGGGTTTAAGTCAAAAAATTAATAAGAAGGGGAAATTTAATTAAGAATTGACAGCATTGTATTCCCTCTAAAAAGTTTCTGAGCTGTTCAGTACCTTGTCTGTGTGTAGTGAAGCTATACTTGGACAAAGATTAGAACTCTCTGACCTGTTTCTAAGCATACCTAAGACTGCATATAATAGTTGATATAAATATATATATATATATATATATATATATATATATATACATATTTCTGTATAACATATTTA
>WIPJ01001171.1:419773-462475 GCA_018155075.1 Cassiopea andromeda | reverse complement strand
CATATAAAATTAGTTATTCTTGCTTATGCTAATTCAATTTATTTAGCTCTCAATTTAGATTCCTTTTCTTATATATATATAATAAGCTAGATTTGAGTAACATGATACAAGCAAGTTCACTATCAACTACAACAAAATGAACAGCTTTAGGTTCATCCAACGTGAACACAAATATCCAGTCCATCATCTTCATCATTGCCATAGTAATCATCCTCATCAGCATTTTTGTTTTTTGAAGCAAATTAATTGACATTCAACTTGGACAACATATCATGCAGTAATTACATTTTCTTAAGCAGCATTTTCATATTGCAGGTCACTAAGTTAAAAGTGAGTTGTCCTATCTAACTTATATTTGACTAGGGTCTAAGATATTACAGTTCTATCTCAAGTGGAGGTTCTCATTATGGTTTTGTCAGTCATGGAAGACACTGATTCAAAGAGAGTGCATTTTTAAAGAGGTGCTTGTTCAAGGAAATGCAATATGTCAGTATAACAAGCAGCATATTCTTGGCAGGTGTCATTAAAAGTACTTTCTGCCTTCAAGTGCAGATCTGTGAAAAATGTGCATACAGAAAAAAATAGAACATAGTAAATAGTCAGGTGCAGATTTTGAGGAAAAGTGCCTGCGGAAATTTCAAGTGTGATATTTTTTGTCGGTGAGCAACACTTGCACAAGTTCATGAGCTCTGAATGTGGAATCGTCTTTGCTTGAGCGTATGTGTCTCTTTACCTGTCTGGTCCAAGCATCCCCAAATTACGGTACCTCTTTACTACCGTGCATTCATTTTTAAAATGGAGGTAGCAACCCTCTGTATCTATGCTAGGTCAAGCCCAGAAAGGGTTCAATATGAAAGCATTGGTAGTTCAAGCTACTCGCTTCAATTGAGGACTTCATCAAGACTCTGGATTATTCTAGTCTTTACTGAAATGAGAATGCTCATTTTAGGGACATATTTTCTGGTATAATCAGTCTTTTTCTCTAAAATAATGATAGGATGAAGTCAATTTATGGGTAGTAGAGCAAATTGGAAAAGCTGTAGATTCTACAATGGCCATTTGAAGAATTTTCATTTTCTCCTCTCATACTTTTAAATCTTCATTGAAAGTAGAATCTGCAGTAGTTAAAAACTGCCCCACCGTCTTAAAATTGTCACTAATGATGTGGTAGTATCTTATGTTCTTGTCTGCATCCCATCCTCACTCAGATATGATAAAGCCCCCATCAGATTCATTGTTACCAGCTGATGTGGTCACTGTCATTTGAGACAGGGGGTATCAGTGATGATGAATCTGATGGGATGCACACAAGGACACAACATATTTCCGGATTATTATTGACAATTTTAAGGGGGGTAGTTTTTATCTTTTGCAGGTTTTACTCTTAGTAAACATTTGAAAATTTTAGAGGAAAAGTGAAAATATTTCAAAAGACTATTGGAGAATCTACAGCTTTTGCCATTTGCGATACTATCCATAAATTAAAATTAATTTCAGCATCTAAATACCATCTTAAAGATCTTAGTATTTTGAAGATAGTATTTAGATTTTGAAATTAGCAACAGTATCATGTACTAAGATATTCTCCTTTTTGAGTAACTGTATCTTGAAGTAAGGGACGTGTCTTAAAGTATCTACGACAGGGGGGCAGAGGACGTATGGCTTCATCCAAAAAAATTTTCACAGCCCAGCCCCTATAATAAGGGACAGTGAAGCTGCATGACCCATTGTGAAAAGGCAAAAGTTTTTCGTGACCCATGTCAAAACTCCATGGCTTGCTTTTCAGTTTGCTGATAGCATTTGGTTATCTAGATGTTCTATTTTGTATGTTTGTTTCCATCATGTCATTAAAATTATTGCCATAAATATATTGAGCCATTCTTTACACTAATTCATGCTGTCCTGACCTATTGTAACTAAATTTTTATCAATTTGAAGCACTCTCTGTTGTGGTTTGTGGTCACACAAACACCTATTGTTTTTATGACGATACTCTCAGGAGCAAGGTTATTATCACTATTTTCACTTGTCCCTCTTCATTGTCACCATCGTTACTGACTGTTGCACGAATCACATCATCCTCTGAGCTACTGCTATCATCTCCAAAATTGCTATCATTTTCATTTTCAGAAAGATCATCTTCCATTGCTGTTGCTGGTTTGTCTCTAGCATCATCTTCTGCTTCATTTACTGAAACAAGTGTTGTTGCAATATGTCCTTGAATGAGATTTATCTTTGCGGGCTCTTTAAAGTACAAAAGTACAAAGTAAACAGAGGACATTATTTTCATGCTTTCAAGGAAAATTGGAGACACCTACAGAAAGTGCAGCCAGTTGTGAAAGTTCATATTCAGATTCTGACTGTTTATAACAATTTGAACCTTTCCTTTTTAGTCAATGAAAGCATCATAAAATTCTAAAACTTTTATTTGGATTTACTCAAAATAATTTTTCTGGCCCATTAAGAATCTGCAAACGTTTGTTGTGGCCCATTGAGAAGCAGTGAAAATGTTTGATGGCCCCGGCCTATATCCTCCGCCCCTTTGTAGTAGATACTTTATGACACGTCCCTAAGGTAATAATTTTTAAAATAACTACTTCTTTTCATAAGATATTTTCAAGAAACCCTTTGAAGTTACAAGATATCTGTGCAACTTTTTATAAATAATACTGAAGTTGGAACTTCCATGGCAATTTTTGTGAAATTACAGTTTATGATTATGAACATTTCAGGATCTTATATGCAACTGGAATTGCCTCTAATTTGTTTTGCAGTGTTAAGGTGTAGTGGTACAATCCATTTTTTCTTCTAATCAAATAATGCATGAAAGTCTTGTTGCTGCCATGCATAGACATGATATGATTTTGGGGAATCCAGTAGCATCAGTAGTAGGTCAGGGATAATGGGGATGAAGTCAATCAAACTTTTGACGATTTGGCAAGAGTGTTCCACTACTTAAGAGATACCCATATGCACTGTCTATCCCATACAGCATCAATGCACCCATCCCACTCAGCGCTCTTGTTGAAAGTATGCACAAAACAGTGAAATTTGCTCTGCATTGACACTTTGTCTCGGCTCTCTCGTGACTTCTGAATCAAAACATTGCTATGACTTACTAAGAAAAGCTATCTGTAGCTTCTGATGCTTACGCATTAATATTTAAAGGTAAATGAATAGTCGAATTTACATCAAGATAAACTGTTGAAGAAAAGCAAACATACAAATATCACATTTATACAAATTGTTTTAGATATGAGTCTATCAATATTTTTAGTTCTCAGCAATCAATTATTGAACTTTCCTGACGTTTTGATCCCCCAACATTTTCTCCACGACTTCGAACAACTTATAACTCAACGTTGGAGAAGACTGGGGAGACATGTCCCCAGCTAACCTTCCCCAATGGCAAAGCCACTGGGGCACACTGACATTTAATGCTTTGAGTTAACTTTAGGTTTGAGCAAGGCTGCCGAGAGAGTTGAGAGATCTCAGGACAATAGAAAAAGATGGAGCCCCTGCAAGCAAATTTTTAGGGTCTAGTGATTAACTTTGGAAAATTAATGCTGATTTGCTTTATGAGGCTCTCCACAAATCTTGAAGCATTGGGTGATATGAGGCCTCTTGGACCTTAAGACCGTGGGTCGATGTGCCGACCTCTCTGTGGCCCTCGGTTTGAGTCACAAAAGTATTTTTCAAAATATCACTGAACTAATATGGTAATGCAGAATGATTACACTGTGAGAAAACTACCAAGCTACTTTCATGTAAAAACTATTGAATTTCAAAGTACTCGAGGCCAAGTTAGCACTGCAAGACAAACTTTGCCAAAATTGAAAGTGTGCTGATGCTTTGACGATAGGAGTGTACTTACAAATATACCACGATCTAACTTCATTGAAGTAGAATTTAATGAAAAGGGCTGTAATGGCCAGTTTTTTCCTCCCCCTCGTCTCGATTTGTAAACGACTGAGCAATTTCTCTTTTTCAAAGAGGAGTGTCAACATCACTTGTAGGGGATTAATTCAAACGTTTCTTGATACTTTGTTCAAAAACAGGAACATACTTTGACATAGTCTCTGATCTAGCTTTTTCCAAACAACATTTGACAGAAGTTATTCATGCCCCTCCTTGTTCCCTTTCAATATTGCAGGCCTCTTTTCCCTGTTCCAGCAACTCTACATACCAGCATGCGAGTGGTCAACATTTCTCAGCCTATAAATAAATTAGGCCTAGCTGCTGCTTTTCTTTCTTTAAACTCTTGAGCTATTCTCAGCTCTCCTTAATACAAGCCTGTTAGATAGCTTTTCCAAAAAGATGGCAAGCTAATTAATTGAATATAAAATTTAAAAGTAGTTTGCTTGATATTAATCAACTCATAACAAGAGAGGTCAGATTTTGACTTTCTATTTCAAAACGTTTGATCTAGAAGTTGAAATCTTTGACCTAATTTTGACATTTACACTGACATTCTTTTCGAACGATTGTAGTGAGAAGAGAAAAATGTAATTTCACTGGTTCTCTAGATTTCCTACAGCTTTTCAGTAACGGAGGGGTTTGCTTTAGTCCTGCGCATAAGATCTTTTAGAATTCAGTCTCTTGTAGTAATTCAGAAGTTTAGATTTAAAATTGCACAAATCTTCCCCAAAGGTGAAATCCTGAATCCCTGTGACAGTGTTGAAAACTTGAGAATGGAATGTTTGCTGGAGAATATTTTCTCCATCAGTTGTACCAAATCCAAATTAGCATGAGTAAATAACAGGTAAATCACAAAATAGAAACTATGAGAAAGTGACTAGCCACCACATAAATTCAGGCTTGCCTGGCTCAGTACTATAAAGTAAATACACATATGTGCATTGCACTCTGCTTTTGAATTTTTCGTTCCTATCTTATATTTTTGACTTTATTCTATGAAATGAAGATTTTTGACTTCACCGTGACCATATTCGACTTTTAGACTTTCATCCGTTCTACTCATAACATTAACTGAAAGTGGGGATTGTAGTTGTTTATCAATACAACAAAAACGTTGAAAAATTGTTGCTGTGGAAGAATCGATTTTGCTGCATGCTATAGATCAACTACCTCCCCCATCAAGTTAATCGAGAACAACATTGGACAAGTGGTGTCTTTAAGTTTTCATTCAACGACTTCTATGTAATATAGCCAAGTCAAAAAATAACTTCTCTTCTGTTCCGGCTTGTTTTATATTTAATACAACATTATGTTCAAGTTTTTCAGCAATGAGTTATCACAATCGTTAGTCAGCAAGACGGTATCGAAAAGCCACCAACAAGACAAACCTTTCTAATGTAAATGTTCACTAGCTGTAAACACCGAAAACTGCTACCAAAATTGGAAATCTGAACGAGCCAACCTATAGGTAAGTTTGATTGTAGTACTGTAAGTCATCAGTCGTGACCAGAGGAGCTGTGCGTGATAGTGTGCCGCGGCGCATGAGAACCAGGCTTTAGAGAAGTAATGTATCAATGACAAATTAAATATATTTGCACGAGTTGCAAACTTCATGGACCAGGAAAAGTCACAGACAGTAATGCATGTTTTTATATTGTTTCAACTTAGCTACTGTCCTGTGATCTGGATGTTTCATTATAGAATCGTGAACAACAAAATAAACAAAATCCACGAAAGAGCATTAAGAATTGCTTTCAAGGGTATGTCATCAAAATTTAAAGATTCATTGATGAGAGCAGCTTCTGGTCACGGCCGATGACCTAATGAACTACAGTCAAATTTCACCTACAGGTAGTTTCGTTTAATATTCTAATTCGATTACGTCATCGGCATAGCTTCCTGCAGAGCTGTACGAGATTTTAGAGCTGACATTTAACATTTACTTCTTGGGCTAAACTATATATCATGCAGCAAAGTCTCATACGAATTGTCACCAATAATGGTAGTAATAGCAAGCGCATAATGTCAATGGAAAATACATGATAATCACTGAGTATAAATCTATTGTTGTATATACTACTTAGTATCCAGATATAGCAGAAACTACAGAAAATCATAATTGCTAACTCACTGCACGGGTTATTACTTAATGAAAAAGGTTATTGAATTTGCACCATCTTCAAGGTAGAGAGAGTGGAGATTACGACGACTTCCTTTATAAAGTTGAAACTATTCCTATTAATGATATTTAAAGAAATGACAGATGGAAATTGAGTTGATATCGGTGGTATGAATATTAAAAATTTGAGATATGTAGATGATACAGTGTGGGGAGGTTTGATAAGGAGTTAAAGTTATACAAAATAGAGTTGAGTCAAGAGAGAGTAAACAAAAGAAGAGTAGGATGTGCTTTTGAGGAGATGAGTTTTGTAAATATTGCTTAGAGAACTGGATTTTTATTGGAATTTATGGAATGAGCATATTTGTATATAAGATTGTGGGTTATTTGGTTTTAAGTATCACTTCTTACGTTAAATTTTTCATAGCTTCGCCAAAACAGCTCTGGTCCCCTTCACTACAGCAGATTTACATGCACTAGTTGATGAAGCAAATGTATATGGAAACCGTATGGAATGGAATTGAATGTCGTAAAGACAAAGTGCATGGTAGTTAGTAAAACGACACATTAGATAATAGATCTAGAACTTGACAAAAAGCCAATTGAGCACGTATCTAAGTTGGTTTACATAGAGCACATGACAATTGAAGATAACAGAAGTGAGACAGAAATAGCAAAACATATTGCAAGGACTTTATCGACTTGTAGAAACATAAGTAGTAGTTTGAGATTTTGACTATTAAAATTCTGACTTTGGTCTACACTTGCATAAGGAGTTGAAGCATGGGCCGTTTCAAAGGCTGTGAGTAACTGCTGGAAGTATTTGAAATGTGGCTCTGTAATGGAATGTTGAAAATATCATTCACTATACTCAATGACGAATGAATAGGTGTTAGCCATGATGAAGATATAGGGATCGTTAATTGATCGTGTCAGAAAAAGAATGCTAAGTATTTCAGGCCTATGATAGGACAAAATGGGCTACAGACATCATTATTAGAAGGAAAGATACACGGAAAAAGGGAGAAATGAAGGCCAAAAAATACATGGGTAGACAGCATAAAGGAATGGAAAGAAAATATTTATGGAGAATGTGTAAGAACTGCGGAGAACAGACAAGAATTGAAGTCCATAACAACCAACCTGTTGGGAGAAGACGGCACAAAGTGATGATGAAGAATCCTACTAATGAGACATTATTGTCTCTGATGAGGCCACATGGATCATCCATTCACGCACCCTGTAGAGTACAGGATCAAACGCCATTTTTCACTTTAAAAAGCTTCAAAATGATCTTGGCTGAGGAATTTTATATCTCAAAGCTTGTAGGATGTTGGTTTTACCATGAAAAAGGTATGGAGACAATAGGTTCAATAAGTGTAAGCTAGAGACAGCATGTCCTTGATTTCAAGAGATAAAATTAACCAAAACTATATTTTATAAGCTGATCCCTCACTATCAAAAGTAATAATGATACTGATGGTATTGTCACATTGCTTATATAAATTGCAATATGTTTCAGCCGTAATGTCCTGACAAGCAAGTAAAGAATCTTGAACCCAACGTCAGGTCTTTGGTGCCCTTCGTGAAATTCCTGACAGAAGCCTATAAATTCAAACATTTTAAGAACATGTCCCATAGCGGCATATCTCGCAAAGCAGATAAAAATTGAAACAAATAAATCACCATTAATGAAGTTACGCGTGCATCAGAGAGAAACCAAACTGGTGCCACTAATATACTTAGAATCAATCAAATTCATAAGATGGTGATGAAACTGAATGGCAACATCTTGCAGTCGACATAGGTAGAATGTAATGATAATTTGCATAGCACTCAAATATAATAATGTGACATATTACACATGAGTAACATTATTATTAAAAAGCATGATCAGTACAATAGATGAATGATGAACAGAGAGGATGTTGAGAACATTTGTAATCCTTGCCACAAGCCAACTAGCTACCTGTTTGGGGATGGTATAGGGAACTCTATTAAAGATGCTAAAGAAGCATATCGATTATCCACTAATATTAGTGGAAGAAATTCTACTGCCAAACAACAATATTATGGCCGTAGTACATTCACAATGTCAATACTTCAGGAAAATAGCAAGCTATATAAGTTTGCTGCTCAGTATGCTGCCCATCCACATTCATTTTTAGGGCGAAGCAGCAAAGCACAATTCCGTCGAAAGAACCAAAACCAACAAAAGAAAAATTAAAGGTAAATTCTGAAATGTCTGTTTCTATATCTGGTTTGGTTAATTGCTTTACAAATAAGTTTAAAACTTTACTGGTGGCTGCTTAGTAACACATTACAAGGAATGGGAAACCCTTACCAGTGATGTAGAAATATTAAATACTGTTAAGGGACTGCCTTTAGAGTTTGAGAGGTCACCCCCTGAAAAGTCACCTTTCCCAAGCATCAGAAGTTTAGCCACCATGAGTCTGTTCTAGTTCAGAAGGAACTCACTAAGTTGATAGAAAAGGGTGTTATCAGGATCTGTCATAGTGAGGCAGGTGAATATCACAAGAAATAATCCCAATCAAACGGCACTGCCGCTAGTTTTATTTTGGGGATTCTAATAATTATTATGACTACAAACAATCAAGAATTAGGAATTCGGTTCCCTTCATATACAGCCGCAATTTACAAACATACATGTATGAAACCTATTTCCTACCTTATTTGTGCTTTTCATCTTGAGTTCTAGTCAAAATAAAAAGTAAAATTCAGAATATTAATTTTTCCTTGCGTTTTTACCGGTTTTATGGCACTATATGTGCAGTGAAAATTAAGGAACTATTAAGGAACTTTTAGTACCAGAATTTGATACAGAGGCCCCAAAATAAGGAACTCCTAGAACTAATCCTTGAGCGAGGTTCCTTATAAAATAAAAAGCGTGTATAGAATTGCGTGTTACACGAGACAATCGCCTTGCAACTTGTGTCGCACTACCTTTAAAACCCATAATAAACGGGGAGGCCATGATCACAATAAGCGGGGATCTAACAAATTTCTGAAATTAATTATCAGGGGGTTCAAAAAGAGTTGGGGTAAACATGCCACCATATAGGAATCAGCGTCTTGAGACATCTGTTCTTATGAAGTACCAACATCGTCTAAAAGCAGCAAAACATAAAAGAAATCTGGAAACTGAATATTACTGCAGTTACATCTTCGGAAAAATCACCTAAGCACATTTGAAGCAATTCCAAAAGTGCTAAATTTATTAAGCGGGGGAAGGGTTAAAACTAAGAAGAGGTGGTCTCCACATTTGCTGACATTAATAAACGTACCCCCTTTATTATTGGTTTTAGAGCATCATTTTTTGAGCATAATTATCTCTACCTTTCGTCATTTACAAGTTCAACTTCCGTTCTATGTCATGGGAGTATTTGACCAAATACAAACCATCCTGACAAATATTGAATAAATTCTATCGTTTATAAACTGAAGTCCTTGTGCCATATGCCTTTTACAAGGGTAACATCTATCGATATAGATATTACAATATAGCAATGTTGCCGTAGTAGCTTGTGTATTGCTTTACTGACAGTGCCTCTTCATACGTGTGCAGCAAGTCATAACCAAAGTTTGTAGATTAAATGTGGGCGCAGCACCTCATTCCTTGTCAGCGTGTCTTCTGTAAGTGCGTCAGAGATCATAAACACACTAATAATTACGAAGCACCGCCATACATGCATAACAAACAAATGATATCAGTCCTCATTCTTCTAATAGAATTCCAACAAAGAACGCCCCTGATACTACAATTATAGACAACTGGTGATAACAATACGGATGTCTGGTTTTATTTGTTGCCTAATTCGTAATTCATGAACACAAGAACTTCGTAGACATGGCTGCAGAGAACACATCAGAGAAAGAAGAGGGAATCCTTCGAGAACTCGGCCTCCATGAACTTTTTTATGAAACATTATCAGATCGTTATAATGCAAGCCACTATTTTCAATATGCCGTATTGAATTCCAACTGCTGCTTAGCAAAAGAGGATATTGAAGAGAGCCTCAGAATTCTCATCAACTTCCAGCCATTTTTGCGTGTCAAAGTTGTCAGCCGAGTGGACAAAACCAAACCACCAACTAGAAAAAATAAGAATTCTGAGTTCCATGAGAGACTCTACTACGCACAATGTGAAATAGATTTCGCAGACGTTCTTCGAATTCGCTCTAGAGTCACAGATGATGATCTGCGTGACATTGTTGCAGAGGAAGAGGAATTTCTGTCAAGGGAGGAGAGGTATGGAGATGGTTCTAGATGGAGGCTGGTAGTAAACATTCCTAAGGAAAACGAACCTGCTCATTCAGTCAACAATTATAAGTATGAAATTCTATTTAGATTTCATCACCAGTTCTCTGATGCTGTTAGTGGGTATGATATTGTATATCGGCAATTTTTACCTATTTTGAATAAAACTCTAAATCAAGAGCCAGTTGATGATGTTTTTCTCAAGCCACTTGAGCTAACGCCCACTTATGAGGAGGACCTTCTAGGAGTTGCAAATTCTGCTGACAAGCACCCTTCCTGGTATATAAAATCAGGATTGGGCTTAGTGAGAGCAGTAACGAGATTTAGAAAAGGTGAAAACTCATTTCGTCCACCAATCTTCTCTGCTGGAGCCCCATTTGAAAGAGCAAAAGGGATAGGTATTGTGAGACATGTATTTGGTAAGGAGCTCGTAGGCAACATTTTGCATGAAAGGAAGGAGAAGGATATTACTGTGCATTCCATTTTATTAGCTGGGTTCTCATTTGGTATGGTAAAGCTTTTTGAAAAAATGGGGTTTCCCCAACCTAAAGTCATTGGAAGTTGCTGGCCCATTGACTCAAGGAAAAAATTAGAAAAGTACCATAGCCCACAGCCACTAGGACTATTTATTGGTACAAATGGATTGACATCAATGAAAGTACCAAAACCATTTGTTGTGAATAAAGAAACATTTTGGGGAGGGCAAAGAAGATGGGAAATCAAGTCCAGAAGAATGTTAGGGACCAGCATGAGAAACTGGTATTAGATGTAATGGCATATTTAACTGAAAAGTTGCAACATGAATCAATGGGCAAATTGTTTAGTGAAATTGATGTTGATCAGCATTTTGGATTGAGCAATTTAGGGAAGTGTGCCCCAGGAACAGACATGGATGCAAGTTTGCCAAAGCAAGTTGATGCTGAAGAAATCTACTTTGGTTTATTAGGGAGTGGCTATCCTGACCTTTTGTCTCCATTTTTCACCACTGTTGTACATCACAAGGAGAAATTATTCTTTGTCATGTTGTATATAAAGCGTTGGGTAAAGGAAGATGTTCCAGAGACTTTGTTTAGGTTTACTGAGGAAGTACTCAATGAAATGTGTTCTTCCTCAGATTCTACTGGAAGTCATCTATGACAGACATAGTGAGCAATGGGTTTTACTGTTGTCATGATAATGACTTTGGAAGGTATTTTTTAGAGACAAGTTCTCACTTTTCAATAAGAGCTTAAGCTTGACCTTGAAGAGTTGGCTCAGATTTCTGCACAAGTAGCACCCTAAATATGCTTATAAGCCATTTGTTTTGAAATTGTATATCTTTCTTCCAGTAACGTCCCAATGTCATTTCATTTAGGGGGAGGGAATTCTGCGAAAAATTTGCTAGCTATAAGTAAAGGAAAACAGAAGTTACTTCCAGCAGAATTTCATGAATGTCAAAACTTTGTAGCTTCATTTTAGCAGCATTTCATCTGCAGTTGTAGGAAATGCACATGCTTGAAAAAGTGATTCACAGAGACACCCTCTAGCCTTAAAATACATAGCTTTTGAGACGTATTTATGACTTCTATCAAGTTTTTCCATGTGCACCTTTGCTGCAGTCCCCAGATTAGCAGATGATATGGCTATTCCATGTCAAATCATGCCATTCGAGGTTGCACAGTTTCAAAAACTAGTGTCCTTGAAGCTTCTTGAGCCTAACGACTGATCAGCAACGCTTGACTCCACGGGGCATTGCTGAGAAATTATGGATTTCAGCAGATCTGTAGTGTTCATCACAACAGTGATGGGCTGTGCAGCGGTTTTGAAAGTGGAGTGGCCCAGCTCAATCAACTTTTTGGGCTTTGTCCATACAACAAATAGCTTACAGGCTTCCGTGGATTTTTATGTAGGAAGTATAGCACTATATTCTCAAAAAATTTGAATATTACCTCATTTTGTGGCAATTGCTACATACTATCCGCAATTCATGGTTACCCTTTATACACAAGGCTTGGTAATCTGTCATCTGTTTAGGATCTAAGGACATTGGGAAATAGGGGTCAAGGGCGAAGCCCCCTGAAAATGTTTTTCAAGAATTACGTTCTTTATATCTCAATTAATTTGAGAAGCTTCAATTTGTGCAAAAAGAATGTAGAGACGAGAAAGCTGAAAACTTGAAGATGACATATTACAGTATAAAGCTGGTGTGGGGATCAGGAGTAGAGATATGACTTTCCTAAATCAACAACAGCACATTAAATCAATAATTTCAAAAGTTTAACCCCTATTGCAGAGACTATACATTTTGTTTCTTATAAGGGAGTAGCTTCTAAGAATTGAGTGCTCCACTACTCAGAAAGTGAAGAAAGTTTAATATGGTATTCATGATTTCTAAGAAAGTCGATAGGCCCAAATGCATTCCAGTTATTTCAGATTCCATTTAGCCATGTATACGATGATAAACGTTTCATTTGGGCTTTTCTTCAACAGCCTATCTTCTACTACTGACCAAGATTTGTAAACATTTTGAGTGAAAAAAAAACTCTCACACTCCACTGATATGCAGTTGTACGGCATCGGAACTTGAAAACCGTCTGTTAAGAAACTCATAAGAACACTATGATATTGAAACCGTGAAAAAGCCAAGAAAGTTTGAATAAATAGCTAAAGATTGTGATTGAAGACTTAACACAGACCTAAGCACCAATCCATTTACTATGAAGAATCTAACGTACTACAGCTTCCTTTTATGTATTGCTTCTACTCATTGTGGGATGATTGGGCATCTTGTATTGGGAAACCCTGCAGCCGTGCAGCGCGCATATACTTATGATTATTATTATTTTATGATTTCTGTTATCAATTTGATTTATTGCTTATATTTTGTTAATTGCGGTACGCTTTGCAGCTCAGTTTAGCAGCGCCATAGCCTCTGGTGACCCCTGAGGACTTAGCGCCACCGAAGGGGTTCCCCGTAGGCGTTGTATGATACCGCGGTACTGTAGTAATTTAATAAGTTGTATTGTATGTATATGCCATAATTAATCGAAGTTGAGTTAGATGGGATCAGATGGGAATGAGAGTTAAATTGTGATTGAGTTGAGAATTGTGTTTTTCTTCAAAGTCTTTTCTGTGGTGCAGTAAAGGCAAGTGCTAGCAAGAAAGGAGAGCCTATATTTCCCACATATTGGGCATATTGGGAGACCTGTGATCCTTTACCAAACTGCTATTCTTTTAACTATTATTTCATTTAATATTTAAGCACGCACAAAACTCTGCAGCAAGATAAATATACTTAATTCAATAAAAGTACAAAAAAGACAAAGAAATGCGAATGCACATAAAAAGAAATCACAGTAGGCCACTAAAAATAGCAATTGGCTCAGAAGATATTAGAATAAGTTCCCAAGTATGGGTACTAATTGTTCTTTCATTGAAGTGTTTTAGAATCTGTTTAGATCAAAACTCAAAATCCCATCTTGTGTGGACCAGAAGAGTTTGTTTTCTCACTTGGACTCTTCAAGTAAAAAATGGTGAATAGGTCCTAATTGGCTACTCCTGAGGCCAATTAGACGGATCCCATCAATCGTATTTTCATCTCACTATATATTTCGGTTCACCTTTCGGTCGCTATCCGACGTTTCATACTCAGACAAGCGTCACACGACAAAAGCTTCTAAGTGTGTCAAAAAATGTTGCCGCTTTTTCCTGCTATAGTAAAGTTCTGTAGTACCAACAGACTATTTAGACATTAAGTGTTTGTGAGAGATTAACTGGGATCCATGATTTTCAGTGTTCATCTAAAAAGGCAGTACACATTTGATACACAATTTCAATGCCTACATGCTTAAGTTTATCTGGGCTTAATTCTGAACGCTCAATCAGACTTGCGTAAGTGTAGCATTGATGTCGCGCAATAACAATTTGAAGTTCTCGCAATTTGCATCATTGTGAATCATTTCACAAATGGCACCTAATAACTTTGGATCATCTCCTGCAAGTGCTCAAACATGCAAAGTACCCCGATACTTATGATAACTATATTCTACTTCAACTATAATTTGTTTTTACGCTCCTAATCTCAAAGTTGGCTAAAGGTGCTATGCTACAGCAATAAAGTGTTTTAGGCCAACATGACTATATATGGTAATATCACCCAAATTTCACCAAATTGGCCATACATGGCAATATAGCCAAAAGCGCCAAAATAATAACATTTCAAGACCACCCTATTACATTAAATTTGTGACTTACAGTACTTTTTCATTACGCTAATTAATGATTCATTAATTTGAGCACGGTATTAACTGTTGTGATGTTAGTTTCAGCACACCGTTAATTATTGACAATGACTTGTACACAATTTGAAAAATATCTATGATCTCCGTACCTAGAACCATGCATCTGTTGTGCCTAAACATTTTCGAGGAACTTGGCTACAATTCTCAAACTGACTATTGTTTAGAGTGAGGAATCTAAAAAATAATTTCAAAATCACTGAATTATAAGTGGAAAATTTTGATTTAAAGTTGGATGTATGAATTTTTCAATGTTCATCATTAACAGAGAAACAAAATTTAATAACCTTCTATGCCATGCATATTACATCTCAATCTTTTTGGCACGTTACAGTATACATATAGGTTTCCTCAAATTCCAATAATTGAGATTGTTATTTGCCCATAACCTCTACAATTCATCATCAAAATTCATCTAAAACTCTTTTAAGAAAGTTTTGTTTTCAGAGGGCATATATTCAACAAAGCGTTAGGATTCCTTTCCTAGTACAAATTTATGACTAACATTTATGATGTTAGACCAAAGTAGAATATGGTACAGTAGGTACACCTTGCAAGTATGCCTCAAATAAGCGCACAATCACTTTCTCATATTAGTTTTCAGTTACGAAAGGTTAAAGAAAGTGCTTTTGACCAAATTACCGTATATGGTAATATGACCTCTAAACACCCTCAAAGTTGTCTTTACAGATGTTTTCTATCCCTATGAATCCCACATTGGAAATATACATCAAAAACGTCCACAATTACTTTTATAGTCTGTTGGTACTACAGAACTTAACCAGCGCACGAAAAGGGTGTTGCTAAAAGTTTTGCTACAAATACTTTTCTTAAGATTATTTAGAGTAAAGGAATGCTAATGAACCTGGTTTATGCCAAAACAGACATTATCTTAAAATGATCCCCAAGTGTCATCAAAATTGAGAAATTTCCATTTTAACTTATCAGGGACAAACGTAGGAGACAAGTATTGGGGAAATGTAGGCAGCTGAAGTTTGATTTACCGAATTGGCGGGCTGGCTAAGTCTAGAAGACATAGCCAACAGCATGTCAAGCAACAATACAAAAAATGGAAAACATAAATTTTTTCAAACTTCAGTGAGAAGGCTGAGAGTGATAAAAATTTTTAGCGTGTTTTAGAATGCCAAGTCCTCTGGAAGCCTTTAAAGACGCAGCCCAGACTTGATCTTTCAAATCAACGCTGTTGCCTAAAAGAACTCCTACGTACTTAATTTTGCTAAAAACTTCAAGGTCCGTTCCATTAACTTCTACTTGTAGATTCTGATTAGACTTATCCAGGGCCTTACTTTCAGCTTTGGTAGAAACTAACATTGATTGAGTTTTAGTTCCATTAAGGGATAACTTATTGCTAATCAACCAAGCATCTAGGTGCGAGAGATCCTCATTTAAAGCCTCATTTGGTCGGGATAAATCCTTGGATTTAATGCGCAGACTCTTGCCATCAGCATACATGGAAGTGGTGGAATGTTTTACTGCTTTTGGTAGATCATTAATATAAACAAGAAAAAGGAATGGACCAAGGCATGATCCTTGAGGCACCCCAATGTCAATATTTTCAATGTACGAGTCCACTCCATTTACTCTGCAGTACTGGACTCTATTGCTGGACTCTGTTGTAATATGTTATTTCCATTACATTACTGGAAAAAGATCCTAGTCACTAGGCAAGACCTTACAGCGTTGCTTCTTCCTCTCTTGATCTTTCCTATGATTTTTATGTATAATCTTTCCTATAAAAAATTATGATTTTTGCAAAGAAGATTTTCTTTTTCTACAATTGATAGTTCCTTGTCTTTGAGAAGAAGCTTAACTTTTTCCAAAAGAGTAGCAAGAGCATCCGCCATTACCTCGAGCAACACAAAATCCCTGTCGAGGCTGTCATTTGAAATCGAGTTTCAATTTCAGTCAGTGTATCGTAGGAGTTTATTTTTAGTTTTTGAGCAGCAGTCAATTCTAGCACTGATTGGACTGCAGCAGTTGAGCATCAGTCAACTTCGATTTTGATTGGCTAAGCTTGAACTGACTGGTGCTCCCGCCAAATTTTGTAGGACATGGGAGGAATGTACGGACTAATGCAAATGGGGGTGATTCCGTGCGAGGATGGATAACAATGGTTGGCAAGAAGACTATTTCGCACAGGAATTTTATTTTGGCTCTTCAGGCAACAGTCAATTCTAGTTCTGATTGGACTGCAATAGTTCAACATCAATAAGCTTCCATCCTGTATGTAAGGTGATTCCTTACGGTCTAAAGTGGAGGCCTTAATATGGTTAGTAGTGTTTTCTACTAAATTCTGCTGATTACAGAATCTGTAGCTTTGCAAAATGCCACATTTTGGATGTTTTGTACACACATTCTTCCAAAATCTGACTGATGCTTAAGCTACTTTCGCTACAGTCTGTATCCGCGCCTGACTATAAATTTCAAAGAATAAAAGTAGGACATTACAGTTAGGCTGCGTTCATAATGATTGGCATAGGGGGCAGGTAAAATTGAAGGGGGGTTGGGAAAAACATGCAAGGAAAAGGGGATTTCATTTTTATACCACAATAAAATGAGGGAATATCAAATTTTTTCATCAAAGGAGCTATAGGAAATGATTTGGACATACTACAATACTTTTATTTCATAATATTACGTAAGCTGAGCTGGACTCTTGTGGGAACATTGTGGGAAGTTGTACTTTTGCAGCACATGATGGTAATATGCTTACTTCACAACTCTGTAAATAGCCTTTTGGCTAGAAGTAATTAAATCTATGAAATTTGTCCAATGTAGAATCAAAAAATGTTTTAGGTATATGAATATTGCACTTCTCTAGATTTTGTATAATAGGAGTCTTTATTTAATCATCAATCTTTATTAAAACAGCAATTATCAGTAATAGAAAAGTTTTCTCAAATAGTTACTCCTGATCTGTGTCCTGACTCTCCTCTATCTCTTTATTATCTTTCACTGTAGTTTGGACAGTTGTTTCAAGCCTGTGTAGAGTTTAATCTACATGACTTAAAGCTTCTTCATAAAAGATACCCTTATCTCTAAGAAAAGTTAGAGCTTTCAGATGGAAGTTTGGTTTAAGAGTATTTATATGTGATACTTACATTTCTTTTTAATCACATAGTTATGTAGGAATTTCCTGGGATAACTCTATACAAGACAATATATTATTAGCTTAGTCAGATCCTAGAAGGCTCTATAATATTCCTGAACACCTGTTCATAAGCCTACATTTGGCTTGCCTCCTAATTTTCTTCCTATATTCTATTTTACGTCTTCTGATTCTAGCATTTGCCTCCACAGTTGTTGGTCCTGATCTTGACCTTGAAAGCCTGAATTGTGAATGGTGCAGAAAATTTTCAATGTCTTGGAGCTGCGATGTTTATATTTGTAATTCCCATTTGAAACCATGCAAGTTATTAACTTCTTCTTCACTTCCCTATTATATTCCAGTAGCACTTTCATCCAGCAATCTCCCTCTTCTTTGAGTCAGCAATGCATCAAGGGCTTCACCTTCAGTGATTGTCTTCTCTACTATAGTTAGCAAGGATGGTCATACTTTGTTATTACAGTTTTATGACTCTGCAATTTTCCTATACTTTGGAACTCCTCTTGCATCATTATAAAAAAAATTAATTGCCTTATTCACTTTTTGGATTTTAACTTCTGTGCCCAAGCGAAAAGACTGCTGTACTCTTATATATTTTTGTGGTTTTAAATAATAACCTTTCTTATATATGTCCTCTACAACTTTGTTGTAGCATATCATCCATCCATTCTTTGGAAAAGGGTACAGGTATAGCTACCGACACGATGAAACAAAAAGATGAGGAACATGATGAAGAAGAAAGTGAAGATGATGATTGTGATTCTCGCTATTTTTGGAAGTGACTCAGAAGATTCAGATTTTCGTGTATAAAGTGGGAAAGAGGAAGAGTCTGTTAAGATGAGTGAGTCTCAGGCATACCAAGGATCTACACTAACTTCTCAATTAGGACGACAGTGCGGGCCTGGTAGTAGATACCAAGAGATCTTGCTTAGGTACAACGAACCTTATTGTCAAACTTTTAACCCTTGTGGTGTTGATGTGTGTAAGGGGATTGGAACACTTTTATAGTTTGGCTTGGGGGGCTGCTAATTATTCAAGAGTTGAGGTGGGGGTTTTGGGATTTTTGCAAAAAACATTTCATCTGGCCCCACCCCTCTGCCATACATTATGAACGCAGCCTTGCATTCCCCTGAATTCCAATTTCCTATGTTCTTTTTAAATGACGGTATTTATTGTCGAAATATGACGCGTAATTACTATGATGAGGAAGTATACAATTAACCAAAGCATGCCAGATTTAATCCCTTATACAGAGAGTAAAAAAGCACCCGCCTGCGTCCAAAAGCTTTCGAAGAAGGATGAAGCTAATGATATTTTAAGGGGCCTAAAACATGGATGTATAATTACAATCATCAATACATAGCTTCAAGCATTTTGTAGAACCATTGTCGAGATGCTTATTCTTTGATTTATTTTTCGGTGAGGGGGCATTGCCCATTGTGAACAGCTGCACGAGACACCGCTTTAGATATGGCAAGAAACCTTTTTAATTTTAGAATTGCTTACAACTGGACCTAATAAACATTAGGAAACCAGTTCTATTCATTTACAGCCACAACTCGTATAGATACCAATGGAGCAACTAGCAATTTTCAAGGGTAGAGTCCAATCAATGAAGATGTGCTCACCAAAACTTTTTAAAAGAAGGTAATTCTTTGAATATCTAGGTCCATACGTTAAGGAAATACTGAGGGAGGTTTACTGATTTCGTTGCTCTGAAGACCAATAATTCTTATTGCCATTTCTTATAATAGGAAGCAGATAACAAAGGGGGCCGGGGGCAATGCTTAGCAAAATTTGCTAAACATCACGCCTTTCTATCTTCGGGAAACGCCCTTTTTGATATAGAGAGGACACTACATAAAGGGTACTTACTGGAAAGGACAGGGGTCTAGGCTCCCTAGACTCCCCTAATATCTAAAATGAAAAATGATGTGATGTGAAACTGAAAAATTGGCATCGGGGGCATTGCAAAAAAATAATTCAGAATCCCCGCCCTATGTGCAAAGTAAACAAGTAACATCTGTCCTCATTCTTCGAATATATTTGCGGACAGCAAAGGGCTTGTCCCTAATGACCGACCAGCAATAAAAAGCAGCAGGTGATAACAATAGGATGCCTGTTTTTATTTGCTAACCATTTCGCAATTCGTAAGCTCAAGAACTTCGTAGAAATGGCTGCAGAGATAACATCAAAGAAAGAAGAGGGAATCCTTCGAGAACTTGGCCTCCATGAACTTTTTTATGAAACATTATCAGATCGTTATGATACTAGTCACTATTTTCAATATGCCGTATTGAATTCCAACTGCTGCTTAACAAAAGAGGATATTGAAGAGAGCCTCAGAATTCTCATCAACTTCCAGCCATTTTTGCGTGTCAAAGTTGTCAGCCGAGTGGACAAAACCAAACCACCAACTAGAAAAAATAAGAATTCTGAGCTCCATGAAAGACTCTACTACGCAGAATGTCAACTAGATTTCACAGACGTTCTGCGAATTCGCTCTAGAGTCACTGATGATGATCTGCGTGACATTATTGCAGAGGAAGAAGAATTTCTATCAAGGGAGGAGAGGTATGGAGATGGTCCTAGATGGAGGCTGGTAGTAAACATTCCTAAGGAAAACGAACCTGCTCATTCAGTCAACAATTATAAGTATGAAATTCTGTTTAGATTTCATCACCAGTTCTCTGATGCTGTTAGTGGGTATGATATTGTATATCGGCAATTTTTACCTATTTTGAATAAAACTCTAAATCAAGAGCCAGTTGATGATTTTTTCCTCAAGCCACTTGAGCTAACGCCCACTTATGAGGAGGACCTTCTAGGAGTTGCAAATTCTGCTGATAAACACCCTGCCTGGTATATAAAATCAGGATTGAGCGTATTGAGAGCAGTAACGAGATTTAGGAAGGGTGAAAACTCATTCCACCCACCAATCTTCTCTGATGGAGCCCCATTTGAAGGTGCAAAGGGGGTAGGTATTGTGAGACACATATTTGGTAAGGATCTTGTAGAAAAAATTTTGCATGAAAGGAAGGAGAAGGGTATTACTGTGCATTCCATTTTATTAACTGGGTTCTCATTTGGTATGGTAAAGCTTTTTGAACAAATGGGGCTTCCCTTACCTAAAGTCATTGGAAGTGGCTGGCCCATTGACTCTAGGAAAAAGTTGGAAAAGTACCATAGCCCACAGCCACTAGGATTATTTATTGGTACAAGTGGATTGACATCAATGAAAGTACCAAAACCATTTGTTGTGAATAAAGAAACATTTTGGGGGAGGGCAAAGAAGATGGGAAATCAAGTCCAAAAGAATGTTAGAAACCAGCATGAGAAACTGGCATTGGATGCAATGGCATATTTAACTGAGAAGTTGCAGCATGAATCAATGGCCAAGTTATTTGGTGAAATTGGTATTGATCAGCATTTTGGATTGAGCAATTTAGGGAAGTGTGCCCCAGGAGCAGACATGGATGCAAGCTTGCCAAAGCAAGTTGATGCTGAAGAAATCTACTTTGGTTTATTAGGGAGTGGTTTTCCTGACCTTTTGTCTCCATTTTTCACCACTGTTGTCAACCACAAAGAGCAAATATTCTTTGCCATGTTGTACAGTAAGCGTTGGGTGAAGCAAGATGTTCCAGAGAATTTTTTCAGGCTTACTGAAGAGGTGCTCAATGAAATGTGTGCTGCTTGACCAGATTCTACAGGGAGTCATCTATGAAAGACATATGGACCTATATGTTTTACTAATTTCATTACAATAGAAACCCACATAAAAGAACCTGTGTTTATAAGAAACTTTATGTTGCAATTCCATCTTTTGAATCATCTACATAAGAACCCCAAAGAGGCTGAAACATAGCATGGCTCTTATATAATAGGTTTCAAGTTAATTAGTTTAAAATTTCAAGAGTAGAATCATAGGCTTTTATGAACTTATCACTCTTTCATGAAAAGAAAGCCACACACAGTTACTATTCAAACATTACAAGAATCCATAAAACTTTTTCAGAATTTTTCAGTCACACAACCAATTTGAAGAGTGTTAAACAAGAATTATGAGCTAAAGGTGTTTGTAATAATTGTATAAATTATAGTACATCTGTTCCCTGAGGTCATATCCTGTTTGCTGGGGTTATATGCTTCCCATGGCATCACATTGTGCCCACTATGGGATGCACCCCACCATTTAAGAGACTGGTATTTAAGAACCTTTGTAAGAACTGTACTGGCTGGAATTGAGAATACCTACCAATTACTTAAAAACTTATTCAGGCTACCCAGGAGAAACCTAGGCTCTTTGTTGTGGGTTTCTACTGTATATTGATTGATGCAAAGTGGTTCTTTGTAGACACATTCTTGCATTTTAAGAAGGGACTGTTTGGCCAGGAAGAGTTTATTCATATTTCTGCATAAGTAGCACCATAAATATATTTTGAGCCAATTATTGTGAACTTTTATATCTCTTTATCAGCAGTATACTAGGGCAGTTTCCTTTGGGAGGGGGGAGCATTCTGCAGAAAATTTTGCTAGCAGTAGGTAAAGGAAAGCAAACACTTTTTCCAGCAGAATTTCGTCAGTTTAACACTGATGAAATTCTGCAGGAGATAATTTTTGCTTTTTAACAAATGTTTAGCTTCATTTTAGCAGCTTTTAACCTGAAGTGCTGAGAATTGCCCAGTCTTGAAAAATTGATTGACAGGGATACCTATCTTTACAATACATAACTTTTGACACACTTTTCCAACTTCTTTCAAGTTTTTTCATGTGTACTTTTGCTGCAGAACCTAGATTAAGAGAGTATATGGCTACTCCATCTCAATTCATGTCATGCAAGGCTGCATAGTTTCAAGAAACAGTGTCTGTAACATTTCATGATTGTAACAAATGATCTATCTAGATCTATGTAATTACTTTGCAAAGCCATGTAGTGAACAATGGGACTGCAGAGGAGAAGGGAGCACGAGGCTTAGATGTTACAGTGTTATGTTTGATTTTCATTTTTGATTTTGCTTATTGATAAGAACGAAACATGGGGTCTTTAATTGGTGGTAATATTCTTGGCTAACAGTGCTTAGCATTGTTTACTATAGTGTGGTGACCTCGAATGGAGTTACTTTAGGCCCATCTGTGGATGGCCCAACTCTTTTCATGACCATAGCTACCAAAAAGGAGAATGTTGAGCTATGGCATCACCAAGGATTGCATGGATATTGATTTGGATTAGCATACGGCACAGATTTGGAATGTACAAAAACAACTCTTGGTAAGGAGATAAAGAAATTCACAGAGAGATCTTAAAGGGTGCCATTTTGGAGAAGGAATATAAAAAATTGCAATGGCTCACTGAGAGTACAATACCAAGTAAGTTAGATTTCATTGAAAATATTATAGAAAAATTATGAGAGTTAATAATTGATAATGACAACAGTATTAAAGAGGTTAAAGATTGGAACTCAGAAACCAGAGAGAGCTTTAAGGGCACACTTGAAGTTTTTTAAAATGGTAAGTATATACTACAAAAGTACAGGGATGAGAAGGCTCAGGGCACCAAAGCTGAGTTGCAAGAGGAAGAAAAAGAATTAAAAGAAGCTGAGTTGAGGGAGAGAAAAAAGTTTGAGGAGCAGATTGCAAAGGAAAAGTTTGCAGCAGAGAGAGCCTTGTAGATGGAACAAAGAAAAGTCATGCTAGAGACAAAGGAAAGGGAGCTGGAAATGGAAAGAATGGCTAGGGGTGCAACAGCAAATTCTTCAAACCTAAATATAAGCCCATTTAAAGGAACTCCAAAGGACTGGATCAGGTTTATTAATCAGTTCATGGCCCAAATTGATAGCCAGCAAGTAAGACCATTAAATTAGGCTATCTTTTGCAATGTGTCAAGGGTGAATGTCATGATTTGACAGGTTACATACCCAATAATGCTGAGGGATATGACAGAGCTCTTAAAATCCTAAAGGAAGAGGATAGACAACAAGAGAGGGTGGTTTTAGGACCACACACCAGAGAAATAATCAACTTACCCTATTTGAAAGGCAGTAGATATTTAACTATTAAGGAATTCTATGAAACATTAAGAACAAATTATGAGGCACTCAGAGCAATGAGGGGACATGAAAGAGTAGAGGGCTTAGTGCTTTCAACACTTGAGAAGCTGCCTGGAATCAAACCTGGTTGGACAAGAAATGATGACAAATGGGAGATGTGGACTTGTGATGAGCCACTGACTGAGCTTAGGATTTAGCTTAAATGAAATGATGTTAACTATAGTATGGGGAGTGTAGTCAATGAGAAAGTACCTGATCACATAAAGTATAAGAGTAAATCATTTTTTACATCAGCCAAGAGGTCCCAGATGTTTTTATTGCCCTGATAAACACTGATCTGACAAGTGTGACAAGGTGACTGATCCTAAAGAAAGAAAGGAAATTCTCAAGAAGAGGGGTCTTTGTTATAAATGTGGTCAAAATCATTTGGTGAAAGATTGTAGCAGAAGAGGCTGTTTTATTTGTAAGGGAGATCACCATTCCAGTTTGCATGCAGAGAAAGAGGAGAAAGAAAGTGAACATGATCTTCTCAATTGTGGATATGCCCCATCAGGTGAATGTGCATTGCCATTAATCCCAGTAGAAATCAAAGGTGAAACAATATGGGAATTTTTGGATACTTGTTCTACTAAGAATTATATTAGCAGACAGGCAGTGAAATGGTGCAGCTTAAAACCTGTAAGATGAGAAACCTTTAGCCTTAGAACAGTGGAAGGACACAGGAAAAGATCCAAGAGACCAGTTTATAGTATTGGTACATATGATTTCAGAGGTCATAAATTTGAATTTGAAGTCATTGGAATAGATCAGAGCAGTTTATCTGAAGTAGAGAGAGGATCAAGTGAGAATTTACGTGAGAAATACAACCATCTTAGATGGTGCATATTTTATTTGGAGATCCCACATTCATTGAAATGAGAACAGGGGGGTGTAGGAAAGGAAAGGTTGTGCAGCCAATACCAGACAAGACCACATTTGGATGGACTGTTCATGGAGATAAGAGTGAGTCCGATCATAGCTATTTTACTCGCACCACTAATGATGATTATGAAAATTTGTATACACTAGATGTTCTGGGAATATAAGACAGAAAAGAATTTGATCAGGAAGAAGTGAGAAAAGATTTTCTTGAAAATGTTGTACAGTGTAAAGATGGAAGATACCGGATTAAGATTCCCTGGATTGATGAAAGAATTCCAAGCAAAACAAGTGTAGTTCAAAGTAAACTGAGGTTATGCGATTTCTTTAGAAAAATGAAGGATGAGACAAGGAAAGAGTATGATGCTATAATAATAGAGCAGTTAGAGCTTGGAATAATAGAAGAAGCACCAGTTGAACCAACAGGAAAGAGAGTATATTATATCCCACACAAGCCTGTGATAAGAGAATCTGTCGCTAGTACAAAAATCAGAATGGTATTTTATGCTGCCTGTAAGCCAACAGTCACAGATTTCTCAATAAATGAATACATGAATCCAGGCCCACCGATTCAACCGTTATTTTCGGACATCCTTATAAGGTCAAGAATTGCTCCTGTATGCATTGTAGGTGATGTACCTAAAGCCTTTTTGCAGATAGAATTACATGAAGAGGACAGAGATGCTTTTAGTTTTATATACAAGCTAACAGATGAGCCAGAGAAGAAATTCAGATTTAAAAGACTATCCTTTCGTGGGGAGAGTTCACCTCTTGTTTTGGGAGGAGTTTTGCAAAATCATTTAGAAAAGACCGAGGGAGATGAGAAAATCAAGCTAGATTTGATGCACAATACCTATGTGGACAATTTATTGGGGTTAACTCCAAAGGAAGCAGATGCTGAGAAGTTCAAGGTTGAATCAAGCAAAATTATAGAAAAAGGGGAGTTTCCTCTTGGCAAGTGGGAATCTAATATCAAAATATTGAATGACAATGACAAAGTGGAGACAAAGCTTTTGGGAATTTTATGCAATAAATGTGATGTTTCATATGCTATTGAAATTGAACTGAAAGAAGTGGAAACTGTGACTAAGAGGTTAATGTTGAAAACACTTGCCTGTATTTATAATCCTCTTGGTATAATTTCACCCATGATAGTAGAAGGGAAGCATTTGTATAGACAAGCAGTAGATGAGAAGAAAGGATGGGATAAACAAGTTAGTGAAAGGCTTAAGAATAACTGGAATAAGTGGGTCAGAAATTTGAACACATTTAAAGTACCAAGATCAATTGCACCCTATTTTGAGGATATAATTCAAGTTTATCTACATCACTTTATGGATGCTAGTGATAAGACAGTATCAGCTCAAACAGTTGTTGTAGTTGCATAACCAAGTGGGGTCACACAGGGATTGCTAACTGCAAAGTCAAGAACCACAAAGAGAGGGCCCACTATCCCGTGACAAGAGCTTGTTGGCTGCCAGATGGGAGCTAACTTAGCATTGAACGCAAGAAAAGCATTAAAGAACTCGCCTATTTTACACAATGTCTGTTGGACTGACAGCACAATAGCATTTTGTTCGGTGAAAAATCCATTTAAAAATTGGTAAATGTTTGTTGCTAATAGAACAAAGGATATAAGCGAAATTACTCAAGAACTGACTTTGGAGTGGAGGTATGTACCCACCGCATTGAACCATTCAGACTTTGGAGTAGGGGGGCACAGTATGATCATTTAGAGAAAGAGAACTGGTGGGCAGGGCCACCTTGGATTCAAGATTCAGAAAAATGGTCAAAAATAGAAGTCAATCTGGAAGCAAGTATTGAAAGTATTCAAGGAGAATTAAAGAGAGGGGATCAATTGCTTTATTGTGTAGAGGATAATGCAAATCTGAAAGAAAATGGATAGTTTATTAGAAAGAAAGACACTCAAAGGTACAAGGAGGATTTCAGGGTGGCATTTTACGTTTATTTCCAATTGCAAAACAAAGGGAAGTAAAGATACAAGGAAATGGGGACCATTAACTACAGAAGAGATTGAGAATGCTTACAAGAAATTGATCAGGAAAATTCAACAGGGTATCAATCTTGAGAACAAAGAAGCACAAGAGTGAGGTTTCATTTTGTGTGATGATAAAGTTTTAAGGTGTTTTGGTAGACTTCCTGATCGCCAACCGATATTTATTCCAAAACAATCCTTGTATGCAGTCAGAATAGGAGAAGAGGTACACAGACAATTTGGGCACAAGGAAGTATATGCAATGGTGGCAAAGATTAGAGAGAGGTTCTGGATTCCAACATTAAGAACAATTCTCAAGAAGATAATAGGTAGATGCGAAAGTTGCAAAGTAATGGCAGCAAAGCCATTTCCAGTACCAACAGCTGGGCAGTTGCCACAGAGCAGAGTGACAGCAGATTATCCATTTGGAGTTATAGGGGTAGACGTTTTGGGACCTTTCCAGTTAAAAGGAGGTGAAGAGAAAGCATAGGTAATCAATGTTATATGTGGAACGTCAAGAGCTGTGTATTTCTCCAATTTTATTGACAAATTGAATGAATTCATACCTGCTCGTACAATACCAAGAAAGGCCGAATTAACATTCACCGACAATGACAATTCGGGATGGTTAACAATCTCGCGGTGATTTAAATGCACATTCTCGTATTTGACAATGGTGCCATAATTCTGGCTAGATTTCGTGCGAAATAGCTTGTTATCTTGCTTTCGGTATTGACATAGGGGCCCGGCAGTTACTCATTTCAATTTCATTCAAGTGCATCGTTTGGCTTAGATTGATGACAGATGACAAGGCAGTCTCCCCTGTTTTTTTGCTGGTTTAGATCATTATCAGACAAATGGAGAGCTCCGAGGCGCTACGACCGTACCCTTTGTGGATTAGTACAATCTGGGCGGTCTGACGAAATCTGGGTGGTCTGGTGAAGTTACCGTGCGCGGGTTATCAATCTACACCTTTCTTCTAAATCTAATGGCTTCAAAGTCGGCAGATGCACGGGAATTTCTCACTATTTACGTTTGTCATATATGCCGACGGGGCCAAAGATAATACGTGACAATGCTCAGACATTTAAGGCTGCTTCGGAATTCATTAAAAAATTGAGAAAGAGTGAGGAACTGCATGATTATTTATCAGATCAAGGAATAGTATTGGAATTTATCTTAGCAAAAAGTCCATGAAGGGGGTCCTTTTTTGAAAGACTGCACAAAGATTTAAAGAATATCTTGTACCAAAAATGACGTAGAAGCCATTTGACCTATGAAGGATTGAACAGAGTAATAAAAGATGTTAGCAAAAACAATAGGAGTTGAAAAGCGCAAAACTTTTGCAACATTTTAGTGCCCATTGTTCAGTAATGTTAACTGACGCAAATATTCGGTACTTGACGTCGCGAGAGTTTTTGGTATTTCTAACTTTTATAACTTTTTGCACTTTTAAAGTGCTTTGCAGATATCACAAGCATCAGACTTTGGGCATCTAATGGCGATTGAAGTGTTGCAATAGCTTTTCCGTTGTTGCAAGAAAGCACTATTTCCAAATTCTGTTTGTACGCTAGGTCTTTTGCATTGATTGCTACTATCTTTAGAAAAAAGTTTCATAGCGTTTGCTTGCAAAGTGATAAGATATAATTTTTTTCAATAATTAATATATTGAAATACCGAAGAAGCTTTAAGAAAAGCTTAGTGAAAATTCATGCACTGGTTTGCTTGCAAATTGTCTTTAAAATTTGTAAACAATTTTCTCTGAATGAATTCGTAACTAAATTCGAAAATGTCCGGATACTTTCGTGAGGGGAGTACACTTGGCCAGAGAAATATTGGGAAAATGATTTGATCACCTTGTTTGATCCATGTTATGCATCAACTGAGCCAAAAGCGTTGTTTGCTTCTCATCTACATTGCGCATAATATCAGTACATCGCAGTTGCGCAGCAAGAGTTGCATCATTGTGGGGCCAAAAAAGGTGTGACCAGAGGGCGAGGGCAAAAAAGGGCATGAACGCTGGAGGTTATCTAGGGGTATGAGGTCTATAGCCCCCTGTCGTGGCCAACTGTAAAGTACGGTCCAATATGAAGAAAGAGAGAGTGACGGGTCAGAGCCCCCTGGAAATTTCTTCTGACCACACCCTTTTAAATATTAAGGAAGCGCCCATTTGCACAGTGTGCTCACGGTGAGAATTTATTGATGTTCGAAGTGCTTAAAACTTGGCCCAAATGTGCTTCCCCATAAACCTCATAACTACAAAATGCTATGTAGAAGATTAGAGATCAGCAGATCAAGCCGTTAAAATTCTGGAGCCATTCAAACTTGGATTTTTTTATTTGAAGTCAATTTCAATAAGTGCGCAAAAATAGGATGATTTCAAATCTTCTTTTTTGCTATGGGAATGTATTGGGCCAAATTTAACTTCTTACAGTGGTAGAAGACATTTGAAACATGAAGAGTAAGAAATATAGCATCCCTCAAAGTGCTAGCAAAATTTTATGCTTTATCACTCTAACATGTTGCCTACAATAATTTCACAGCTGTCCGCAGATCGGAGACTATTCTTTTTCACTTCTACACCCTAAGGGGCTCCTATCCAAAAATTCACTGAAAAGAATTTAAAGGTTCACTGACAGTCTGAGTTTAAACTTTGGTCCCTGAATTAAAAAAGGTCCAAGACTTTCTAATATCATGAGCAAATCGGTGAAAAGTTGCTTTAATAGAAGTGAAAAGAAAAAATGAAGAGACAATATCTGTTGGTATCTGTTTAAGAGCAATGTTTTCATTCCTTGGTTAGAGGATTAATACATGGGAAAATTTAAGATATCGATGCTTTCAATGCCCGTTCTTCCGTTGATATCAAAAACTTTAGCGCTTAGATGAAAGTATCGAATGATCAACTTCATTACTCTAAAGTGCCAAATAAACGGGGGGTCCTTATAAGCAGGGGGTTTAGAAAAGCTTCCAGACTTTAATGAACGGTGGGGGTCAGAATTTGAGAAAGAACTTTGAATGATTATACAAGGACGGAAAGAACAAATACAGGTTGTCATAGAGCATAAAGTAAAATATATACAGCAGTACACTATTTTGCCATAAAAATTAGGTGAAAATAGTGCTAACAAAGAAAGGAAATGAAATGAGGGGTTTGCAAAAAAGTCAGTTTCCTTAAAACTAACAAACGGAGGGGTCCTGCTAAAGTCCAAGGGGGTTTCAAGAAAATCGAAAAATTAATAGGCGGGGAGACGTTTATTTGGCACCTGAGAGCACCAACACAACAAATGGGCCATAGACGCCTATATGAAATTCAGGATAGGACACGACCAACATTCAGAAAAAATAACGTTAGTATTTTCCTTGATTAATCGCTGGCAAGCTCTTAATGCGACTCCACTTTGGATGGAACGAACATTTTTGTTCAACTTTCCACCAGGTCTGAAAGCATTCAACCAGCAAGAAAGAAATTAGAAGTTTTCAGTGGCCAATTTGATGAAGAATATCCATGATATGCAGTTTGAAAAGCAAGAAATTTATTAAATGTAAAACGAGCAAGGCAGATGAAAGTAGAAAAACAATGTTAAATCCCAGGAAAAGAAACACCAGAACATTAGATTGTTTTTTCCGCTGAGGGATATCAAAGGCTACATTCGACAGGATAAAAGTGCAGGATGGGACGACGAAGTATCAAATTAGCAATGTCTGAACTATTAATAGGGATGACATCAGAGTGCATTAAACACATATGTAAATGATCATTTTCAAAATCAACTTTGCTTTTTAAGCAATCCCAATCAGCCTTAGACGATTACTTCTGGTCAGGATATGAAAGCAATATCTTTCATTGGATCTAAACGCCCTCAACTCCAACTTTCCTCCTTTGAATTTTGCAATCTACCATTCATCCTGTTTCTCATCTAAAATACCATGAAGCAGCCTCATGACATGCTTTTCTATTGAGATATTTTTTAAAAAGTGATTTGGTATCCCAAGTTCTTTTCATTGTTTATTTTTCAAATAGATAAAATTTTGCTTCTCATAAGGTCTCAAGGAATATGAAGCATACATCTCTAGATATGAATTCAATTGACTTCAGGAAATTATTTTTAACAAGAGATATTGAATTTATTTGCCTATCTGGGCACGCCGTGCACAGGTGGTTATTGCAAGCTGAGTAACAGCTGAAATACCTTATATTAGGGGAAACGCCCTTGTTTAAGAATTAGGCCCCATAGCCCCAAAAATCAAAGATTTCGGGAAATATTTTGTTCATCTTGTATATACCATACTTCTCCCTCTACTGCGCACTCAATCAGCCTCAGATGATCATTTGAGCAGAGTTACAGTTAACTTGGCTTACTTGAGGGAAAATGCCCAAATAAAGAAGTTGGGCCCCAGAGCCCCTAGAATTAACATTCTTGAAAAGTTTCTTTTCACCGTGTGGATAATTTAATTTCACATCTAAGCACTCATCCAATCATAGGTGAGTATTTTGAGACAATTTGCAGTCAAGAAAACTTTCTAAAAAGTTTTTTCATCACGTAGGTTACTGAATTCCACTTCCAATGAGCACTGAACGAGCCTCAGGTCATAATTTTGAGTCCAGTTATAGGCAAAAAGGCTTATTTTCAGGGAAATGTCCTATTATAGGGGCTGGGGCCCACAACCCCCAAAAATTAACATTTTTGAAATATTTTGTTGTGTGGATAGTTGAATTCTGTTTCTAACGAGTGCTCAACCAGCCTTGGATGACTATTTTGAGCCAAGTTATTGAATCTATTTCCGAATTTAGACATTGTAGGCTTGATTTATACGTCGCATTTCAGTCGCATCGAATTAAAATACTGTGGCAAAAATGACAAAGTGTGAATTAAATTCGACTTTAATGCGACATATAAAACCAACTTTTAATTCCAGTCGACCACTGATCTCAAAAAAGGACTGGATCGAGCAACTTATTGTTCTCAGCTACAAAGATATTGTTGTATGTCCATGATTGTACACATCGAACATTAAAACAATGAGTCCAACCACAATAACCTCACCTTTAGTTTGCTTCAAAGTATAGTTCAGCCCATGTTTCTGTATAAATATTCCATATCTTCTATCCAAATTGTAAATCCTTTAAAGAACCTGAGTTATGGTTGTAAATTTCTCGCTAACATTACGGCCTAGAAAATGCCGTAAAAATATACATAAAATCCGATCCAGATACCTAGCACTCTAAAAAATGAGCAAGTGTCAGTCCTAATTCTATTATTTCAATCACAAGTCAAATTCTTCACTTCTATTTCGTTCAAAGTAAGCATCACATCAGTATTGTAATACAGCGAACTATTGGTAAAGTGGTCCCCTTTAACATGGCGACCGCACTTACTTTTGGCAGCAGATTTTGAACACTAATTGCTCGATCCAGTCCTTTTTTGAGATCAGTGCAGTCGACGTTCAGTCGCATCGACTTGGTTTTATACAATGATATAGAAGCACCGAAGGCGCTAGATACGTATCTCAAGCTTGAAAGTGAGCCAAATGAGATTTTGGCGGCCATTTTCTGTGGTGGCAAAAAGCTAGCTGTGCAAAAGGTCGGTATGGGAATATTTGGACATAAATGACAAAGTTTGAGAGCATATCTGGTAGCATCTACCGAATGAAGCTCGATTATTGTATCGTATATGCCGGATAAGCTCTTCCAATTGGCTTTTGACCAATTCTATTGCCAGTTGCCTGTAGAAACGGAGAAGTTGTTGCGACAGAACGGATAGCTACTGCAAAGCAGTTTGCATTCGATCAGAAAGCCCATTGTCATGATTCAGTAAGTAGCCGCTACATTTCCTGCTGCATCTTATTTTGAGCATAGTATATAGATGTTTGGAGACAACTAATTTGCAGGTAAATACAATAGATAGTATGTGAATATATTCAGCGTTAGCGCCAATAAAGCTAAGACATTAACGAAAAAAACAAACACGAGTTCAATTTATATCTACCGAATCACGACAATGAGCTTTCTGATCGAATGAAAAAGACAGCTAGATTTCCGTTGAGCTGAAACTGTTTTGAAGGGTCTATCCGTTGTATCGCAGCAACTTCTCCGTTTCTAGAGGCAACTGACAGCAGAATCTGTCAAAAGCGGATTAGAAGAGCTCATCCGACATAAACAGTACAATCCTTAACCTTTTATTGGTAGATGCTAACAGATGTGTTCTCAAACATTGCCATTTCTGGACATATGTTCACATACACACGTCATGCACGGCTAGCTTTTTGCCACCACAGAAAATGGCGACTGAGAACAAGCTTGCCTCACATTCATCTATTGTTTCTATACCAGAGACACGTATCTAGCGCCTTCGGCGCTTCTATATCATTGGTATTATACGTCGCATTAAATTCAATTTCAGTCAACTGAAATTGTAAACCTCACAGATGTGCGCTATCGTCTAAAGGAAGTTTGCTATTGTCTTCGGCCTTGTGCATCCTCAATCTATGCATTGATAGTTCAAGTGCTTCTTAGCGCCAAATTATCAAATACACTGTATATTGCCTTCTACAACAAAAAATTGGCCACCGAAGAGCAAGATTTCTGTTCAATATAGGAACAAGAGCAACATGGTTGTGAATTTAATGATTGCATTTTGCGTTTACGCCTAGGCCAATAGATTGATGAGATAAGGAATATTCATAGGCCTCTAGTGTAGAACTGTGGCGGTTTGTACAAGAAAATTCTGGGGGCAGATGTGTCGAATTTATCAAGTATTCTAGAGGTAGTCGAGCATATGCCCGAGTACACTTTTTTATAAGACAGAAGCTTCTGAGAAAATTGAGGCTCAGACAAAAAGTGGTCCTCTTGTCTTTTGCCGTTGGTCAACTCAAAAAAATTGTATTTTGTGATTGGTTAACTAATTTTGCCAAGAATTTGCGAACCAGATTACAGCTAGAGGGGGGCACTTTGCCCCTTTGCCATCAGAATAGCTCCAACTTGTGTAGAAACCCTTTATTTGGAACAAACGTTTGAGTGTTTTGCTTCATTTCAATGAAATGAAGCAAATTTGTGCTAGTCATACAAAACGCGGAGGCGCAATGGGATTTAAATTCGACATAAAGTCGACGTATAACGAAGTCACAGTATCGTCGAATTAAAGCTAGTCTGAAGTCGAATTTAATTCACTTTAATTCGACTCGACTAAAATGCAACGTATAAACCCAGTCTTAGTATATATTAGTATTTGAAAAAGAAACATTTTTTCAACTTTCTTTAACTTTCGACCCCACATACATTTACATTCTCTCACAACTAAATACGCTCTGTTGAATTTAACTGATTGTTCTACGCATTTTGTAATTTCCAGTTTACACTTTATTGATGGTGATACGGAGGACGATGAAGATCTATTGATTCATAGACTGAAGCATTATATTTCAATCTATTCCATAGAAAGATGATGTGTATTTAAGTACCTGTTCTTTCTTTTCTTACTAACTGCCCAGGTCCTAATAAGTCCCCACCTAAGCATTTTTTATTTTTAAATAAGCTTAATTGGTAATTTACGATAGTCAAATAGGAGATTCCCATTCAAATAATTTACTCTGATCGCTGTGAAGTTCCAAATATTTCTACGAACAAGGGACCTCTCTCCTCGATTAGCTACTGAGGGAGTTCATCCTCTATATATTCTAAATGCATGCATATCAAACTGATACTTTGCTTCATATTAATTTGTAATCATTTCATTGAAGTGTAAAATTGCTTGTTATTTGAATTTTTTGCATTTTATTTATGAAAATGTATGTTGTGTGGAATTTGAAAATATAAATTTGAACCTGAACCTGCATTGGAAAGTTTCTTTAGAAAGGATAGTTTGGAAGGTAGCAAGCTATGTAAAAGTATTTGCCTATTTATTTTCTCATCTCATTTGTTTTTGTATACCAATAAGCGGAAAATTCAGTGTTGTCCTCAGTGTTCTCATTTTTCTTCAAGTAGAATGCCTAACCTTTGCACAAAAATTTCCTAAAATTGCGAAAGACTTCCTGAAATTTCCTATACCTTATCTTTTTCTTCACAAGAAGCATTCTGAGAGCAGAAAAGAATGGAATTGGGCTTTGAAATTTGTTAAAGTTTGTCAGCAACGATGTAAGAAGACGAAAAGTGGGGAGGGGGGCACACATCTTCAGAGGCACTCTCACACGTAAAAATGGCAATTCTACAAGCTGCGATGGGGCAAAATTTATACAAACTGGTACAAAATTGTGGTGAGTGCCCTTTATGCCCTCCCCCCAGTTCCTAGGTTCGTGCTTATTAGTTGTTACAAACACAAAAATGCAAGCTATATTTTCCACGTGTGCTTCTGGGACTCAAAGAAAAAGTACCCCTCCTTGTAGCCATGCTCCAACAAATTTAGACTGCTTACGGCATAAGATAAAACTGGATTTATCTAGACTAGGCTACGAGGTTGTTATTTTATGTCCACAATTTTGATAATGGCAAATAATACTTTGCCCTCTCCCTAAACCCGATCGATTTTAGTACCAAAAATACTTTGAGCCATTCACTATCCTAGCACTATTGTATAAAGTAGAATAAAACCTACCCTACATATACAAGTTTTGCCACAATCTACACTCACGTTTGATATGCTCCTCATTGGCAGTTTTTCAACGAAATTAAAACGTTATTGAAACTTCAAAGAAATCGGTTATCTGAATCAATTCTCGACGCGCTCAGGAGTCCCATTCTTTTTACATGTTTTTGCTTTCTTATTTATTAATATTTTACGTAGCCATTATATTTGAATATGGTTGGTTTTGTATTCTGCTTACACACATTGAAAAGAAATTTATTACTGAATGTGTTTTCACTTTGTTGAAATAAATAGAACTGAAATGAAATGAATGGGAAAATGGTAGTATCGTGACACGTTTGTACGCAGACGACTTGTCCCGTTGCACGAATTCAACAGAAATAGCATTAGAGATATTCAATAAGGCTCGAGAGATTTTATCTAAAGGTGGTCTCAATCTAAGAAAGTTGAGAACAAATGATAAGATCATGCAAGATGTCCACTCATTTAATCAGCACAACATAGGTCCACAACAAAGGGATAACAGTAGTATGGTGTTTGAAGTGAACTGAAATATTCGATATGATGACTTCATTTATGCTTGTACCTTGAAATTGTTTAGTTCAGGCTAACACTTAATTTCACAAAGCACTCCCTTTTAGAATTAGCAGCTAAGACTTTTGACCCTCTTGGATGCTTGAGAACTTCATATCGAGAAGTGAGGTTTTGGTAAAGAGCTAACGAGTGAGCAGAGGGTGAACTATGATCGCTGTGTCTCGAAAACATGTCATGTTGATGGGATACACATGGTATGACGCCTTTCTAGCAAAGATAAAAGAGTAAGGACGGATAAATTGCATGACCTTTCCAAAGCTAATAAAACGGCGTAAGCTGGCACTGTATACTGTAAATTCTCTTTTTGACCCCCCCTCTAAATTCAGCTCCGCCTCCCCAATAAGCCCCCTCTATGAGCCAAGAAATTTATTAAACCCGCATCTCTATTAAGCCCCCCTAAGAAATATTGAATGGTACCAAACGTAAGTAAGCTTCATAAAGTAAGTAAACTACTCGAGATGACACTCTGTAGGCAATAGTTCTCAACCAATCAAGAATCAAATTCAGTCACTGACTTACTGCAGATAAAAACGTTCTATATCAACGATTGCTACACAGTTTCTCAATTTTGTTCTGTTCTGCTATGAGATAATGATGTGTAAGCTACACACTTTGAATTGTGTTCTCTATTTTCAAACTGCAAATAGTTAGTTTACTAATGAAGATTTTCGAGAAATTTATTTAGTCCCCTCTCTTATAAGCCCCTCTCCAGTAAGGCAGCCTCTAGAATACTTTAAGTCAATGAGTCCCCCCGGTGGGCTGAATAGTGAATTTACAGTATCTACGAGCTGTGTATGGAACGGCGGAGTTTAGTATTAAACTTGTAGCTGCTAAGGCTAAGGAGATTCATGTTACCAAATAGAGTATCCAATGTTTAGAGCATAGTATATTTTAGCTATGTAGTTTAATATTTTTGCGTATTTTCTTTTCTATCTTGCATTTTAATTTGCTATATATTATAATGTAGTGTTTTAATTGGAGGGTCCCTTAAAAATCAACCTGTGCTGAAAGGTGACCCTCTAAAACGAATTGAAATTAAATTGAAATTGAAAGTGAGGACAGCAAAGAGTGTCTGATGGAGAAGCTTGGGGGTACTCTCATCAATACACATACTGGGTAAATTCCGTGGCAGCCCTTTGTTGCATAAATAACAATAATGTCTGAAAACGGTTTGCTCGCCATCGCGTGTCAGACATTTTCAGGTACCACAGCGCAATGGTTTTATTGCCAAGGTACAAAAGGTTCGGCCGATTTGAAGTCAAACGAGTGTATGGTTCTCACTTACAACAAAATTCTTTCTGGTGGAAAGATCCAAAGTTCTAAAAATACCTACCTATAGAATAGCCAAAGCAAGGCAAAAGCTTTGAAGCTAAATCCGCTTTAGAAGAATGCATCATAAGGGTCCTCAGCAGCATGCATGCTTCAACAAGCAATGGAATCTCAAATGTCAGTAATGTTATAGGAATGGTTCTTACCAGGAACTTGGACATGCATTGGCATAGGTATTTCAGTTTATAAAAAACTTACGTGCACAGTTGGCAAATAAGAACTGCCAACAAGGAATTGTGGTAAGTAAAGACGTAAGTAGACAACGCCGAAAATGTTCCTATACGCTCGATATAAAAGGAATCACTTATTACAGAAATTTAAGATTTGCAGACTAAGGGGAGAATAAGTCAAAATCGCATTAAGCATGCATCTGGCATAGAGACATGCACCAAGACAATCTTGTTACCTAACTCTTACCAAGTTTCCAAATTATTAGTAATCTAATGTCACGAAAATGTCATGCACGATGGAATAAGGGAAACATTAATCCCTTTAAGGCAAAAGTAATGGATTCCACACGCAAAGTAATTGGTAATGTAGTAAGGAAATTTATTACATTTAGAAGACAGAAAGCTTACCATTTCCTACTACGTTTTTTGCGGATCTGCCGCTAATAATGGTTGATGATCAGTGTCGGGAATCCCCAATTGCGCCTGCGTCACTTAAACTTATCATTCTTGTTTACAAGTTATGTAGGAAGGTTATTACATGCAGTTATACACGTAGATATTACGCTGAGTCTCACTATGGGATTCATTATAGGGAAATTAGTAATTGGTCTGTAGCGTTTTTTAGATAAGCAATTAGTCAATAGGATGCAATTACTCATATGTTTCTTATCTATCCTCGAATTAGCGTTTGATTAGGAAGTCGAGTTCCTACAATCAGTTCTCATTCACCAAACCAGGATAGATTTTGCCAGTCCGCATTAGGCAGTCAATAATGTAAACGGGATGTAGAGGAAAAGTCGTATGCATGCCTTTTCATGTGTATGTCGGAATAGGGCCATTCATATCAAACAGTGGTTCTTAAACTGGGCTCTATCGAGCCCTAGGGGCTCGTTGAAACAGGTTTAGAGGTTCGACGATTTAGTTTCCCCACTCGTATTATTCTTGATGTCACGTTCTACTTGGCCATCGCTGGCTGCAGCTGAACATTTGCTGTCATTGGCTACAGTTTGTGCAGTAATACACTATATAAGTATACACATATGTTTTGCATGAGAAGAAAAAAGTCACTCACATTTTATTTATCCATCTGCGAAGGGTTAAATGAATGCATCTACGGAACTCGCGGGGCTCCGTACTTTCAGAAAGGTTAAGAGCCACTCACTTAGAACTTATAGAAAACATGTAGAGGTTTCCCTTCTCTATTAATTGGTGACGACACCAAGAATTTTAAGTCAGTCCGAAAGGAAGTATAACATCTAATTCCTTCTCCTAGGCTAGGTGAAATCTTTGTAGGGCATGGAGTCAAATAACAGTTTATAGTAGATAGAAAGACTCATTAGAAGTGTAAAGCGTTGTTTAAAAATGATAATTAGTCTCGGTTACCCACCGTAAAAAGAAGTGAGTAATATCATACCAGAAGTAGGAGCAGTTATAATTTGTAAAACAATTACATGTGTATGATGATATGAAAAGCATTCCGTATCCCCTGACACCATCTCAAATACTCAATGAGAAAAATTTATCACATTTACCCTAAGACAAGCACTACGAAATGACTACGCCCTAGGGGAGATTAAATCCTCTTCTGGATTCGGTGCCGATTGTATTCATGGCCGTTACTAACCTGAAAAATCTTGATGGCCATAGCCCATGGTTTGGAGAAAGAATAACGGGGGACTGGAAGCAAAGCTCTCAGAGCGTTCTTTTGATGGTGCCCCTTTTACCCTAAGAAAGCGCTTCTTTTCAGCACAGGAATTGGCCCTATACAGATGAAAAAATGGCTGTCAAATGAAAGATCAACATTAAAGGAGAGCAGGCAAAGTGACAAAGAAAAAGATTTTATTTCATTTCATATTCTTTTTTCAGGCTAAAGTTTCAGAAATCTGATTTACAAACTGCCCTGTTAAAATCTAAAAAGTAATTACAATATTCATGTAAATAAAATATAGTTATAAATCAAAGTTAAACCTTACACAAAGTAAGTAAAAAATAATAACCCTTTCTTGTTAATCTATAGAATCCTTAGATTGACCATGTATAAATTTACTATAAAATTCTTTATTAGTTTATTGCTTAATTTGCAAAGAATTCTTTTGAAGGCCAAGTACCTTCTAGCCCTTTAGTCTCGTCTGTTAGGATTTCTAGAAATACACCACTCTATATCCGAAGCTCTTTTGGCCCATAGATTCTGCGGGGAATGTACAAGTTAGTTGAAGAATTATGTAGCTCCTTACTTTGGGTGTCTGGCAGCTTATGAAACAGTTTTTTATCTAGATTTTTATACGATTTTGGTACATAAAAGGGCTCTCATGATGATCATGCAAACTTCAGACTTATCACTCTCGAATCTATTCCTCTTAAATTCTTCACTTCATGTCTACGTCATTATATCTTTTCCTTTCTTGGAAAAATAAATTTATGGAAAGAGAAATTCAAAAAGGGTTTTCTCCACAGATTTCCGGCGTATTCGAGCACAATTCAATGATGGCACGCATTATCGATAAGGCAAGAATAAAACAACCCTCGTTCGTCATCGCTCTCATGGACCTGAAAAATGCTTTTGGAGAGGTGCACCATAATCTCATCTAAGAGGTTCCTATCAATCACCGTGTACCATCTGCTATTCAAACATTGATATCTAGTCTTTATGAAAACTTTCAGACTTTCATTGCTATCCCTTTTGGCCGGGTCGCCCTTCAAGGGTATTGCCTCAGCACTCTTCTTTTCAACATGTGCTTCAATACTTCATTTTAATTCAATTCAATTTATTCAAATTATTAAGCAAGAAAAATACAAACAACTCAGCTTCTCTTCTCATGATGCAACTGATCGACTATTTAATGCTATTCATTGGTTTCAATTTGCAGATTACGAAGCGATGGCTACAACTGATGAGCGTGAAAATTTTCTCCTTTTTTAAACTACTTTACAAAGTGGTGTAAGTGGGCTAATTTGATTATCAGGGTTGGTAAATGCGTCACTTTTGAAATAAAAAAAATTTTCCTCCAGATCTCTGCAATTTCAAACCAAACTCTTCATCAACAGTTAACTTTTGGCAGTTGTAAACAGTGGCGAATCATTCAAATACTTTGGACGGTACTTTAATTTTGAAATGGACAACGAGAAACATAACGACCACCTTAACTCGTGTCTTCTTGACCTGATAAAACTCATTCACTCTCAACGCATCCTTCCCAAAAGCAGGCTTCTCCTCTATCAATGCTATGTCCTTTCCAAGCTCTCCTGGCATCTGACTGTTGCTGATCTCTTCCAGACATGAGTCATTGAGAATCTCGATAACTTTGTGGTAAGATTTTTCAGGCAATGGTTGGATCTTCCAATTAGCGCCATCCACAGCGGTATTATTCTTCCTCGTAACAAATTTGGCTTGCATCTTCTTCTTCCTTCTGTCAAAGTACAGCAATGTCAGATTACCCTACGTAACGTCTTGAAATCTTCAACTAGCGATGCAATTAGATCTCTGAGAAGTACCAGTTTCGGTACGAACATACAATACGAAACATAACGAAACTCTAAGCAAATTTAAAAAGTTGTACGCCAGAATCATACTGAAAAGCTCATTTTTGTCTTAGCCTCAAAAAGCTTCGTAATTAATTTTATTTTTAATCGCTATTTGAAAGCTGTTAATTCTCTTTAGTCTTCCACTCAAAGCCAAATACTCAAAAATATTTTCAATTTTACTGTCAGGTATCTTAATAGCACACTAACAACTCGAAAAAATCTCACACTGGAATCTCTCCAAAAACTCTGACTGTTCCTTTTGTTTAAAGCCTGAGTCCATTCTCCATGTTGTAGCAGGCTGCAAAACCTATCTCAATGAGGAGCGCTTTACATGGAGACATGATTCTGTGCTAACCTTCTTGGCATCATCATTGCCATGCTTGAATCACTGTACTTTCTAGCTATGTTGGCCTTCTACTATATCTTTCCCCTTCTCTTATCACCGGTGCTGACCTACGTCCTGACTTGCTCATCTCAACTTCCAATACTCTTTATATAGTAGAACTGAGTGTGGGCTTTGAAACAAATCTAAATAACAACGCTAGTAGAAAGGTTGAAAAATATTGCTACCTTCTTCATGATCTAGAATCAAACTACTGTCAAGTCAAATTTGTTAACTTTTCTATTAATTCTCTTGGTATCTTTGAACAGTCCTGCAATTCATTCATTCAGATGTCCACCGATCTATCTATTAACACAGGCCCGACTAACAATACCATCACTAAATTAACTAGCATAATAATTCTCACTACTTATTGCATCTCCTTCGTGCGCAGCAAACCATGGACTAAAACGGACCTTCTATCGTACTAACAGTTTCTCTTTTCACCTTTAACTCTTCATGTTACAGTTATGTATTTTGTTTACTAGAAATATCTGTACTTAATTCAGCCAAATACAAATTCCCTACTATTAGAGAGATTTGTATTTATATGCTAGTTTATGCATGTGAAAATAAAGTTCAAAAACATTTCTATGCTGGCTAAAATATGAAAATATAGCCAATTAAATTTTTTTCCTTTGCAGAATTATGAGCATGGTTTTTATCACTTTTGCAAAATTATGGGTCCCATTTTGCGATGAATGTGAGAAATTATGGATTAAATTTTTTTAAACATGGATGGAAATATGTGTCCTAATTTTGAATCAGTATAGCTCGTTCCCATCTAGCCCTAAGCTTAGCTAATAGAAACCGAAGATTTATGTAATGTATTGCATGTATTTGGAGACTTTCACTTTGCAGCAACTGCATGAAGATATCAAGGTAGCAAAATCCTTCATATTTTTAATGTTAGCTAGAGAAATCTGCAGGAGCTATGTGCCTTCAACTGAAGAAAACTAATTCCACCTGTTAAAGAGAACTAGGTAGTGTAAACTTTTTCCAACTTTCCGTTGGTGGAGTAGATAGAATTTGACCTAAGCATATGGTGAGGGTAACATGATTTTGAGAGTACACAATACTTTCCCTAAGGTCCCCGCCCCAACCATAATAATGATCTTTCCTTACAGCTAGTGGAAGAATGATCGATAATGGCAAATAGCTATCAATTTCTTCATATGCTAATGAAATCCCTTCTTTCAAATAAAAATAGACCCTGGGACCTGGGGGCTAGCTTCCTGCAATTTTCAGCAAAAGAACGAAATTGGCCTTTTTGTAGAGCCCTCTCTTTTCAAAAAGGGCATTTTCCCCTTAACATGGAATCCCCAAATTTCTTTCTCAGCCGTGATGCACGAGGACGCTAAGATATAGTTTAGACCATTGTCCCTTCACATCATGTATAGATATGATTTGACGGGGCAATAAATAAATAAATAAATATATTATATA
>WIPJ01001171.1:348504-403807 GCA_018155075.1 Cassiopea andromeda | reverse complement strand
TATGAGCTTCTGAATGCATATCCCATAGCTCTCAGATATGACAGCGCGCGATCGTCTCTCACTTCAATTTTTTCTTGCTGCGCATGCCTGAGAGTTGAGCGCTATGCCCTTGCCACCAAAAGTGCTGCAATGGAACCGGCCTTAAGGCTGGTGGCATGCAGTTCACCCATGATTCTTTCCCATGCTAATAATCGCAGTTAGCCAAAGTACTTTGTTGCATTATTGCAAATATTTATTATCAAAATGTAGCATGTTGCATGACAAGCTTTCGGAATTGATGTTTTTGTTTCGCTTACTGAATGTAGTTGTCATTGACAACGCGCTTTTTGATGTCATGTCGTAACGCTCTGTTGCAGATTTGAGCGTTCCTCGAACAACTAACTTTTCATCATTGGGGGGAGCGGCCGCCCCTTTGTCCCCCTCCCTCGCTACACCACTGTTACAAAATTGAGCAGACATCTCGCGTCATCTTTGAATTTGCCTGTAAATAGTAGTGAGGTCATGTAACTAGCGTTTGTTACGCACAGTTGTAAAATTTACGCACAAAAATCACGGTCGGGCTTAGATAATTGGCCGGACTTTGCTCGTACCGATCTATTGGGTCCTTTACTTATATCAGAAGTGGTTTCAATCAAGTGCTTTAAAATTTAACAAAATCAACTCTATGTAGGATAATTTCATATCAAGTTATTTATAACGAGGTCATTCCCAAAAACCAAAGTTTGTGCAGTGACCATCACATATTTTCTTGATAATTTGCGCAAGTGAAAAGGTTGATGTGAATTTTAAATGCTCAAAATTTCAGGGTTTTAGCTGCTCCAGTTTTTGAGTTAAGCTCTCGACAACATTTGAAATAGAACAGTTGAATGAAGGTTTTGAACGTGCTCAAACTTTACTCGAATGCTCTGGATTTCTCTTAACTACTCTCGACTGAGTATCCAAACGTCTCTCGATTTTCACTCAATATCATAATGGAGCATAGTCAAGTGAAAAGTCAAGAGCGAAAATGGCAAAAATTCCGACTACACCTAGATTCAAATAGATTCTGTCCTGTAGCACATACAGTAGTGATTTTGGTAGGAAATTAAAGCTTTTGTAAAATCAGCTACAAAAAATGAAGGCCAAAATTTTAATAGCTGACCACACCCAGATAGCAATTTTGATTTTGATTATCCTTTTCCCAAATATTCATTAATTATCACAAAGTTGATACAGGAAGTTTGAAAATGGGCCAAGAATCGGTCTTAATGCTGTGAGTCATTTATGGCATTTTGGATACATAAAACCTCCCAATTTTTGATTTTCAGAAATGCTGCATATTGGAAATTAAGCTTGATATTTATTTACACCATATACCTGCATTGTGATGCTCTTAGATTCTAGAATGGGTAGAAGTCACTTCACTTCAGAATTGACTTCAAGTTGTAGCTCAAAGCACTTTTGTATATAATCTTGATAAGGTTTTTGAGGTTAACAATCCTGTCTTGCATTATACTCTTCATACCTTTTACACTAGTCCAATATACAAATATCATTATATCCAATTTCAAAGCTCAATTGCATTTCTTTCTATTTCATAACGTTGTTGAAAAAATTGCAGAGCATCAACTTCATGAATGTTGTTATATTTTGTGTAAACTTCAAATTTATAGGGTTTGTATCCATTACAATCTATTTCTAATCAACTAAACAGATCTAGTGTCATACTATTATATCACAATAAAATTTACTTCACTTTTACATTTCCAAGATCACATTCAAGGTTTCCAAGACCACAACGCGTGGCCAAGACCTCTCTAGAACAGGCCCTGAGTTCTGCTTTGCGCTTCCACTATTGTAGAAAATGAAATTATGAACCCTTAAGTTATGCTCTCAAAAGCTCAAATTGTTAAAGTCTTGCAATTTCACTAGATTAAAACCACAAATGTTGTAAATGGATGTGGAGCTATTTGGGAAGATACGTTTTTTTATAAGAAACCACTTTGTAAACAACCAAGCACTAGATAACCTACCATTTAAGAAACTTTCAGAATTACAAGGAAAGAGCTAAGAAACTTTAGACATTTAGCACATTGAAAACGTTACCTGGTTCAACGTACAGCTGTACCAAAGCAATTTGAATATGACATTGCTTAAGATTTTAACTCGCATTGGCGCATTTTGTTTGTATCCTATAGGACAAATAGTTTGCTACGTTTAAGTTCTGCATACTTTTTCACCACAATTTAGTTTGCTACATTAAGAAACTTTTTAGAACTAAATTTTGACTAAAAATTAAGAAACGTTTAGTACTAGGCTTCGAGATTGGTTTCTTATAAAAAAAGGTGTAGGAAAGCTGATGCACAGAATGAAAAGTATCATTAGAATAAGCATACAGAAAATTGCTGTGGGGATTAGCTGCATTCTTGATAACTCCAATTAATCAGTCGCCCCCAGCCTTTTTATTGCCGTGGACTGTTAAACGTTTAAAAATATTACTGCGGCCATGGAAAGCGGACGTAGAAAGTTCAAACCTTCAAGCAAACTTGCATGTTTTCACAAGGGTGCTAAGTTACTTCACCGTGAAGCATGTGACGAAGTAGCATAAAGATTTCTTGTACGGCGCGGTACAAGAGTTCTTGTACCAACTGACCTACGGACCAATAGTGGTCCGCAGCACGGTGGATGGGAAACACTCCAATAAATAATCCAACACTTTAACTTATTGTTAAGTTTACTGGCTTATCAAACAAAATCCAAAGTTTAGCCGCTGTGAGTTAGTGATGTCTAATTAAAACTTGTGGCAGCTTTGACCATGTTTGCTAGTTTCTGTTCAGCCAAATCCAAAGGCAAGAATATCAACCCACAGTCCGGTGCAATAATTAACTGATCTTTTGGAATATGCTTCAGGACATCTTGTATATGCTCTTGGATCTCTTCGACTGTTTCCACCCGACTCTTCACGACATCAATTACACCAAGAACAACCTGATGGATTTGAAAGCAGACAGATTTTCAGTTACGTAATATAGTATCAGCCAAGATCCCCTATTGAGCTCAGAGTGTCTTAGACAACTTCAAAAGTAGGAGTTGCAGTGGTATACCGAAGGACTTTTGAATGGGGGAAGGTAAAGCAGAAAGTATTCACTGACATACTACTAAATTACACTATTAAGTCGAATCTCCACTAGACAAAAGTGTCGAGGCCGAAAAATTTCACGTGATCTGATTGGGCAGCGAAACTATCGCAGCGGAAAATTTCGAAGAGCGAAAATTATAAAGTAGTCTTATTTTTCACGGCTGGACGTTTGTCTGCAGAAAGGCAGCCAAGGGAATTCGTTTATCTTCTATGAAAAACGCTCACAAGATGAGGAAATGGAAACGCATAAAGGTCGACTGGTGGACACGACATGCTGTTCTCGAATAAAATCGCCGCGGAACAATCGAACCACTCGACCTCTTCCGCCTAGTGAAGATTTACTTTTACCGACAAGCGATGATCCCAATGCCAGGCTCTACTGTCTAGCAAAAGACTTCCACGCCCTTTGGGAGTGTCACACCATCAATACTTTTGGAGAAACCGTCAGTACTTTAATGTCTTGACGGTAGAAGCTGACATTCTGGCACATCCCAGAGGAGTAGGGAGCTACGGAAAATTATTCAAGACCACCCCCATTTCCTAAAGGAACTGGAACTTCAACTCTAAGTGACAGTTGATGTGCAATGAGATAGCAGTTGAAGTGATCAGAATTTTCGGACATTCAATTTCAAAGGATGGTAGAAAAACAACAGGAAATTTTGCCAAAGGAGACTTTTACATAACGAATTCTCAATTTCAAAATCACTGCTCGAATTAAAAATTTTTTTTTGATACATAAAACCACTCTTTACTGATTGACTGGTCAAAATTTTATTCTGAAACTTGTACCGCAAAGACTCTACTGAGCCTCCCTCAAGTAAGCCCCACCCCTAAGCTGTTTTCTGACAAATAAGTCTCACTCTCCTCCCTTCGCTAGAATCTGTCTCCTTCCTACTCAAAGCACCTTACAAAAATCTCCAAAACAGACCATAAAGCTGGTACATATTCCTATGAATGTATAGAGGCATTGAAGAAATAGGGAGCAGTTCCATGATGAAATGCTGAAACTTGGAGCATGGAGGATGTGGAGCATTCATTTCACATTGAGGCTCAGGCCCTAAACTTCTCAGCTAGAGTTTGACTGATTCTACCCTTTTTCTTATCAAAGATACAGCACAGGCAGCAAAGCCTATCTCAGGTGGGGCTAGGAAAGGTGTGGTTATTCACCAACAGCACCTTGCCGTGCAAAATTTGGGGAGCTGCAGTGTTGGCATCTACATTGGCTCTCTCCAGCTTCCACATTCATGCTGCAAGCACCTCTCAAGAAAACAGCATATTGATATGAGTTTTCGTGCTGCTCTACAAGACTGGATTCTGCTTGTTTATACAAGCTATTTTAAATTACCTTTGTTTTCTTGAAAGCATGAAAAAGTGCTGAATCATTTCGGCGATGGGTATCCTCGATTGAAAATGCATCGAAACCAGCATTGTCCACCTTGCTAGCTATTTTAATGTAGGCGTCTTTGTCTGCTTTTAAGTAGTCTGTCTGGTCCTAGAATTAGAGTGGAAAGATCTTTATTTTATCTACTTTATCTTTATTCGCTCAATGTTATAAACTTGTTATGTTCACGCAATTACTGTCTTCATTATCTGTGGGTTCATACACTATGCTATGACAATTGTAAAATGTAAACAAAGACTATACGAATGTTGTGTACGAATGCTCCAACGTCACTTATCTAAATCATGCGGTATATATTGAGGTCTGGTAACTAATTGTAATTGCTACACTCAACTGCTCGAATTTTAATGTAGCAATTGCTTACGTAAGGCTAGTGTAAACAGCCAAACTCATTACTGAAATGGAAAAACTTTTCCAAGGTTAGGCAAAGTCTACTTTACTTAATGCAGCATCATCCACTGGCAGTCAGTGTGGATCCAGGGGACACGGTACCATAGCCCCCTGAAACGGTAATATTTCCAACCCTCCTGTTTATTAGGAACCCTCTGTTTATTACCTGAAATTAGTATTGGGTAATGGGTGTTGCACCTAATCAATGAAGAGGGATGCCATACGACTGCTACTTTTGAGTCCCGAATGGACGGGATGTTTCAAATATTGGGAGGGGTTGAAAATTTACTGAAAGTCTAATGAACAGGAGGGGATTGTTGTAATAAGTTGGGCGGTTGGATAATTTATCTAATCTTCAATAGCTATTGATGGGTTTTAAGCGTTGTTTCAGCTGTAAATAAAGTGAAAAATATTCGACTTCTTAAGATACGTAGTGCTGGTTTGAATTATAGACTCAAAATTAAAAAACGGGGAGTCTGGAATAAGAATGCTGTGAGTGGATTATTTTCAAAAAATAATAAGCACATATCAATAAGTTGGGGACTCAAGAGTACACACCAAATAAGTTGGGTATCCGCAGCAAGCATGTAATGTTGTGAATACATGGCGTGGGAGACCATCAAGGCATTGTGATAGGTAATCAATCCCATGACTCAATGCTCTCTCTGGATATCGAACAAGAACTGGCTCATCCACCTTCAATACAAAGTTGAATACAAGATAAAAATAAACATTTTAAAGGAAAACGAAAACTTTCCAACAAAAGACCATTCGGACACGGTTTCTTGTTGAATATTTTGTCCTAATTTTTTCAAGCTTAATGTACAACAATTTGTTCAATAGAGCTCAAAGACTAAGGAAGTTTTAAAATTAGGTCATTTTGCTACTCTCAGGTGCCAAATAAACATCCTCCCTGCTCATTAATTTTTTTATTTTTTCCAACCCCCGGACATTATTAGGACCCCACCGTTTATTAATTTTAAGGAAATTGACTTTTTCTACAAACCCCTGATTTCATTTCCATTCTTTGTTGATACTATTTACACCCAATTTTCATGGAAAAATAGTGTACTGCTGTATATATTTTAGTTAATATTGTATGGTAATCTGTTTTTGTTCTTTTCATCCAGGTATAACCATTAAAAGCTTTTTGTCAAATTCCAACCCCCTTCCCCAGTGTATTTTGACTCCCCTGTTTATTAACTCTTTGGAATTTTTCCCAGCCCCTGTTTATTAGGACCCCCATTTATTTGACACTTGAGAGTCTGCTCGTCATAAAAAAGCGCGTCTCCAAAGCTTTGTGCCCTCTGTAGAGCTGCATTCGATGAGATAGATCTTATCGGTTACAGCTCACTCCAAAGTTGCTTTACTTTACAGCATTTTACTACACCCATTTACTTCAACCACCTTCATTTCCGGACTGGAGAGTAATAACTTCCTCAAATGAAAATGACGTAACACTAAATCGAAAGCGAGACTTTTCGTTGTTAGGGCCTTTTGTTGGTCATAGGTTGTTTTGAATTCATGTTTACAAGGAAGCGCGTGCCTTTCCCACTATAACCACACAAATATCACTGTGTCCATCTTCATTGTGGCATATCTTATTCAAGGTGGACAATGCGGGAACTTCTTATTCAAGCAGATGTTCACACCATCTTTGTCATGTGCGATAGTCGCAACAACATGCTCATTCCACGTGATCAGACACAATGCTGGCCTTCGTAGCACATTCAAAAATTGAAAAAGGTATAAGATAGCTTATGAAGAAAAGGTTTACAACGTTGAAATGAAAAACTAGTTCTTGATCTACCATGTGAATGATTGAATTACTAAGCACTCCCTCTGCTCCGTCCATTTTCCAAAGCATTTCACCTTCGTAACGCACGAAATCTGTTCCTTTACGTTGAGATTCATTTTATTCATATCCACAACTTTCCCTTATGACAAAAGGAAGCCCATTTCAAGACAAAAGGCCCCACTAAGAACCCCATTCTAGTAAATGCTGTACACGCATTTTTTATAAGAAACATGAGGCTGAAATTGGGCAAAAATAAGATACAGTCAAGAAACAAAGGCAGGCTGAGTTTCAAATACGCCGTGGTCATTCGTCCGGCACCGGATCCGCAACTCCTTTTGCTATTCGTCCGTGAAATCTTATGCTAGGCCCGTTAAAAATTATTAAGTAACGGATCCGTAACTCTTTGTGCTCCAAAAGTAGGGTCGGGCAAGTGCGATGATTCATTGATGGAAACGGTTTTTGTCAGCAAAATCGTAAACCAAAATGGGATAAAGAAAGGAAAGAAACATAAAAAGCAAAACAGAGGCTATTTTATCGTACTTTTAAGCAACTTGCTTGTATAAAAACATCCCCCTCAACTAGATATTCGAATCTATTGTTTATCACACAATTTTTAAAATGTGAAAAGTAAGTACATAGCCGAGAATTCTAAAATTATCACAGAACGTACGTACATTTTGAATTGCCTCGAACGTAAATACTTTCAAAAATACAAAGAAATAAAGCTGCTGACCGTACATTAAATTTCTACTGCGCATATGCGCATGTTTTACTGACGAATAGCGAAAAGAGTTACGGATCCGGTGCCGGACGAATAACGACGGCCTTTCAAATAGTACCTAGCAAACACTGTTTCTACTAGCAAACTTTAATAACACTAGCAAGAAAATAAAATGAAAATCCATTACATGCCTCACAAAACCTAAGCATCCTCTTTCGTGCATTACAATAGCCTAATCTGGGCTATTATTGTCATTGGAACTCTTTAAATTTAAGACAAATGTAAGGATGGATTGGATGAAGCCATAGAGTTTATTTCTTATAAAAAGCATTGGTATAGCAAGGCTTTGTCGAGGACTTTTACCATCTCAAAATTGGGCCTTCCGAAAATTTTGGCAAATCGTTCATTTGCTAGCTCTTATACCGCCATTTTAAAATCAAATATCCTTTACTACCCTGCTGATATCAGGTTGATGAATAGCACGTACAATTATTATTTACCTGGATTTGCTTGCAGCCTGCTTCAGCCAACATTTTCAATTCAATATTTATGCAATTTACAAGGTCTTGAAATAATGTCCTTTCATCTTCGTAAAAGTCGTTGCAAAAGGTATCCATTACTGTCATAGGACCAGGGATTGTTACCTTAACTGGAATATTACTCATCTTTTGAGACCATTTCCATTCCTTGGCGATAAACCCCATTTCACTTTTGTGACCTATCTTTGAAACGATCCGTGGCAACAGACCTTCCCAAGCTCCATTCCTACAGAGCTTTTTCTTCGTGTTGACGAAATCAAATCCATTCAGATGGCGGCAAAATCCATATATGTATTTCTCTCTTCTCAACTCCCCGTCAGTCAATGTCGTTAGGCCAGCTTTCTTTTGTACATCAATAACTTCTTGTGTTGCTCTTCTTAGCTGATTCTCGAAATCTTCAGAATGTTGTTCGCTCATGGCCTTGTTATACTCTGCTACAAAGTCTTTGACTTCTATGCCATCTTTTACCCAGCATGGAATATTCAAATATTCCGGTTTTGGCATGCTGCCGATAACGGTGGTAGTAAGAGCTGCCATTTTCCGTTCTTCTCACTCAATAACAGGTACCCAAAGCTGCCCAAGAGGACACTGCGTCATTACGGTCTAGCATTCCGGTTAAATTAGTTATTGTGTGTTGAACTTTTAATCGTTTCAGGGGGAATGTCCCTATTGTTTTATCGTTGCACGGTCTGAGCAGGAACAATAACAGGGCTAGACTTTCCAGGCTCCTTCACGTGTAAAAACAATGAGCACTATTTCCTACTGGATAAGTACAGTGTGAATGTCAGGTGTTCAGCGGTTGCTATCTATTATTGATATCACGTGATATTTGTACCATCTCCATAAACAGATGTACTGATAGGTAAATTCTGAAATATTTTCCTACCATTCAGTCAGGGGAGACGTAGCCGGAGGGGGCCAGGGGCGGCAATGGCCCCCAAATGTGTTGAAATCGATGGACTTTGGAAAATTTAATGCTTCGTCGGAAAATTTTTCGACTTTCATTGTTGGTAAATATAGAGGTTTCCAATTTTATCGGAAAATCATTGAACTTGGCCATTCCTTACACGTTTTTTTATAAGAAAACAGTCATTTTGCCGGAGCCACAATTTTTTTGCCTTTTCTCGAAATTGAGCCTGAGATTTTCTTAAAATCTTTCTTAACTTTTAATGAAATTAACTGGCTAAAATGGTTTACACTTTCGTTATTAAAATTGTATAGGTGAATTTCAATTCCATCTTTAACATTTTGAATGCAATGACGATGAAATATCGAATTGTATTTTGGTAGTTTGGGGTCATTCACATATTACGTCACATTAATTTCTGGCATTTTAAGAGACCCACCCAGCCCTTGTCACACTTTGTCACAAATTCACAGCTGCCCTCCCACCCCTATTGTGTGACGTCGCATCATGAACTTCAATAGGATATTTTTCTGCCCTCATAATAATATTTTTATTATGTCTTTTTGGCCTCAAAATGGCATCCAAGTAGGATTGCCAGATCATTTTTCGACGTAAAGCCAAAATTTCTTCTAAAAAAGGACCAAACTTGCTAGCATGAAGCAAAACTGCTGAATTATCGAGCTGCTTAAAAAATGTAACATCTCACTGCAAAAAATACCCACTCACCCCTTATCGCAATTTGTCACAAAAATCAAAAACTCTCCCACCCTCCCACCCTTTTTGCGTGACGTCATATTTGAATGCCCCTTTCATATCTTTAGTAACTACAGTAAAGCCATATTTATAAGCACACATAAACACTCACATTAGTTAATCCTCAAAATTTTCGTTGCCCTTTGGCAACCTCCTCAGTAAAATATCACTTTTGGACCTATAAAAGCACTAAATTTTGGAAATAAAGCCTCTTGACTTTCTTAAGATTTTGACCACTTGAGCCTCATATTCTTATAACCTTTTGTTTATAAAAAAAGTGTGTATTCTACAGATGCCATGATGCCCCAGAATTCAGTAATTTCGACAGTTCTCTTATACCATTCATTAAAATTCGATACAAAAATTGTTTTTGTGGTAATAGGGTTACATATTTTTTCACTTATAAGAAGTTATTTATAAGAAATAAATACTAAACTGCACACCTCTTTTGTAAGAAAAAAGTTTATAAGAAATTGAGGCTCAAATGGTCAAATTCTTAAGAACATCTTAAGAAAATCATTATCTATAATTTCGTGTGTTTGTTGGCCGAAAATCGATATTTCGTCGATGTTGCATTCAAACTAATAAAAATGGACTTCCAATTCAAATTTAGAGGATTAGGTAGCCCTTCTTAGTCAGTTTATTTCAGTAAAAGTTAAGAAAAAGTTAAAAAATCTCAGGCTCAATTTCGGGAAAGCTAAGAAAATTGAAGCTCAGGAAAAATGATGGTTTTTTTATAAGAGGAACGTGTATTCAAAATGTTAAGAAAGCTCAATACACTCTTCTTTTTCATAAGAATAAAATTAATCAGAACAATGTGAAGCTCAAGCTTAGTTATAACATTGCTTTCAGATGTTCTTTTGAATTATCTATAAATTAGGGAGGTTTGGATAGATGACAAAGACGAGGACAAGTTAGCGTATTGCGCAAGCAAACTACGGAATTTTTCCTTGGCGTGCTGGCTTGAGGTTGTTTTTACTCTAGCATAGACGCACAGCCCTATTTCCTTTTTCACTTTGAATCTCAAAAATTCGATAAAGTTAGATTGACGGAACCTAGTTTCTCTTTCTTAGCATGGAACTCAATGATGAACCGAAATACTTTCTGTTTTGCAAAAGGCATTTCCGTTGTTTTGGAGGGTGCAAAATTAAAGAATCTTTCTTGGGGCAAGCCTCCAGAACCCGATTTCCCCACACGTTAGTCATAGGATGAAACTATTCTGACACACTTTTTTCTCTATTGGCACAAGCATGAAACGTACAAATGCTTCCTGACTCTTAACTGCTCATCTACACCTGTGCCCCCTCGTCCATTTCAGCTGTCTACTGGCTTCGTGTTGCATGGAATGTGCTTAGGTGTGAAGACTTTCATAAGCTATGACAAAAGTGCTCTAGATTTTTCTGGCTACAGTCAGTGTCTGACTGAGGACTACACCTATATATGCTACTTGTGTTGGCTGCACCCATACATAGCCTGTGTGGAGGAGGTTTGTTTGAGACAAAAATTTTCCAGTGTACAAATGCCACACTCAGCAAACTGGAATCTCACTACATCATCTTTCATACAAAATAGAATAAAAAAGGTCAGAAAATGTGTACATGTATTATAACACTTTTTGATGCTGTTCCAAAGTTTCGCACCTCTAAACAAAAAGGATTTCTTACTGTTTTCTGGTAATCTGAGATCTGTTGATGTATTGAGTAGTCACTTGGTGAATTTGTCCTATATGAGGTACTTCGCAAATTTTTCCTAAGCAAACTGCGTAAAAATTGAGGAGCGAGTTCATTTAGGCTTTCAAATACCATTGTCTTTGATTCAATATCTATTAGTTCATTAATAGTTTTCCACCCCCGTTTCTCAACCAATTGAGAATGAATGCTTGGATCGAGGGTATAGAGATGGAGTGCCACTTTTCTTCAGTGCGGGCCGCATTAAACATAAGGCTTGCCGGAAGCAAATTAGAGCAAGGGGTAGTTTTCTCCTGCGCAGTGGTGGTTTTAGGGACTACCGGGCCTGGGGTTTTTGGTAAAACGAAAATAATTTTCCAGTGTTTTTTTTGTTAAAACTGTCATGTCTGAAGGTTGATTCTTCACTTTTCTTATTAAAACCACGCATGAATAACAAACACAGGGTGTGTTCGCGTGTTTTCCTGTGATTTCTTTCAGCTTTTGCTTTGGTGCAGGGTTCCTTTTGGGCTACCAATAGTGCGGGGCTTGGAGTCATTGAGTGAATTATAGTAGAGTAGAAAAGAGATGTAGATAAAGAAGAAAGGAGAGTCACTCAGATGGCAGGGACTTAAAGCCACCTTGCCGAATCAAAAGTAACATGTTGCAAATCAAAGACTGAGTTTATAACATCTAAGAAGCTCTTCTGTGTAAATTATCTTTTGACGTTCACATCTGGGTAAAGTTAAGAGCGCTCGAGCAATCCTTTTTCGGTTCTACATTGGTGTCAGGTGTGGAATAAAGCCAAAACTCAAGTAAAGCATTTTCGACTGGTTCTTCTGAAAGGCCACGAATTCACGCGGCCATCTGGTAAACATTTGGGAAGCACTTAGTACAACGTAGAGAAATGAACCAAAACGAAAGAGCGAAAATGATGAAACTGTGAAACTGAACTGATGAAACTGAAATTTTGAAGTGAAGTATGGAAGACTTCTAAAGTTGAGGCCGTTAAGTGAAAATTTCATAAGTTTTTTTATTAGAAGACGTTCAGAAGTAATACGTTTCTTTTGTATTTCGTGTACTCAGCTCATTCTTTTCACATACTGAAAGCTTTTTTCGTCCAACACTCATCAGAGTATGTAAACGTCGGAGAGTGACCTTCAAGTGAAAACGTCGGATAGTGATAGTGAAAAAAGCTTTCAGTATTTGAAAAGAATGTTGCCACTTTTTCGTCCTGTGGTAAAGTTCTGTAGTACAAACAGACTATATACTCAGCTTATTCTTTATGCCAGTTATAATGTAGAATCGAGGAAACTTTATGTTTTTTCGAAAGTGAGGAATGTAATACTGATAATATAAGATCCAGACTGTTTATAAGATAGTAACTAACGTAGGACGAATAGGCCAGATTTCAGGCGACTTGAGAGACCATTTGAATCTACTTTCGCGTAGGCATTAACATATCTTGGTATTTTTAGGATTGGGCTTTCGTTGCCTGAGAAATCGTTTAAAGTGCCATATCGTTTAATATGTTGTATTTTGCATCATATACTACAGGTGAAGGCTCGTGGGTAGTAAGGGGTCATTCACCTCTTACGTAATGCTAAATTTACCATTTTTGATACCCCCCTGTCTAAACGCTCCTTGCTATAGCTCTCCATATAAATTAAACAATAGCACAACAAATCAAGGTACCCTCCATCCCTCCCTCCCCATTAGAGGCCTTAAGTAACGGGTGAATGATCCCTTACAGCCAATAGAATCACTTTTTCTTTCCAAGTAATGTATTATGTAAGTGAAACTGAATTGATAGAGTAAGGTAGCGTCAAAACTAATGCGTTTTTGTATGAAAACACATACATTTAGATGCATCTAAGTGCATCTAAGTGCATCTAGAGTGCATAAACTCATCTAATTGTATGCGTTTTTATATGAAAACGCATTTTAGTATCGACGCTACCTAAGATATTAGCTAGGTGTGTATTGGTAATGAGTTAAATCTTCCAAGTGAACCCTTGCGAATTCTTCATTGAGTGAACTATAGTCAAGTATAAAAGAGATGTATATAAAGCAGAAAAGAGAATCACTCGGGCTTATTGAAAAGGACTTAAAGTCAACTCTCTGAATCAAATGTAACATTTTGCAAATCAAATACTGGTTTTATAACATCTAAGAGGTTTTACGGAGTCAATTCTCTATGGACGTTTACATCTGGGTAAAGTAAAGACCGCTTGCACAGCTTTTTCCGTTTTACACTGCTCTTAAAATTTCTGTGCATTACAGATGATCTGTAAAACCCAGAAATCTCAACTCTTTATGAGGCTTGAGTCTTGCATTATTCTTAAACATTTTCTCATAATTTATGGGGGAAGTTTCTAATACATTTTCGACCTCTCATGCATTCAATGCAGGTAGTTTCAGTTTGAAACGATTACCCACAATCTTGTTTGGTATGTCGTATGATCAAGTCACATGATTTTGATATTGTAATTCCCATTTGCTTGAAACTGAAACTACCATCAACCAATATCTGTTTGCTCATTCTTCGCAAGAACAGAGAAGGTAGCAGAGTTAAGATCAAACAGGTAACTTTACAGAAATAATCCTAACGCGATTAGCAACTGGTTATATTTTCCGCTTATGTTTGTTAAGAAATTATCTGCCAAATTAGGGAAGATTCACATATTACATCACGCATGGGGGTGGGGAGCTTTTGACTTTTGTGAAAAAGTCTGAAAAGGGGCAGTTGGGTTGTTTATGGAATTTGATGGTACATTTTTTAAACAATTCAATATTTAGCACGAAAATCCAGTCGCAACAGAATAGCAGGGATAAAAGCTGCAGCCAAAAACAATCACAACACTCTGCGATGTTATGATAATATTACTATATCCAGTATCATAAATGCATTTCTTAGATCAAAATAGGAACTTGTGAACTTTTGACAACCTCAAATAATATTGTAGTACATATACCCATTGAATTCATATTACATCACACATTAGGCGTGGGCGAGTAGTTTTGAATTTATGAAAAAGTGTTACAAAGGGTGGTTGAGTTCTTTAAAGTGCCAAAATTGGTGCTACGTAATATATGAATAGCCCCATAACTGATGCCACCACCCCCTAATAGTGTAAAACTTCCTCCTTGAAAAGGGTTTGATTGCCTATGATCAAAGCCATACAATATATATCTATGCGTTTGACGATGCCATGTCTATCGACCACATCTCTCTACCAATGAGGCGATGCAAAGGTGCCCTTACAGAAAGCTGATTTATGATAGAAAAATGCTGAGTCTAAAACTACCAAAATTGTTTTGACGTAATATGTGAATGTCCTCTTATTGCTACTCAGGATGAAGGTCTCCTTTTAGGACTCTGGTCTGTTTGCCGTGTACCACTGTTGTCTTTGTTTACCATGTTGGCATGAACAGGGTTGCCATTAGCATTGCAGGCTAAAATTACTTGACTTTTCTTGATATTTTTAGTGAAATACTACTTATTTTGCTTGATTTTCCATGATAATCTTGTAACCCTCAATTAGATTTTATCATGTCCTTGGGTAAATATGGCGTTTGAATGAGCACTGGCCCCATTTTCGGTCATTAAAAGATTTAGTTTCATTAAACACGGAACTAGGCTTCATAAGGGCTGCATGGAATAAAAATGATATACAAAAGGGTAAAATTTAGTTATTGTCACACTGAACTAGATGTGTGATTGATATAGAGAATATGATTGCTTTGAAATACAACAATACAAAACATAACTTCTCCTGACTTTCCCTGATTTTTCAATAAATCTTTCCTTTTTCTCTGATTCTCCCTAAATTCCCTGATCAGGTGGCAGCCCTGATGAAGCAAAATTATCTACCCTTTCTCTTTTGCGTTTGAATAATTGTATTCTTTCACTTTCCGGTTGCTGCAAAGCGAAATTTTGTTTCCATGAAGACCATTGAGTTTTGTTTCGCTACAGACAAACAAGAAATAGCACCCGAGAGTGCTAATTATAAGGAAAGTATTAAATTTCACCTAGAGTACTTCTTCTTTTCCAAATACAGCCAACTCTCTCTTAACGGACACTCTATAATGCGGAAACTTCATTAAGACGGACAACACCTTATTGAAACGGACACTAATAAACTAGGTATTGCTTGAAAGCAATGATTTGAAGAAATTTCCAACAAAATAGAGGTAGCAATACATTCTGTACATTAGAGGTCATGTCTTAAAGCTGATTTCCATTCACCAATTTCTGGCACGCGCGCGACTTTTTGCTATCGACATTTTGCTAACACATGGTGAAGATCAAATTACACTTCAGCTACAACTACGCAAAATGAGGGCTTTGAAATGCAGTCATTTGCTGCATAATAAGAACGTTTTTCAAGGGGGCAAAACAAACTCCCTGCTTGCTCCTAAATCTAAAATAGCAGCTGTTATTGCCAGAGTGGCTAGTGGCTTTTGCTTCCGAAAAATCCTAATTTTCTTTAAGTACATGGCAGAAACTAGTTTCTCTGATAATTTCCTACCTTCTTATCTTCCTTGGTCACTATGTGCATGATATTGTTTATATGCAAAGCGAGCCTCAAACGACATTATTCCTAGCAGGACTAGTCCACAGCTACGACTCCATTGTGCAATTTGCCACTTCCTGAATCTTCTGTTTTTTTGATTGGCTACTACTGGCGATCTCTCGAAAAAGTAAAACAAACGTCAACCCTTTTTGGCGATCGCACGATCATACTCACGTGCTTTTTTGTTGTAAATACGCATGCCTAGATCCACGATCAATTGCAAAAAGTCGCGCACGCGCCAGAAATTGGTGAATGCAAATCAGCCTTTATGTCTCTAGCCACTTTCCTTTTGCAAACTTTGATTCTCATTTGACGGCCACCAAAGTTTTACAAAATTTTGTTTTCCTTTTTGAATCAATTGCGGGAACCAGTCTACAGCTTTAGTGTCATTTTCTGTTTCTGTCAAAGAAGGAATCTTGAGTTTGTAGCCACTCCTTCTAGCTACATACCCCAATTACTCGAGAAGCAATTGGATTGTTCCTTAGTTTGAGATACATTGTCACCCATGCGCTAATATTATTGGAAAATGCCCAACTTTTTTCATCTCTTGACACAGCAACAGCGTCTGCTTCTTCTAGATTTTCAGGCTTTTGTATGCACAGAAAGGCTTTATCAACCTCTGGCTCCCATATTTTTAGATGTATGAACGATATGCAAATTATCCCTCACCTGAAACGAATAATTAGAACAAGGGATGAACTTAAGACTGAATCTATTAAGAAAAAATCAGATATCCTTGTGACAGCATACAAAAATAAAGCGAATAACACCGTTAAAATACGCATCAGAGAATGCTGCACTGACAAGATCAAAGCAACTAAAGGAAACATAAAAGAAACATGGACAACTAGTAACACGTTGGTTAACCAAAGGTCAAAAACAACAATAATTAACTCTCTTTCTGATGGTATTCAGCTCATACTGAATCCTCTTGATATTACAAACAAGATGAGTAACTTCTGCACTGTAGGTGAACAATTGATTATGGAAAAGGTAGTTAATACGCATCCAGAAAACTTATCATTTTATTTTCTCCAATATCACCTAAACAACTTGTTAGAGCTATGAATAAGTTGAGGACCTCAAAGTGCTTTGGCCTTGATCTTATACACAGTTATTTTCTCAAACTTGATATGCCGATTTTGGCCTGCTCTCCGAGCCAACTATTCAATCTATGTCTCTGGGAACATTTCCTAATGGTTGAAAAGTTGCAAGAGTTGCTCCTGTTCACACAAGTGGTCCAACTGATGACATTCATTCTGTGTACAAAAACATCCGACTCTCGGTGAACTAAAATGTGGGAAATATGGGTTCTCCCGTCTATTTTAATGGCCGATTTCCACTAGGAGTTTAATTTGGCTTAAATTTGAGATAATGTTTAAGTCAGCACATAGTGGAAACCGGGGAAAGATGTAAAAACCATGCTGGTTTTCGTGCAGAGTTGTTGACGTTCGCCCATGAGCTTGGAATCAAAACTTTTTTATTCCAACCCAGGAGATAATTGCGTCATAGAGGGCACCCAAGATGCCAGTGCATCATAGGAGGTAATTAGTGCTTGCATTTGAAGGAATTGGTGTTAATATTTCAAGTATGTGCAAAAGAATGGCTCTAACAATTGAATTTTTGACACCTGGCACATATAAAGGCCATGCAAGGATAGGGAATTTGGCAGAAAATTAAATTGGCAATTGTAATATAAAGCCAAGAGAGAGTTTGAAAGGATGGCTTCGTTATCACTGATGCAAGAGGAGCAGCTTGTAGTAGAGGTTAGATTGTATACAGATTGTATAGCTGCTCCCCAGTTCTTCAAAAGTAGTACCTTGATCAATAGTTCCATAAAGTAGCTTGCTGATCTTTCCAGTAATAAAAACAGCAAGTTCCTTTGGCAGGCCTCATTAGTACAATTTCACAAAGTTTACCTGTAAAAGTGTTCCGTATCCAATTCGAAATATTCTCCTAGCTCTTCCCTCTTTGTGAATATGTCTCGAACCCAGAATTTTGGCGGGGCTCAAGACTTCTTGTTGTTCTTTGACCTTCTTTTGCGTTTTCGAAGTAGCACTAGTAGAAGAAGCTGCTCTTTGAAGTCATCCTCCATGTTGTTTCACAAAGGTATCCATCAAATGATTTCCCGCGTTTGTGTTGACGTTAGCTTGATATCTCAAATTAAATCCGTAGTGGAAACCAGGTGAAAATGTCATGCGATATTGGGCTGACTTAAAAATTACCTCAACTTCAAGCCACAATTAACCTTAGTGGAAACCTGCCTTAACTGTGTTTAGCGTTAATATGGTCCTCGGTCAAAGGGACTAGTTGCACCCTGTGCTACACTTAGCCTGTTGGTTCTCAATGTTTACAGTAATTAACACCATTGCGCATCCTACATGCTTAACAGGCAACTTGAATGGACTTAGTCAGTCTTGAAAGTAAGCATCAGAATGCAGACTTGTTTCTGTTCTGTGTAGACTCTGCATAAGAAAACGTTACAATCAGTGCTGAAAACCGACTGTGGTTTTTAAAATTTCGGTTTTTGCGGCTTCTAAAATTTCGGTTTTTGCGGCTTTTAAAATTTCGGCTTTTGCAGTTTTGTGTTGCGGTTTTTGCGGGTTTTTTGATTTTAATAAAACACTATATATGTCACGTACTGCAGCTGGATGAGATTTTGCTGCCTTTCTACGTGCATGCTAGCAGCAAAAAGTTTTCGAAAGAGACAAACTTCAAAGCATAAAAATGATTGATAATCACAAGAAAGCCCGCAGTCGTTAATTCGGAATGAGTATTTTGATTGTCTGGAAATCGATATTTTTATATGCAAGCCAATTGGCCCTGCTCGGGTCACGCAAGGCACTCTTGAGGGTAAACTAGATGTGATAAAAATCAGTGGAATTGAAGAAAAATTGTGAATCACAAAAACGCAGACAAAAGCTTGATCATTGAACATGTGATAAATCGTCTTTCTATTTCAAAACTTAATCAAGTCCTAAAACTACCAAATAGTGGGTACTTGACTCATCAAGCTCTCTATCAAGGTCATAGATTACACAAATTCTAGGAATATTTATGGTATTAAATCAATTTATGTCTAATAGAACAAACTGCTGTAGTAATACTGTCATCATCATCAACGGATAGGTCGTATTCGACCAGTCGTGGCCTTCTGCACCCTGTTCCTCCACCTCTCCCGGTCCTGAGCCATCCTCGCAGCCTCTGTTATTGACATTCCAGAAATCGCCCTCATAGAGTCTGAGTAGCGTGTCTTGGGTCGGCCCCTTCCTCTAGGTCTATATACCATCCCAGTGAGCAGCAGCTTGCCGAGGTGCTCGCTGCGCAGGACGTGGCCAATGAATTTCAGTTTCCGTTCGTTGATGACATCTATCAGCCTTCTTTGGCAGCCACTTCTTCGAATCACTTCTTCATTTCTGATCTTCTTAACCCAGCTAATGCGGAGTAGTCTTCGGTAGCACCAAAGTTGAATACTTTCAATTTTCTTGATGTCCGAGGTTTCAGGACCCAACATTCTGACCCGTAGCAGGCCATGGAAAACACCATTGAGTTCAGCAGTCTCTTCTTGGTTTTCAGCGAGATGCTTCTGTCTCTCCAGATGTTTGTCAGGGCTACCATTGCGCTCTTGGCAATTCCGATTCTTCTTTTGACTTCAACTGAGTCGTCATAGTCATTGGTGAAGGTTGTTCAGAGGTAGATGAATTTCTAAACATTCTCAACCGGTTCTCCATTGATGGAGATATGATTGTTATCTTTGTAGGCTGGATTTCTTAGAATTTTCATCACTTTAGTTTTTTTGGCGTTCAGGAAAAGTCCTGCAGCTTCGCTGTGTGTTCTGACTCTTTCGACAAGCTCTTGCAGTTCAGTCATGCTGCCTGCAATTAGCACGGTGTCATCTGTAGCTTTTAAATAACAAAGGCTCGTATAAGTGCCCACTCTATCAGTACTTGACGAGATGCCTTGCTCAGTATCTTGTTGCCAGTTTTAAGTATAAGGGAAGTAAATTCCAACCTCGATATCGCTTGGAATGATAATGCTCTGCACTGACATGTACCCTACCTGTTGAAATCCGCATTGTTTTACTTCTGTACGCAAAGAGTATTCTAATTCATCGAGTTCGCCTACTTGTTCGCCATTCCTTCCTTTCCGCAATGTGCAATGGAATCTCTCATTTGAAGCATAGCAAGAACGACACCATGGTACGAGAATTGATCTACAAAGAGTTCAATAGGTATGAATTAAAGCTTAAATCACAGCTTATATTTGGAGCAATAAGAGCGCAGCTTACCATTTCTTCTCGCTTTTCTTTGGATGTACCTTGGCAGGCACGCATATGTATCAAAATTGGAATAAATTATTTTCAACTTTAATGATTTTGCCAGAAGTCGGCTTTTGCAGTTTCTGCAGTTTTTGTATGCAGTTTTGCGGTTTTGAAATTGTGCGGTTTTTGACGGTTTTCGGTTTTGCGGTTTTGAATTTGTGCGGTTTTTGACGGTTTTCGGTTTTGCGGTGTTCAACACTGGTTAAAATTGTACCAAAGAAAAGAATCCAAGAAAAGTTGAACTCTCAGTTTGTAATCACAAGCTCCACTCTCAATCTAATATCGAGCTACTATCCAGCTCCCCATAGAATCTACCTCTAACTATTAATTAAGTCTACGGTCACATATAAAGTATCACTTCTGAGTAAACTGATAAACTACTGCTGCATGGGTACATCGCCTACTGAGAGGCCATCGGTGGTACTGCATTGCAGCTTCTAAGACATACTGCAATTAATGAAATATAATCAATAAATCAAATCAACTACCAAAATCATAACATTATAATGATGAGCGCTGCACGGCTGCAGGGCTTCCCAATATATACTGGCATAGCAAACTACGAATCTCAGTGCACTACTCTTTTGATCTTTGCATTCCAGGTATACGCCAACATTCAACGCTGGTGTACACCTGAGCCATACTGAGGAATATGGCAGTTTTAGAAGAGATCTCGCGCGTTCTGGCAAGTAGAGGATGCGTATGCACACGTGCAACTAATGTTCAGGCATGCGCATGCGCGAGTGCTAGAATAACAGCGTGAAAGCCCATGTTCTTTGCATTTACTCGTAGTCAAAACTGAACTTAGCTGATTGTTCATAAGAGAACTGCTCTTACATTTATTAAAGGCATGAGCTAATTTATATCATCAGCCGCTGCTAATCTGGCCACAGCCACACCCATGCCTTAACAACACCGACTACATCCTGGCACGCGCCAAATCTAGCCCGTGCAACTGTTACATTACTTACTATGGCACCAGGGCAGCTACTGGCATACATCCGGCGTGAGTTGTGCAAGGAATACACCATGGAAGCGGGGTAGGTGAGCCTACCGCATACCCCCTCAAATGATGGCTTTGTCTCCAGTGTCTTGTCTTGATTGAAATGTAATACATACCCTAATGCTTAAAGTTACGTTGAAATTTCATCTATCAGCATAGCCAAGTCCTAAACCATTAATGATTGGCTCTTAGCAATTCAGGAAAGTTTCAAGAAACAAAATATTGCTGAGATGCTGTACTCTGCACGTTTTCACGTATGTCATGTAACTTTAAAACGTTCTGCTAAATATAGGATTTGCTGGATGCAAAGTTGCTTTGCAAATTTTTAGCTCTGCACATTGAATTTCATGGCAAAGATATTTTTGAGTTCGTTTTCAGGTGTTTTCATTAGCATTTATTTCAATTTTTGCCTCAGATTTTTCCCTTAGGGTGTCACATACGTCACGCAAGAAAAGTCCTAAATCAGACTGATACATGGTAAAGAAATTAACTGGTCGTAAGCAACAAGAGGGTAATTTGATCATAATGTCAAGTGCTTTGCTTGCCTACAAAAAGAAAGGGTGAATTCTGCAGTCATAGAGTTAGAAATCTTGAAAGTTCACTTGAAGTCTGAATAGGACCCACCAAAATGTCTCCTAATGTTCTGCTTGTCCACATTACCGCTATCTGGGCCAATTATATTTTCAACTTTTTAGAGAGCTTCTATCCAAAGGGCTTTTTAGAAGAGAGCCTTTATTGACTATTCTATGAATACAGATAGAATTTTACAAAGTATTTACGATCTAGGACTTAGTTTATGAGACAAATGTAAGTTTTCGCAAAAATTTGCACTTCATTCACATGTACTTCTCATGCTCTGGTGATCAAGTAGCATGGAATCCCCTTCTCTCCCGTTAGATCTCCATCATTAAATAGCGATCTAACAGGAGAGAAGGGGATTCAATCATGCCTTTGTTTAAAATTAAAGAATTGTTAGTTGTACCAGCATCAGTCTCCCGCTAGTTCTACTTAGTTCATTTTCCATTCCTTCTTCATCAATTACATCAAAATCAGGAAAAGTTTATAAAAGGGGCATCTAAAAGAAGTGACATTATTTAGAATTATTTGATACATTACAGTATGTATGTTTATGTTATACTGTTTTTTTTGCTTAGTTCTCTTAATATCTGTGTTGTCATTTGAGGGTGAAAAAACACCAGTTTTGAGGGTAACATACACCTTTACAGAAGATATTTGCAATCTGTGATTAAGGGCATCAACTTCAATGTCAAATGACTTGAACTTAGCAGAGCAAGTTGCACTGAACTTGATTTTTATGATCTTTTACTTCTAGTGAATACTCAAAATGAAGATTCTATTAATTGCCTTCCTGTGCGTACCAGCATTCAGCTTGGTCATCAAAGACCCTGAATGGCATGTCTGGAAGAAGACTCATAGTAAAACATATGCAGATGAGGGTGAAGAAAGAGTTAGATACATTGTATGGATAGAGAATATGAAGAAAATTGTACAACATAATGCTGCAAACAAAGGATTTCAATTAGCCATGAACCACCTTGGTGATATGACTGTTGAGGAATTCAGCATGAAGATGAATAGATTCATGGGAAAGGCTAATTTCAACATGACAAGAAAAGGATCAACCTTCTTGGCCCCAAGCCATGTTGATGTTCCAACAACTGTGGACTGGAGAAAGGAGGGCTATGTCACACCTGTAAAGAATCAGGAACAGTGTGGATCTTGCTGGGCGTTTAGTGCTGTAAGCTTGACCTTCTTAACTATTTTATAATAATTGCAGACAACTTCCCTTTTTTAGGGGGGCGAAAGCCTCATGAAAGCTAAGGCATATTTCATTTAAAATTTGCACTGGAGAACCCTGACTGACATTGGGTCAGCGCTCTAAGCTTCACCTTTGTAACAAATTCATAATTTCGTAAGATAGCCATATTTGCAGAGAGATTATTTAGCAGGTATGTTAGCTATGTTAGTGTTAAAGTGCCTTTGATAAGTTCCATGCTTATTGCATGTGCACACATTCAACTTTTGTTGCAGGGTATTGTTTAACTATTGAATTGATTCAGTTGGCCCAGTTTTCTAAGGACATCAATCCATCTCCTAATTTTATAGACTGGTTCCTTAGAAGGACAGCACTTCAAGAAAACTGGAAAGCTTATTTCTCTTAGTGAGCAAAACCTTGTTGATTGCTCTGATGCTTATGGTAACTATGGATGCCAAGGAGGTCACATGGACAATGCTTTCAGATACATCAAAGCAAATAAAGGAATTGACACTGAAGCAAGCTACCCATATGAGGCTGTGGTATGTTGCACATTTTACTGCTTTTCGACAAAATATGTTGCTGTTTCTTCTCTTGCACAGACAAAAGCATTTTTATTTGCCTATTATTTACAGTTCAAATATGTGTCTACTGTACTATATTTCTTGATGCTACCCTTTTATATCTCTTTGTTGCAGAAGCAATTCCAGATTGAATATGTAGTCAATCTGGGATGGTTTTTCTTGTGAGTTAGCCAACTTGTAAGATTTTGGATATTAGCCCAAGCTTCATTTGTTTTATTAATGCATCAGAATGTTGTCTGTAGATGATGTTTGAAAGTAGACTTGGCTTGATTTCTGCAGACTTGACAATACAATTCTATTACCGGATCTTATTAAATTGAGATGATTGAGTGAAAGGTGTGGCTATAGTATGCGACTATAAATAATTTGATAACGAGAAGTATTGTTTTAGCTTTAATAGGGATGCGGTTATAGCTAAAAGACTTCTGAAGGTTAGTAACTGTTATGACTCTGCTTCTAGGAAGCGAGTTTCTTAGTCTCAAAATTTAGGCTGCTTCCTATCAACAAGTGAGAAATGACAGACAGCTTAATGAAAACCAATGTGAACAGTTTCCTTTCAAAAAAATGTTTCTCGCGGCTTGGTCTATAACTACCAGGGCGTTCGTTATTCAAAGAACTTTAACTAGGCTTGCAACGAAAATTCTCTTTCGTATTCGGCGTTTTCTGGATATTTCATGAAATATCGATGTTGAAATTGAAATTGGTGCCTAGACTAAGCAAAAGAGTCCGCACGTGACAATCTCAATTTGTTAATTGATCACATCTATGTTATAAAAAGGTTCAAAAAATCAAACCTTCTTGCTGTTGTTCTAGTATCTCTTGCAAGGCTAGCACTTTTTAGGATGGCTCGAAACCTTATGCCTATGATCACACATCTATAGTGAGATTGAATTTTGGTTTGACGTCAAAAAGTTCAAGATGATATTGAGCCGTTCTACAATGTGCCTACCATCTCACACAGTAACTTTGGTATGCTGGCAGAGTAGAATTGGGATATTACTGCACATTGTTTTGATGAGGAAAAACATAAGAGGTTCACTTTTGCAGTCTCTGAATCATAGAAACGTAAAACAGGTTCAAGGAAAGAATATTTTCTTGACAAGAAAATTTTATTGAAGGCAAGGAAGTTTTCGGGAAATCCAGACAGAGAAAAGTGGAATTATTGAATTGGAGAGTAATAAGACCCAATACTGAATTCTAGCAGCTGCAGGTGTTGAAATTGCTCTAAAAATGGCGTGCTGTCTGTTAAAATAGTAAACATGCGACCGTACAAATACTGGTGGAATTTCCTCACTGCCAATCCCTCTTTCTTCAACTGAGAATAATTTCTCTCGGCTGGTGCAAGTGTTCGGGAGGCATAAACTATAACGTGTTCTTGTCGATTTGACATTCAGTGTGGCAAGACTGCCCATACTGCATAAGGTGAGGCATTGAAAGACAATAATATTGGCTTCTGGGGGTCATAATGGACAAAATAAGAGGACTAAAGCGTAGCTTTCATGTGTTTGAAGCTCTGCTTGTGCTTTACCCCATTTCCATGGGATATCTGTCCTAAGCAGGGAGTGCAAGGGCTCCAAGGAGCCTGCAAGCTGCGGTAGATACCAGTGGTAATTGATCATATTCAAAAAAGACTTCCACTGGTGAACATTGGTGGGGTTTGGTCAGTGGCGGATCCAGGAAATATACTGACATTCACACGACCATCAATGACCACACCTAAAATTTATGCCCATTTTCCTTTCATAAAGCAATCACACGCTTTTTTATAAGAGTAAAGGTAACAAAAATATGAGGCTCAAATGGCCAAAGTCTTATGATAATCTTAAGAAAGTCACTAGGTTCAATTTTCAAAAGCAACTTTTTTGTTAGCTAAATGTCGATACTACATCATTATTACAATCAAAATGTTGCAAATAGAATTCTAATTCGAGTATACATGACTAGCAAAGAAAGTGTACCCCCACTTTAGCCAGTTTATTTCAACAAAACGTAAGAAAAGCAAAATGATGGTTTTCCTATTAAAAAACGTGTAGCTATGCAAACGACAGGGAGACATTCTTTCACCACTTCATCGACTTGCATAGAGTTGGTTGACAAGGCCTGAAGACCATCGATCACACTGTAGGCCTTATTGAACATTTCTACAGTACATAAAAGCGGCGACAATCTGTTCACATAATGAAAGCCTTTTTCGTCCGACACTCATCAGAGTATGAACACGTCGGATAGTGACCTAAAAGTTAACCGAAATATATATCCAGATGCGGCTACATGTGATAGGATGCGTCTAATAGGCCCCAAGTGTGACCAATTAGGACCTGTTAGTACTGTTTACTTCAAAGAGCTTTCCAGCAAGGGGGCTAGAATGTGGTTAGCAATTTACCATAACCGCCGAAAAAGCTCAAAGAACAGAGTTCTTTACCTTCCGATGAGTTTAACATGTATTGATGAGAGGGGCATAGCCTCCTATCACTCCCCTAGTGCCACCCACTTCCTATTGCATAGCTGTTTTGCAGGAGATATTTTCTGTTGTGATACTATTGTGTATTAGATCCTAACAGTGTTCGTCAACTGTTATCAAGCAGGTGCCCTTTGTGTAATAGCAAAGTGAAATAATGTTTGATAACATTTTAGAATGGCCAGTGCAGATTCAAGAGAGCTGATGTTGGAGCTACAGATACTGGGTATGTTGACATCACATCTGGAGATGAAAAAGCTTTGATGATGGCAACAGCAACTGTTGGACCAATCTCAGTTGCGATTGATGCCAGCCACAGTTCTTTCCAGTTCTATCATAGTGGAGTTTATGACAGCGCACACTGTAACTCAATAATATTGAACCATGGTGTGTTGGTCGTTGGTTATGGTGTATATGAAGGCAAGGATTACTGGCTGGTTAAGAACAGGTATACACTCTATTTTGTGTAGTTCTTATTCTCAAAATTTCGATGTTTTCAAATTTTCAGTGCTTCTGTTCTATTTTCTAAGCTGTAGAAAGCAAACTTGACCGCTGATGCTGGGACCTTAACAATAATTTAGTTGTCTTTATTTAGTAATGTTCTTTATTGTAAATATGAGTTAATGTTACTTTAACTCTTATAATCACAGTAGCTATTGTAAGAGCTTTTTCTTGTTATCATGGCTCCTTGTATGTTAGGTGCCATTATTGTCTAAAGGGGCTGGCATGTATAGAAAATGTAAAAGGAAATGCTATTTTATATGTGTTGTTGAAACTATTTTGATACTATATGTTACATTTCTTATAGTTCACTGTAACCAGGGGTTATGCATTGAAGGAAAGTTAGAGGGACAATGTACTTTTTACATAGGTCGGGGAAAGTCAGGGAAGCTTTGAGTAAAAGTATTGGTTACTTTTATCGCAGTTCTTATAATTAGAGCAGCTATTGTAAAAGCATATTCATTGTTCTCTTCATCATGGTCCTCATTATAGTCATAGGGTGGCAGCGTGTATAGAAAGTTTAAAATGAAATATATATTATTTATGTGGTGGAAACTTTGATATTGTATGTTACATTTCTTATAGTTCACCATTGAATTATGAATGATTGCTTTAAAGTAGTAGGTATGGTGTAATTGATCAATTTCAAAGCTTTGTATTTAAGCCTATTTTTCACACCCACACACTATCGTTTATTGCAGCTGGGGAAATGGCTGGGGATTGGATGGTTACATCATGATGTCAAGAAACAAGCATAACCAATGTGGTATTGCTACAATAGCTAGTTACCCACTAGTTTAAAAAAAACTCTTTTTGACTTGAATAGTTGCTAACATTTATTTCACCCTCAATGCATTTTTTCACTTTTACGCAATTGTTTCAATATGGTTGTCCAGTTGATAAATGAATAACTTGCACAAGTGTATGTAGATAATCCCAATATACAGCTATGGTTGAATTTATGTTTAATATTATTCAATATTAAACTTAGTGTTCTGAGATGGGCGAGTTGCTCTAAAAATTTCTATTGTTACAAGATACTGTTACTTTTGAGAAAGAGTATTTTATTGCAAGATACTACAAGCTTTCAAAATAAGTATTTAGAATAGCGTTTAAAGATACTGCTATAAAGATGCTTTACGAAAAGTTACATGACCAATGTTCTTTGCAATTTTCATTATAGCTGGCACATGCTATAATCACGTACTATATATACCGCCAATATGCGTGCTACAGCCCTAGCTTTGTGGGCCTTTATGTCTCATTTATATGGTTTGGCCCTTTTCTTCGAGCAGAGGAAAAACTAAAGTAAGCATATACCTGACTTTTGGACAATTATCGCTTGATATTTCACCACTCCTAGGACGTTTCTTTTATGAAGAAAAAGTGAGCTAAATCCACTGCATTTTATCATTTTCCATTCAAAGAGACATCTGGGTGCATGGAATTTTTGTTCAAGAGAAACATATCAATCAATTGTTGTAAGTAATGGAAGTCTCAGCTTTCGTTACATCGGATGCTTGCCTACAGAGCTAAATACACGCTTCTGTATTATATATTCTTGTATAAGAATGAAGTATATTAGAATATTTAAGCTCAGAATCACTGATGCTTGGAATTGATTTAAGGAAAATGCAAGACTCAAGCATCATTACGACATAGAGTTTTTGCATATTCGAGTCATGAGACGGCCTTAGACTAACTGCTACACTACCGATACGATATTCATTTTTCTGTTCCACTTTTATTTTGCTTTATAACAAAGAAGGACATCAACAAGCCCGAAGGGGCTCGCAGCAAATTTTTACTATGATATACTGGTTGGCTATACTGTGCTTACAGGCCTCCTAAGACCATCCCAATACCCGTACTAACCAGTGATTCCTAATGACACTGCAGATCATGAAATGATTGTTTTGGTTTGCAAAGTCAACTATGTGAAACTCCCAGCACAAGAAATCACCTGCTGTAATTACAGGTATTATGACCAACAGAAGTAATAAACCGTCCAAATGCCCCAGACTGGGAAGGGCTTTACGAAAGTACAAATATAAACAATGTATGGCCTTTTATGAATATATTTAACGATGCTTAAATAATGTGTTGTTCTAAAGATTGAGAAGAGAATTAACGGGATATTTACACCCTGGCTATCTGTCGGAATAGAAAAAGAACTGAATAAGCGGGATAAGTTTCTGTGTAAGTAGAGAAAAGACAAAATTAGTATAACTAAAATGAGTATAGCGCCAAGAGGAATTTAGTGCATTCACTTGTTAGAAATGCAAGGTCAAATTACTCATTGGAGCACAATTATATTGACACAACATCAATTTGAAAGGCTTTACAACGAGTATACCCGTCAAAAATAAAACTTGTTATGTGGAAACCTCTTTTAATATCGATGGAAGGAAGATATCAAACGCCCAATGTGTTGTACAGAGGCTCTGCAAATACCTTAGTAGTGCTGTTAGCAAATTAAAGATCAAAGCTTACCCCTGCAAAGAGTTTGTTTGGAGAAGTCATACTATGTTGAAATTCAGGGCTAAAATCCGTTTTTACTTTGAGTACATCCCAACAGTTGAAGTAACAAGCATTTTAAAACAACTAAAATCCAAGAAAGCAACGGGGCAAGATGGCTTTCCTCCACGTGTGATCAAAGACGGTGCTGATTGTCTGATTCAACCTCTTTTCTACATCGTTAATCAATCTCTGTTTACTAGAATTTTTCCAGACAAACCTATACCTACAGACCGATATCTATTCTGTTTTTCATGGCTAAAATTACAGAAGGAACAGTGTGAAAAAGTTTTCTATCATTTGACCAAACAGAATTTGCTCACAAATGCAAAACTGTGGATTTCGTAAAATTCGATCCACCGAACTTAGGGCCTGAACAACATGATACCACCTGACTGGTATATCTCGCCTAGCTGAGACGTTTTCTTGAGTCAGTTTACATGATCCTGTCTATGATCCCGTCTACAGTATTCTATGTGCTTCTATAGGCAGCCAAGGGGGCATGTATACAGGCTCTTACTGCTACTCTTTTTACTTATGAAATCCAAAAACAAAGGATAATATGAACCTTGTTGGCTGTGTATTAATTGATATCAGTAAGGCTTTCGATACCTTTTCCCACGCTAGTCTTTTAGCCAACTTACCATCATATGGTATAATTGGAGTGGAGTTGGGATGACATAAAAGTTATTTGTTCAACAGACAACAAGTTATTCATTACAATAACCATACATAAACTCTCAATTCTATTGCCTGCGAGGCTCCTCAAGGCTCGATCTTAGGCCTTCTCTTGTTCCCGTTGTTTTCAAACGATATACTTATATGGTTCTAACTATACATAAACACATCCTACTCTCATCGTAGTCACTTTCTAATCATCCCAATCATGCTAATCGCTCTATTTAATCGGTTTTGTGTCCGTAGTTGCATTTGCTGTAACGCATGAAAAAATTCATTGGCAACAAAAAGGAGTTGGGTACAAGGGAGGCTACATGTGCCTATATCTATGCCAAACACCAAATCTGCCGGAAATTGAAGACTTTTGAACATTTTTGAAACTTAAGGTCTGGTGGAAGCTTGAAAAGCTCTTGTTTTTAGTACCTCAAAAGTACCTTCCACTACACTACACTCCGGCGGAACTCCTATGTACTTTTCTTATAAGAATATGGTCTATGAAAACATTGAAAGCCAAATTCACGGAAATTTAAGAATGACTTTGAATGTAAGGCTCAAAATTCATAAAGATTTCTGAGACTTTCATGAAGACTTTTTGTTAATTTGAGTGCTTTTTCAGTTTTACATTTTAAATGTATTGCCCTGTTTTGTTCTTGTTTTGATGGTGAACTATTTTTGATGAAATAGCAAATTGACAATCAATTTACTTTTCCCTCTAATTTCAGGTAAATTTACACTTTTAGTCGAATGTAATACTAATCTACAGTATACCACGCAGTGGAAAATAATGGGCTAATGAATGGAGAAGTATATTTTTCAGATACATATATATGTCTTTACCACAGCACGAAAAAGCGGCAACATTATTTTGACATACTGAAAGCTTTTTTCGTCCGACACTCATCAGAGTATGAAAACGTCGGATAATGACCTAAAGGTAAACCTAAATATATATTCAGATGCGGTTAATGTGTTAGGATGCGTCTAATTGGCCCCAAGTGTGACCAATTAAGACCTATTAACATAGTTTACTTAAAGAGTCCCAATGAGAAAACAAACTCTTTTTGTCTACACAAGACTGGGCTTTGAGTCTTGATGTAAACAGATTCCAAAACACGTAAATGAAAAGACGACCTTGCTTGCCCAATGATCCGAAAATTGTCGTCTGTATATGTTTTGGCGCATTCTGGATTTGCAATAAGGTGTTGTCCTATGGCCGACTCACAATTAATGTTAGAATTGTTCTTTTTATACTTTGATACTCTGATGAGTGTCGGACGACGTTTTCATACTCTGATGAGTGTCGGACGAAAAAAGCTATCAGTATGTCAAAATAGTGTTGCCGCTTTTTCGTGCTGTGGTAAAGTCCTGTAGTATCAACAGACTATTTACATTTATATGTATTTTCTCTAACTGTCATGCTGTAAGGAAAATCACTTTTAAATATTGAATAAATAAAGAAAATCAGTAATATAATTATAGGTCCTATATTAGTGTAAATTTATCAAGCTGCGACGCCAAAATCGCTTCCCTGACACAACTCTAATATCCACCGGAAGAGGTACTGTTGCTTTAAGTGCGTTTTTGACTGACTATGAGAGCTTCTCAGTTTGGCAAGAGAAGGAGATTCAGCTGCCTGGCAACTTTTTTTTGGCGTTCTTGAATGACCAAGACTATTCATATAGCACATTAATCCTTTCTTGTAACGGAATCCACCGACAAATACCTTCTCATTGGCTGGATTTAAGGTGTGTATAGTTTCTTCTCTGCTGTAAAGCTTGAATGAGATAGTCTTTATGAACGACTACATCCACGATGATATTTCTATACAAGCAAATAAAAATAGATTGCTCTTTCAGACTACCGTTTTCATCTCTTCTGCTATTGAGGTATGGCTTTTCCAGCATCACTTATGGATGGGCATCAATCGCAGGCGTTTTTCAGCACGAGGGCCATTTTCGAGATCTTTGCAATGACGGTGACATGGCATGGAAAAATAGTACTGCCAACGCTCCCGCCATAGGTCAAAATGTGTCAACCAAAAGTGTTTTTGACTTTGGAATATGCTCGCTGCAAAGCAAGAGGTTTAACTTGATTTTCACTATCTCTTTGGTATTTGTTTGTGGCTCAAAGTTTACAATTGCACTTTTCATTGATGAATATGGATCAAGAGCAGGCCAAACTGTTAGAGGGTAAGTACAAAATTTATAGTTCTGATTGATCTTTCAATCTTTGTGTGTATATGCCATTATCAAACCGGAATGAAGGTGGTTCTTTTCAGTAGGAAGTTCAGCTTCATTTTATAAAGGAGTTAACGTTCATTGAAAAGGCTTTCTTGGTAAAGAGATCAAATTAAACAGACTATAGCAGAGAACAATATTCAAAATCGAGTTGATTATAGAGATACAGGTGCAGGGAAGTAAATATTTGTGTAGAAGTTATGCTGGACTATGTTTAGATGGTATGAACTGCACAAATGGTGCAAATATGTTGTAGCCTATTTTGACACCTTTGCAACCTTGTTTAGCTCTGGTGCAAGTGCCTTAATTGGCATTCTCTGCTGCGTTTCCTTTGCTCTTTGGAATTCTCCATCAAATTGTCCTTTGAAACTTAAAATTTCACTATTAATGCTTACTTCTGAATCTGAAGAATTCTTTTTTGGTCAACGCAACCACAGGTATACTGTTCCCTTGCCAGTATGTTCATACAACTTTTCAAGAAGTGAAAGGATTTGCGCGTAGATACCACTAAGGCCTTGCTTGTAAAGTATCCTGTTTGTACGCCTGGTTATTAAATTGATTCATTGCTGCATTTACTTAATCTATGTTTTATGTTTGTTGGTATTTTATTTGCTCATACTTTCTAGTGCAAACTAAAGCATGCTCTTAGCTAACTGTAAGTGAAGTTTTAAAAAATTATTATCATTATCATTGAGGCATTAAGACAAGAACGAGGATCGTGATGAAACGCTCATTTCAGCTCATCGAGGAGCGTGCCAAGGTGCACGCGCGCGATCGCACGCCTTGAGCGGAGAGGCTTGTTTGCAGATATATTCTTCTGACTAATTGTCAATATACAATCATCTCGATCATTGAAATTAATGGGGATGTCATAATTAAGCATTGAATTTCATGACAATGTCATAAAAATATCTGATACGGTAAAACTCTTGGGTTTCACCATTGACCCCAACGTAGGTTTAACGAGCATGTCAAATTTATCTGCAAAAAGACTAACCAATAAGGTTAAAGATTTTCAAAGATTGTAAGGTACTTTGAACCTCTGAAGACTACCCTGATATATAACTCGTTTATATTGACAAATGTTGATTACTGCCCACTAATGTGGATGCTCTAAAAACGACAAATGACAAAGTCAACAATGTACATAAGCATGCCCTCCTGAGATTGCTGCTAAATAACATAACTCTAGTTTTGAGGAGCTCATACACATAAGTAAGGAAGTGACAATTCCAAATACAAAGGAAAATTTATGGAAACGAGTCACCTTCAATTAGGAGAAGTACAATTTGGAATCAGCTTCCAGATCTACATAAAGCTGCAAAACTGATAATGAATCAAAATTAAAATTAAAATTTGGAAGGGTTTTGACTGTACTTGGCGCATCTGTATATAGTTTGTTGATTTATTCTGTTCAGTTTGGCTATCTTAGAAATTAAAACTAGCTTAGAGTTGGCTTTTATTATCTTCAGCTATTCTTCAAGCCAACTATAAATAAATTGTATTACTTTTATTATTATTATTATTATTATTATTATTACCAGGAGCTATACTTCTGGGGGGCATTGAGGTGCAGCACACCCCCAATGATAAAAATGAGGACTTTGTCGGGCAATTTTTTGGCTGCTGGTATATTGATCGGGGAATTCTGAGTGCCTGACATGCTAGAAGTCCCTCCCTTAATGTCTGATATTTTCTCTTGAAGTCATAGGTAAAGCCTAGAATGAGTGTGTTCTTGCAACACCCAGTGTATTTATAAATAAGCAAAACTGTGCATTTGTTATTTGATAAAAGAGGGCCTGGAAATAGGTTGTAATTATAGCATATCTCCTTACAGAGCCCTCGAAATAGGGCATATGTCCCTTTCGTAATCTTTGGAGATGCATTCTATGCAAAATCAAAGGGCGTGGCTCCAAAACTTTTGCTATGTTTAGGGAGATGCTTGGGTCTTGGCTCTACTTAATTCCTATCCCTAAATTGTAACACAGAGGAGAGCGTGAGTTCTCTCGTAGTGCTACCAAGAATCTCTAAAAAGGCTGTGTAAAACTTACGACTTTTTCTCTTCAAAACGGCAACTATCGTCAAGGTGGTTTGCATCTACAACTACTACTTCTTCTTCTCGACGACAACTCACTTTACGACAAAACTAAACTACTTTATAATACTCAACAGAAAAGATGGTGCAATATAAAAAGTATTCAATAATCATGTAAAGTCCATAAATTGCCCAATAGAAATTGTTTTAGCTCTCTTTGCACAATCATGGTGCAATGTTCCTTATTCAGCTCTGCTGATGACGTATTCCGTTGATGTGGAGGAGCCATGCTCTTCTGAGGGGTGCACAGCTCCTAGGCCCCTTTTTTTCTTTTAATGTCAAAGTCTTTGTAACAGAGCTACGGTTTCCTTCATCTACCAACATATTAAGACAATACCAAGACTTACTCATTTGCGGTAAATTTTTACTTGCAGACTGTTGGGGAATATGCATGCTCGGTATAGAGCATGTGAACGTGATTATGTAGCACTTAGGCCTAGTTTAAAGGTCACATTTCTGCCGCTTCGAATTAAATAAAACAACCTGAGAAAACATGTCAATTTCATGCGGCAGAAGCTCGACCTTTAAATCCATTTCCACATTAAGGCCTGATTTAAAGTCGCATTTCTGCCGCGTCGAATTAAATCAAGTAGCCTAAAAAATACTAAGAGTCAATTGAATTCGACACAAATTCGACGTTTAAATCCATTGCCACATTAAATAATTTCATTCGACAGTAGTTCACCAGGCTTGTTGCATTAAATGGCAGAAATGCAACTCGATTTACAGGTCACATTAGTGTCGCGTCGAATTAAAGTGATCTAATCGGGGCCCAATTTACCAAAGAAACTCATAGGGTTTGACTGACGTGCCTATTGTGATACGTGCATTCCAGTAGTTCAAGGCAAGAATGTGACACAATCGTTATGTTCAATGTCATTGTCTATCTTCACTGATGTTCAAGAGCCTATTTCCTGCTATTGACCAAGGTTTATGAACACGGATTTACGTACAGCTTTTTGAGCTTTCTGTTTCTTAGAATATCGGAATTGAAAACTGTTTCTTAAGAAAGGTTTGGTACTGAAACCTAAGAGAATTTCAAGTCCAAAACTCTTTCTAATTAAATACAACACATGTATCCCTATAGGTAATTATGGATCACGCCAAAGCATGTCACTGTCAAACGCATGCGTGAAATATATTGGCCACTTGACTTGTTTGTGCGTCAAATAATCGTTGTATTCGTTCAACTATTTTCTTTCTATTGTATTTAGCCATATTTACGTAAAAAATACTCATTCAAATCGGGAAAAGTCGGATGTTGACTATGATTTTATGTCGTTATTAATTAGGGAAAATTACACATCTATTCTATGATGTTAGTTTTGTGGTTATCTATATCCTGTTCTTCAAAGTTACGATCGACTAGACAAATTTATTCATTCTTTGTAACGATATAAGTAATGGTTACTCGTGCCTAAATAACGCATGACAACGCCATGCTGCTTTCACTTATTGGAGGTACTGAGCCCCACAAGTTCCATGCATGCATTTATCCAACCCTTCGTAGTTGGAAAAATAAAACGTACATTTTTCTTCAAATTCAATACATACGGTTTGTATATAACTATATACTGTATTAATGCACAAACTGGCAAAGCAGAGTGTGACGTCACGAATCATACTAGTGGGGTGAACCAACAGCAGAGCCCCTCAAACTGCCTCGATCTGTCGAGCCAGGCGAATATTTCGCCGCAAAATCGCAGCGAAATAAGTATTGTGCTGTGCATCACCTTTGAACCCTATGTTGCATTGTTCGCTATCACATGAAAGCAATTTCGTGACTCAGCGTTTCTTTATATCAATCACTTGCTGAAGGGCATTTTTGCATCGCCATATTGCTCGACAGATTTGGTTGATAGACATTGCATCGTCATAAAGCTTAGATCACGAGCTATGAAACTTGCCAGGAATTTTTTTACTTTGAGGTGGTGGCAACAGTTATTTAATGAAACATATTCAAGCCCGTAGCAAGGTCCATTTTTCAAGGGTGGCAAAATTGTCCTGGAAGAATCACGTGGCACACAATTTGATAGCTTTTTCATACTTTATGTTATGACAATCACATGGATAATGTGCGTACAGGAAAAAATTTAAAGTTCTAGTATTTCACAAAGACCAATCCAGAATGTCAGGAGATATCTCCTTAGCCACAAAGATAAAGCAGCAATAAACGCTTGCAAAACAATTCCCAAGGGTGGCAACAGGCAGGCATCCTATTGTCCAGGCATGGCATTTGGCACCCCATGCTACCCCATGGCTCAGCAACGAAGCCAGGGGGTGGCATAGGATGCAGTGCCCTCCAGCTCAACGATTTTGCTCGCCCTTGCCCGCCCATAACTTTGAATCTTGATCATTTGGTATTTTGTTATTGTCTTTTGTATGTCAAAGATTATATATGATGCTTTTAATGATGCTTGCAAAGGAGCATTCTCCGACATTTGAGGGAATGTAATTGTAAAATTGTCCGGGGCAAGCCCCCAAGCACCCTTTGCTGCTATTTGGCAGTATAAAAGACATGGTTAACATTGCAACAAACGTAGAAGGTGTGGTGATCAAAACATTTTGCATTGGAGCCTTCCTTTCTCTGAGTGTCCAATAAGTACCTTCTCTATGTTTGGATGATGCTGACACACCCACCCTGCCTAGTTACCCCCATTTCTTTTGAAAGCTGGCCTCGTGACTGCCATGGCTACGGGCCTGAACTTGTTGTTTTTAAAAGAACTGCTTTCATTTACAATAGTATTTAACCATCAAGAGTTTTTACTGAGTGTGGGGCTGTGCCCATTCATATCTCAACAAGCGGCCTACACTCCCTGCACTCAGTTCATAGATGGAGGTAATAGACATGGAGGGACACTTTTCTTCATTGCTGGCCGCATTGGATATAAGGGGTGCTGGAAGCATATTGGGGCAAGGAGACATCATTCTTCTGCGGGTGAAACAAAATTAAACATTTCAGTGAATATGACATTTGAGGAACCCCAGAACTAATAACGAAATATGCGTGACCATTTTGGAAGAAAGCTTACAAATTACTGTCATAGAAAGCTGTTACATTTTGAGCACTTAAAAGCAAATAAAGCCAGACAGAAGAAATTAACCAAATTCAGTATGTCATGATACTTTATAATATCCATCCCTCAGCTTTTGAAAGAATTTAGGTGCTTCGACATTTAACAGTTTTTTAAATAATAGTAGTTTGTCAATTTTCCTACAGAATGTTCAATGGTCAATTTGGTCAATTTAGTCAATTTGGTCAGAATGGTCAATTTTCAGCAATTTTCTCACAAACACCAATTTTAAAAAATGGTTTGCTTGCGCTAAGGTAGATGGGACAGCTGTCCCCTGTTTCGGCACTCCTGTTAGGCATGATGTCACACTTTAGAACCCCGGTATTACACTCTTTTTAAAAGAACATTCAGTACCTGATCTTATTTTTTGCCTTGGAAATTAAAGTTATTGTTCAAATATTCTGAACTGCAAAAGATGTAGCTTCGCCTGGAAATCAAAGGAATATATTTAAGTGCCTGTTGATATCGTACTTGTTCATAAAACAAAACAAGGCTGAACAGAATAATAAATATTGTATCAACGATTCAAAAGCATCTGAAATGCCATACTGCTCTTAAAACTTCATTGTATTATAGATGATCTGTAGAACATTGGTATTTTAAGTCTTGTGGAAAATTGAGTTGGTCATTAATTAGGTATTCATTAACTTTTTTATAGAAAAGGAGTGTATATCAGGGGCGACTTCTAGGGGGAGTTTAAGGGGGCTGAGCCCCCCTTGTTAAAGCTCTTACTCATGTTGGAGGAGCTCAGCACCCCTACATTTCTGTATTAATCTTCCTGTTCAAAGAGCATTGATCTTGCTTCCTACTCTGTTATGTTCATATTTTGGCAAAATAGGGGGTCTTTACAAAATGCTATAGGCGGTAAAAATTCAAAAAGTGCAATATAACCCTCTTATAATTAAGCACAAAAGAGCGTGTCTTGTATTGTATTGCAATGATGAATTTCCTCACTGCTATATGGCTTTTCCTTTCTTTCTAATTAATGGCTACACACGTATTTTTTTATAAGAAAATGGTTTATAGGAAAGTAGACCGGTTATTAGTGTTAATGTATCTAAAATTCGATTTATTTGTGATGCTAGGATCTGATGTTGGCTACCCTCTAATAGATTAACTTCTGTTCATTTACTAAGCTTTATTATAGTATTTTTAGCTTTAACTTGTTGTTTGAAATGAATGAAATTTTGTTGAAATTGAATTGAATTGAATTGGAGCTTTTTCACTTTCCAATGATGTGCATGCAGGGGTCGCGGCGCGAGTATTTGAGTGGGGGGGCCAGAAATTCGATAAAATTTTAAATCTGTCCCACTATGCTTGGATGACAGATAAAATTGTGCGTCCCAAAGAGCTTTTGATACCCCCAAAAACAGTTCTTTATAACTCAAATTATGAACAAAAATTTTACAAATACATACTAACGAAGAACAGTAAAATACAAATGCGCAAATTTAATCTTAGCAAACAGTGGGGGGGCCAAGGCCCCCCGGCCCCCCCGTCACCGCGACCGCTGGCATGTGCAACATATTGAGCTCAAAAATTGTTTCTATGAAAGTTTTAAGAACGTTTTCATACTGGAACCGTGAAAAAGTTAAGAAAATTTCAGTACTGTCACAGAAAGGCCTAAAAAGCTTTCTTATAAAACACACGTGTATTGCATCGCTAAACTAAATTATCATGTCTCTATCCTTAATTTTGGGCGTGGCTCCAAATAAGCTACACCTACTTATGACGTTGCACACATAGTCCACTTGTTGAAATGTTTAGAAATCACCCCTGGGGTATATGCTTCTCTGTCTCTCATGCATGTTGTTTCAGCCACTGTTTCAGCGTGCAAGGACTACCCACAATCCAATGTGGCATGTCATATGATCAAGTCACATGATTTTGGTATTATTAGTCACATGAGCTTGAAAACAAACCTAAATAAAACTGCCACCAACAAAGATTTGCTGTCTCACTCTCCGCAAGAACAGAGAAGGTAACAGATTCAGGGTTAAACAGGTAACTAAGCAGAAATGATCCTAATACGATTATCAACTTCCTATATTTTGCGTTTGTTTTAGTTGTAAAATTCGTTGCCAGGTTATTGCTACTCAGTCCTAAAGCTGTAGGAAGCTAATGAATTTGCCGGTTTTTTCCTTTGTTTACCACGGTGGTACGTATGAAGTAAAATTGCCTACCCTTTCTCTTTCGCGTTTGACTGATTGCATTTTGTCACTGCCTGGCTGCTGCAAAGGGAGGTTTTGTTTCCATCAAAACTATTGAGTGTTTCTCTATAGACAAATTAGTTGGCATTTAGTTGCGCTCGCGGGTGCTAATGTTAAGGAAGTATCCAACTTTACCTAAAGTGCTTCTTTTCCGCACATTTGAATCTAAGTTTGTTAACAGATGTTGAGAGTCGCACTCGTGGATTTTCACTAAAATATATACATGAATAGAATAGATAGGCCATTGAAGATCTAAATACTAGATGTTGGTGCGTACTTTTCTTTGGTTACTAAAGTTTTAATTTTAGCGCTTTAGCATATACCTATCGTCGCAAAGACAGAATTTCATTGATATTTACGTGGATTATGTACTGAGGTCCAAAGGTATAAAGCGAACTATTAAAAAACTACGCGTAATTTTCATATCAATAGGATAGGATGATGCAATAGTCCTGCGTCATTGCTATGGTGCCTGTAAACCGAAATACCAAATCTCGAGCGCGATGATTCAATACGAGCTTGTGCCGATTTATACACCTACACGAAACAAAGAGACGTAGGATAGTTGCTGTTCGTTGATTTTCTATACACATTTGTATAAGCAACTTCAAGGAAGTTGGTTATGGGATAGAGATTTGTATCACTTTCAACATTTCTATGGAGAGTCGAAAAATGGTAAAGTTGCCCTAGAAAAACCAATTCCTCTTGGGAAACAATGAAAAATTGCCTCGTAAAGAGTATACTTTTCTGGATTTTTCCCATCTATACAGAGGCTCTTGCCAAATGTGTGGTGGTAAGCCACCCCTATTGCCCCTCAAGTGATGCCTTTCCAGAGTCTTGTCTTGATTTAAATGTGATTCTACTCCAATGCTTGGAATAAAAGCCCCAGACCTAGAAGCATTGTGGCTACAAAATAGTTAAAATAGTACTTGGAAAATCTGATGACTAACAACCCCATTCACAGTTTTAGAAATTTTTATTGGCCTAGCCAATAAAGCAATATATCTGACTGAGATATGGAAGGGAAATAATCATGTAATGAGCCACAAGGAGGCAATTTAATCGTGAGGGATCATTCACGCATTATGCAATGCCTCTAGGGGGGAGAGCATAAGAGTAGCATGGGGCAGGGGGCTGAAGCCCCCCCAAGTTGGGCAGAAATCCATTTCACTTGGGCAGATTTTCTGAAAGAATGATAGTACAGTTGGGCAGAAAGTTTATAGCTCCCCATAAATTTGACATCTTCATATGCCCATGAGGGAGGGTACCTTCTTGTGTTACACTATTTTTTAATTTATATGGAGAGCTATAGTACCAAGCATTATAAAAAGGGAGGGATGTCTCAAAAATGGTAGGTTTAGTGTTACATAACTAGTGAATGGCCCCTGGTGTCCAGCAATTTGCTTGCTTACAAACATTTAGATGAATTCTGCATTCATAGAGTTAGAACTCTTTACAGTTGACTTAAGGTCTGAAAATGACTCGCCAGAAAGTCTCCTACTGTTCTGCGCGTTCACAGTTCCTCTATCTGGGCCTTCATTAAATTTTTCAACTTTTAAGGAGCTGCTATTCAAGGGGCTTTTTGCTAGAGGGGAGCCTTTATTAACTATTCTATGAGTACAGATAAAAATTTACAAAGTATCTATAATTTTGTACCAAATTTATGAGACAAGAGCAAGTTCTTGCAAACATTTGCATTGCTTTAAAATTTCCTTCTTGTGCTCTGTTGGTCAAGTAGCGTGGAATTGTTTCTCTATAATTAAATATTGATCTAAGGTAGGAGTAGGGGACTCAATTGTTTTTGAAGAGTTGAAGCAAAGATTTGCTAGTTCTACCTGTAGTTGAGTTGAGTGCTATATTTCTACATGTACTTCATTGTCCATACCATCTTCATCAGGTGAAGTTTATAAAAGGAGGACTTCTAACAGAAGGGTCTTTTATTTAAAAAGAATCCATAGAATGGGGGTATATGTTGCAGAGGGGTCTTTAAGAGATTCAGGCCTTTATTTGATGCATTATACAGGTTTAGTGCAATTCTTTACACTCCTTTACAGCTCACTTCAATTTAAAATATGTTTCAAGCGCCTTTTCTGCAGTTTAGATAAACTTCACCAAAAATCCTTATTCCTTAGCTACACTTGAGGAGAGGATTTTTAGTGGCAGATTTATTGATGTACTTAGTTAATTTTTGTCATGGAAATGCACAAACATACTCCTGAAAAGTTAGTTCTTTGTCCTTATGAACTCTTTATCTCTTTTGAACTTTATGGCAGAAAAAGGTAATAGCTTTGAGTGTCTTGTATACCTTTAAAGAGTATGCTTACGAGCACCGCAGTAAATTGCAAATAATTTGACTGTAGCAGAGTTAGTTATACTTAATTGGTTTTCTTGATTTTTGAATTCTAGTGAACACTCAAAATGAAGATTTTACTAATTGCCTTCCTGTGCGTACCAGCATTCAGCTTGGTCATCAAAGACCCTGAATGGCATGTCTGGAAGAAGACTCATAGTAAAACTTATGCAGATGAGGGTGAAGAAAGAGTTAGATACATTGTATGGATGGAAAATATGAAGAAAATTGTTGAACATAATGCTGCAAACAAAGGATTTCAATTGGCCATGAACCACCTTGGTGATATGACTGTTGAGGAATTCGGCATGAAGATGAATAGATTCATGGGAAAGGCTAATTTCAACATGACAAGAAAAGGATCAACCTTCTTGGCCCCAAGCCATATTGATGTTCCAACAACTGTGGACTGGAGAAAGGAGGGCTATGTCACACCTGTAAAGAATCAGGAACAGTGTGGATCTTGCTGGGCTTTTAGCACTGTATGCTTCACCTTTTAACTATTTCATGGTTCCATAATCTATTCATATTTGCAAAGAAATTTTTTAGCAGGTTTTAGTTGTTTTAGTGTTAAAGTGCCTTTGATAAGTTCCATGCTTATTGCATGTGCACACATTCAACTTTTGTTGCAAGATATTGCTTAACTATTGAATTGATTCAGTTGACCCAGTTTTCTAAGGACATCAAATCATTTCGTACTTTTATAGACTGGTTCCTTAGAAGGACAGCACTTCAAGAAGACTGGAAAGCTTGTTTCTCTTAGTGAGCAAAACCTTGTTGATTGCTCTGATGCATATGGTAACCATGGATGCCAAGGGGGTCTGATGGACAATGCTTTCAGATACATTAAAGCAAATAAAGGAATTGATACTGAAGCAAGCTATCCATATGAGGGTGTGGTATGTTGCATATTTTACTGTTTTTTCACAAATCTGTTGCTGTTTCTTCTCTTGTTACAGGCAGTTGCATTTTTATTTGCCTATTATTTAGGACCTGTTTGTATGGGGAACACACTTCACCTATCACCCCATAGGCGGACATGCAATATTTCCCCTTCTTATTGAGTGCTTTGTACTTTTATGTGCTTCTTATTTACTGTGCCAAGATACATTTCATCTTATATACCACTATTTTTTGGATGCTACCCTTTTATATCTTTTGTTTTCAATAGCAATTCCAGATTGAATAAATGTTCAATCTTGCATGGTCTTTCCTTGTCATTTAGTCAACTTGGAGAAATTTTGGCCCAAGCTCCATTTGCTTTATTAACAATCATTATAGTTTCTATAGAGTTTTGAAAGTAGGCTTGGCATGATATCTGTAGATTTGACAATACATCTCTAATACTGGATTTTATTAAATTGAGATGATTGAGTTTGGGGTGTAATTATTGGGTAATGGGTGGTGTGACAATCACAGGTCCTAGAAGCAGTTGCCAAGTTTTGAAAATGCCAGTTATTGTTGGTAAATCTAAGAATGTGCTCTGTTTTTGGAAAGGAATAAACAATTATAACCATTTTGTCAAGTTTATGGCAATAAGGATGAGTCCATTGATAAATATTACAGACTTTTATAAGAATAGAATGTATAAGAAAATTCAGGCCCAGAATTGCTTAAGTTTAAGAATAATAAGGTTCAAGTTTCACCACAATTTAGAATTTCTTTTGTATTTGAGCTTTAGTACTGTTTGAACATGAACTTTTTCACTATTGATACAACATTTCTTATTCTGCTCGACTTCACTCTTCTTAATGATAAAGTGAGATCATAATTCTTTAATTTTCCGACCTAGGTACACCTTGATTTTTAAGAATCTAGGGGTTAAAGCTGAAACATTTAGGAATACTGAGGCTCAATGAAAAATGATTTATTCTTATAAAAAATTATGCATCTTGTTGTATTATTCTTTTCAGCTAATCATCTAGGGTAATTTGTGCTATCCCCTTTTTGGAATGCTCTGAGGGAAACCATGCTCTTTTATTGGATCTTTTCTTATCATGGCTAGATTGACTAGCAATGCAACAGCATTAATTTTATTGTTAAGTTATTACATCTCACTTGCTCATAGTATTGGTAAATTATTATTCCATGAGAGTTGATGCATTCATTTGTTTCCACTTTGGAGCATGCATGTCCTACAGAACATCAAATACAATTTTCTATCAGAGGTGTGTCAGGAATTCTCTTACAGAGTGCCAGAGCTTTCCAACAAGGGGGTTAGAATGTGGTTAGCAAGGTACTGTAACTGCTGGAAAACTCAAAGAACAGAGTCATTCACCTGATGAGAGTCTAGCACAGTGGTTTTTAACCTTTTCCCACGTACCGCCCATTTTTTTAAGTTCTGGAAAAGTATAATTTCTCACCGTCCACTAACATTTGATCAAAAAAGTCCCCCATCGTTGATACACCTTGATCCCGAAAGTAAATACATTACATAAGACAGGCAAAACAATGTAATGGATTGAAATTCCTTTTGTTAAACTGCACGAACAGAAAAACTGCTGATAGTAACATTTCGTTTCATCGGTTTCCAGTAAAGGATTCGGTGCGTTATGCTAAAGATACACATTTTGGATGTTTTTGATATAAGATGAAATTATCCTACTGCCCACCTGAAATCTGAATTCGCCCACTAGTGGGCGGTATCGCCCAGGTTGAAGATCACTGGTCTAGCATGTATTGATGACAGGGGCTATAGCCTCCTATCACACTCCTATTGCCACCCCAGCTCCCTATTGCATAGCTGTTTTGCAGTAGATATTGTCTTTTGTCATACTATTGTTTATGAGACCCTAATGGTGTTTGTCAACTGTTATCAAGCAGGTGTACTTTTTGTAATAGCATAGTGAAATACTTTTTGACAACATTTTAGAATGGCAAGTGCAGATTCAAGAGTGCAGATGTTGGAGCTACAGACACTGGGTATGTTGACATCAAATCTGGAGATGAAAAGGCTTTGATGATGGCAACAGCTACTGTTGGACCAATTGCAGTAGCAATTGATGCCAGCCACTTTTCATTCCAATTCTATCATAGTGGAGTTTATGACAGTTGGCTGTGCAGTTCGACAAGATTGGATCATGGAGTCTTAGTTGTTGGTTATGGTGTGTATGAAGGCAAGGATTACTGGCTGGTCAAGAACAGGTATAAGTTCTGTTTTGTATAGAGCTTGTTCTCAAAATGTTATTGCTTTCACTTTTTCAGTTCTTCTGCTCCATCTTCCAAGCTGTAAAAAGCTAAAACAGGGAAAGAACAAAAGCAAATGTGACATCTAAAATTAAGACCTTGAAACTACTTCAGTTGTATTTATTTAGCAATGTTCTTTATTCTAAGCATGAGTTAATTTTTTTTTAATTCTTATAATCACATTAGCTATTTTAAGAACTTTTTTCTTGTTATCATGGCTCCCTGTTTGTTAGGTTTCATTATGGTCTGAGGGGGCCTATTGTCTTTGTGTGGCAGAAATTCTGATATTGAAGTTTACAATTCTCAAGCCTTGTCATTTAACACATGCAAGCGCATGCGCCCATACACTTGGAAATCAAATTGGAATGCGATTGGTTTCACTTGCAACTAGGTGTTCTTGAACATTTTCTGTTGACTTCAAATTCTAATTTCATAATTTGGTATGGTAATGGCTTTTAGTTTCTCTTCATACTTTACACCCTAGCATGTTGACAACTGACCACAATCATCACTTGCTTTAGGCTTTCAGGAGTAGCATTTAGTCTGATGGTGAAGAATTGCTTTTAAGCTTATCATTTGTGCTATGGTAGTTTTCTTGTTTGACTGAACTCTTTGGTATGTTTCTTGATTTAATCTGAGCATGCATATGCCAAGATTTTTGTTTCCAGTTTGATTGCATGCGCAAAACCATTCCCCTCTGCTACTTTCTGCATGTGCAGTGTTTTGCTCATGACAGGGCTTGGTTTCTTATAGTTCACTATAGCATTATGAATAATTGCTTATGGGTCCATTTACATATTTTGTCTGGCAAGGGGGGTGGGGGGTTGTTTTTGGAGTATGATGTCACATTTTTACATATTTCAATATTTAGTGCTATTGGCCTCAAAATGGCAAGTCTGGCCCTTTTCTTTAGCAAGTTTTGCACCATGTCTAAAAGTGATCTGGGAATCTTATTTTAATGTCATTTTGACCATGTTCACCTTTGTCAATAAAACAGACAAAATAAACACATTAGTATGAAGGCAGAAAAATATCCTATTGAAACTCATAATGTGACGTCACACATTACAGGGGTGGGTGGGTAGTTTTCAATTTGTAGGAAAGTATGAAAGGTGCTGAGTGGGTGTCTAAAATTGCCAAAATTGGCGTGATGTAATATGTGAATGGCCCCTTAGGGCCCAATTCGATAATGAGCAGATTTTGCATACCTAGAGCATTTCTTACATAATAAAGGACTATAACAGCATCTTTTTATCCCTAAAATTTCAAATCTGCTCACTGTCCTCGGACAGGAACGTAACAGAAAAGCTCGTGGGCTTGCTCGAGGGTCACGTGAGCAGGAAAATTTTCTGTTCCGTTCTGTTCCGAGGAAAGTTGAATCAAGCTCAGCTTTTTCTGTCCTTCCCGTGCGGAAAAGACATCGTATAATTTGAGCAGCCAATCAGGTGGCTTTGTTACGTGACGTGTGCATGTAAACAACGCGGCGTGGCTACTTAGGATGATGGACAGGGTAAATATATTCTGTAATTGTTCTTTGTGCATCATCCTTAAAAAGATAGCATAAGGTAACTCTTTGTACTCCTGTATTCTAGTAGCCACTATTATCAATGTTTGCTCATATTTTGTTGGGTTCATGCGAAAGTACGCAAAGAATAGGGCATGATCATGATACATCATCTCTTTTATCAGCAAAACAAATTCACCTTTCGCTTTTCTCTCTCTCAATAAATCGTTCTCACTCACATTTTCTTTTGCTTTTCCTTTGACTCATTTGATTTCGAAGAAATATTAGCTTCTCCGTTATCACATTAACGCCCACCATGTTTACAACAGACAGTTTTCCTTTCCTGTCCGTATAGAGATGTAGAAATTAACAAAGGAGAATTTTCCTTTCTGAGGAAAATTTTCTATAAGTGGAAATCCATCTTTAATCCCTTAAAGTTTCAAATCTGCTCACTGTCCTATCAGGCTGCAGCTGAATATCAAATGTGTAACCTGGCCTTCATAGAAGTAGGCATGATTTAATTGATCACATGAAGTCTTTGTATTTAAGCCTATTTTTTCACACCCACACACTTGTTTATTGCAGTTGGGGAAATGGCTGGGGATTGAGTGGTTACATCATGATGTCAAGAAACAAGCATAACCAATGTGGTATTGCTACAAAAGCTAGTTACCCACTAGTTTAAAAAACCTCTTTTTAACTTGAACAGTTGCTAACTTTTGTTTCACCGTCAATGTATTTTTTCTCTTTATTTAGAATTATTGAATATGCTTATTCAGTTGATAAATGATTAACTTGCACAATTGTATGTAGATAATCCCAATGTACAGCTTATGGTTGAGTATTAATATTGTTCATATTACATGTAGCGTTTCTATTAGCCATGAAGAAGTCAGTGTGACAGATGATTGCAAACTGGTTTTTGCTGCTAGGTAGTCCTTAACAACCTATCCACTAAACTAAGCAAGGTTACTGCTTTCTCTGCTTTATGAAAGAAAACTGTATTTAATCTTGTGATGTCCTTTTTGCATCATAAAAATGACATGTAATGTAAAAGATTTTTCAAATATATTGGTTCATAGAATTTTTGCTTATTCGTTTACAGTGATGCTTCTGTATTTTTTTTAGTATTAGTGCTTCTTTTAGACCTGCTTCTTTTTCTCGTCAATGTAGATCAACGTAAACATGGGACGGGGGGGGATTTCATAGGACATAGAAACTTTTCTGACGCAAATTATCCTTGCTATTTACTGACAATGTTAACGGTTTTACCGAGCAGTATTGCCCATGTACCAACATCAACAACAACAATCTGACCATCTACAAAGGACCTACCCCTTAAACCCGCAAGGTAGCCCCCAAGTGATTGTTCTTGATGCAATCAAGCCTGAAGCCATGAATGCCCTGGAAAGAAGTACACTTCAACCAGTGGTGTAGTGCTCAACTTTTAGCAAGGAAGGGTTCAAAGCAGAATTTTCGAGACCATGCTGTGTAAAATCCTGGAGACTCATTCCAGGTTATTCCAAGATAGCGTATTTATTTCTGGAGCCAAGTAATTCAGTGAGTTTGCAAATAAAAGAAAAGTTTCCAGAGCCAAGGGGGGTAATCCCTACTTCTCTGTATTGGGAGTCCATGTCAGGGATTTTTGCAGACCCCCAAATATTGGGTCACAGTTTGGACGAACCCCAGAGAATGAGTTTCAAAATTTTTGAGACCAAAGCAAAGTGTGATCAAGCTTTTCAAAGCATAGTGTAGTCTTGGAGGATTTAGATTTTCTCCTGCATCTCAGTGCAATGAATGAATCATTGCTTTGAAAACTCTTGATTCTATCAACAGCAGCTGGAACTCTTAGGATAACTTCAACTAAGAAAAGGATGAATTAGCGATTGATCGTGAATAGAGAACACTTCGATTTTTAAGTTCTGCAGCACGTATTCTTAGGATTTTGAGCTAGGTGGTGAAAGATCCGTATATTTTGTGGCCTTGTGCAAGTCTGCGTGTCCTTGGAAATTGAAGTTGGGGTCAGATAAGGAACCATGAAACTTTTGAAAAACTGTCTGCCTGACTCACGCTTATAGAAAAGCTAGATCAAAAATTCAAAGTCCTTTCCCGCGCCCAATGGCGCATAGGGCGGCGCCTATCTCCGTTTCTATAGCCCTAGGCCACGCGTCTGCGAATGCAGTGAAAGCTACAGCGGGGGGCTGGTGCACTGGTAGCTCCGCGAGTTGAACTTTCCCACTCCATTCTCATAAGTCAAGTGCCAGACGAGAAGGCAGTTAGTACCATTTTTAAAGTCTTTGGTATGACTCGGCCTGGGCTCGAGCCTACAACCTACCGGTTGTGAGGCAGACGCTCTACCACTGGCTCATCACTTCTGTGTAAAAAGCTACTGGGTCATTTAGCAACAGGGGCATAATATCTTTTCCAAGTATAAGAATATAAGGACCCTCTAAAATTCGTTTCAGAACTGGAAATATTGCCTATTTGTTGCTCTCTTTGCTTGCGCCTTCTTTGCATTTTGTTGAGCATACGGGTAAATTGGGCTTAAGCTCGGTATGCTTAAGATTTTTCCAGTAAAGTGTGCTAAGTTTCAAAACTGATCTCATTATTTTCATTAATTTAACATAACTGCTAGATGACAAGCATGACTTTTAGTTGAGATGCCATACTGCTCTTGAAATTTCTGTGTATTACAAATGATCTGAAATTCACAAAAATTTAAGTCTTTATGAAGTTTGATCCTTGCCTTATGCTTAAATACTTCGCTCATAAAGAGGACTGTATTACGGTGTCACACAATTCTGCAAGTTCACAGTTATTTGGGGTGGGTGAACCCTTGCCCCTACAATTTTTATATAAGAACTAGTAAAATCGAGGTTCAGGCTGGCTGTTCTCAATTTTTCCCCAATTTTGAGACTGAATTGCTCTTAATTTGTTCTTAACTTAGTAGGATGTAAGTAATTTAGAAATACAAGGGAAGACAATATATGTTCAAGACCAGCATTGGATGTTTTGATTGATTGAGAGATGTTACAGCCGAGATAGTCTCTGTGGCATATCAATGTTTTTATTGAAAAAGGTTTGTAAACAATTAGAAATAGACAATGTTAACACAGTATCTAGTGTCGGATAGGACATTTCTTGTCCATATATTAGTGGAAAACTTATGCATCGTCAAAAAACATGTTTTCGACAGTTCTTCAGCTTCGACCTTGATCTTAATTTGTTCTTAATTTTCCACCAGATTCCAGGCTCATGTTCTTGTATCAAATAGAGTGTATTGTAACAAGAAAATGGAATTTCCATATAATAGACTCTGTACTCAAATTAAGGCTTGGAAATATCACAATCCGAAAATCACAATCCGAATGGCACCATCTGTTAACGGCGAAAAATTGGCTATAGGGCAGGTGATATTCTTCAGCAAATTTTCATTGGAAGAAATTGAAAGAAAAACAGAACCATGGGATATTTTTGGTCTTTAGAGGGGACCGGCAAAGGTAAAACAAGTTTTAGTAATCCGGTTAAGGTTTGCGTAAAAATCCTGAAAATCAACTTAAAGCATTAAGTTGCAAATGCGTTTTCGTGCTAGGAGCGCTCAAAAGTGCGAATTTTTACTATCTAGCGGCCATTTTGGTGAGAGGAAGGGACCGCCCACGCCAACGTCTGCAGGGCACTAGTACGCCAAAGATGAACATTGAAATGAATAAGCGAGGCATGCTTTACAGATATTAGATTTCACATCTGTGACGCAGTGATTATCTCTGCGTACGTAACTATGTTGCATGTTACATATCCTTGGTTTAAAATCAGGCCCGTACCTACGGCGGAGTGTTTGGGGTGTCACACTCCCAGCCAAGAATTCTGTCAGTAACTCAAGCAAATTTTCAATTTCTGTCGGCAAATTTGCACCATTTAAGTGCCACGAAGTAGTGAGATATAGTCAGCACTTCTTTTGCTCTATTCCAGAACCTTAATGACGCCAGAAAGGGCCTTGGTTGCAATTATAGCCAAAGTAAAGGGCATAGTTTTCAAAAATCTCTTGGAGGCCACGCCCCTAAACTCCTTTCTCAGGCCCATAGACAATGAGAGTAGGGGCATTGCCCCCAATAATTGATCGAGGTTGGACATAAGAGCTCTCTAAATTGGACGTTTTTTTAAATGATTTCTGAATTGACTCAAATTGTTTCAAGGAACTTCAATTTGTAACTTAGAGAGTAAGACAATAGCCCTTCAGTTCTTGGATTTGCCTGCCACTGCGTGGACAATATTTAGATAACAATCATGTTGGATGAGAGGGAAAGTTTGCCCTGATGCCGAATACCAAGGGGTAAGCTAGTCTCTTCTTTAATTTACTGGCATGAGATGAGATACTTTTTTTCTTCTCCTGTTTCTTTCAAAATCTTCAAAAGCTCGATCCAATCTGGTAGAGGGATAAGTTTCTCCTTCTTAATAGAAAAATCAGTTATAAAGACAGCTTCATTCTATTCTGCGAAAAGCCATCTTCAGACGTATTAGAGGGCATTACATCAATCGAATCTCTATGAAAAAGGATTTGGCACATTGATTTGAAAGCGTGTTCAGAGATATCGGCGATGTTATGAATGTCTGTAGAAACTGAGCAGTGGCATGCAGTTGCCCTTGTGAAGTGTTGCTACATGCACAGAGCTGCTCCCGTGATTTAATTATTTGAACACCTATTCCCAAACATTATTGTCTTCTCCTATTAGAGCGCTTTCATATGGCTGCCAGTGTTTAGCATCCCCTGGTTGTTGTCTGTGGCATCGTGCTGCATTGTTCAAGGACTTTGCAGTTGCTTTGATCTTAAATTATTACTCTTATAGGCCGGAGATGTAGAATCTCATCCTGGTCCTGGTCAGGGTCACGTTCTTAAATTTTGTTATTGGAATTTAAATATTATATTTCCAAGAGATAGTATAAAGATTCCATTAATTGAAGCTTATAATACTATTTACCATTATGATGTTGTAGCGCTATCTGAAACAATCTAAATAGCTCAATTAAGTCTAAGAACATTGCTATTGCGAGCTTCAGTAAAGATATTTGTCGTAATGATCATCCTAGAAATACAAAAAATAGGGGCGTGTGCTTCTATTATCGTGATGGGTTGCCAAATAAACGCAGAATGGATATTGAGTTTTTGCAAGAAGTAATTATTGCGGAAATCATCTTTGCACGCAAAAGAATCTTCATTTTAACCGTTTACCGGAGTCCCACTCAGATAACTGAGCAGTTCGAGGGTTTTATTAATAACCTTGAAATAACTATAAGCCTTATTCAAGCAGAAAGGCCCGATATGATCATTTTAACAGTTGACTTTAACTGTCGATCTTCGCAGTGGCGGCCGCAGGAAGTTGAGAATCCTGAAGGCAATGTTCTAGATGAATTAATAGAAATAAATGACCCCTGTCAATTAATCAATGAGTTGATCAATATAAGATATGAGGGAATGTCCTGCATTGATTTAATAATTACTGATCAGCCTAATTTGGTTATCGAATCAGGTGTCCACCCCTCTCTGGATGAACACTTTAACATTAGATTGTATTTAGTAAGGTAAATATTTCACTTCCATGCCCCCTACCTATTTAAGAACTCTCTAGGACTATGCTAAAAATGATGACAAAGCAATTAAAGATACAATATATAGCATTTACTGGACATCACTTTTATATGGATTAGACACTAATCAAATGGTTGAACTATTCACAAATCACATTTACTCCATAATGTCGACATTTATTCCTAACAAAGTCGTGAAATGCTCCGATATAAACCAACCATGGATGACACAAGAATTGAAAACAGCAATTAAACGTAAACATAGAGTGTATGCCAAATGTGTAAGAAGAGGACTTAGACAGGATGACTGGAATGCTGTAAATGCAGTAGGAAACAAGGCATCCAAAATGGTTACCAATGCAAAGAAAAGGTACTTCATGAACTTAGGCCGTAAACTAACGACTCGTGACCAAGGGCAGAAAGCATTTTGGGCGGAATTCAACTGATTACTCAATCGGAAGAACACGGTAAATATCCTACTCCTTCTTGAAAATGACATTATTGTAACAAATGTACAAGCAAGGCCACAATACACAACAATTTTTTTGCATAGCATTGTTCCACCATAACAACTGGCAGCAAAATTCCAAATTTTCGTCCAATGTGTGATAAGACTATGTGGGGAATTGTGATAGACAGGGATAAGGTGCTTCGGCTAATCAGATCTTTAGATGCCAATAAAGCTCATGATTGGAATGAGATCTCAGCTCATATGGTTAAGATATATGATTCTTCCTTACTGAACCACTGTGTCACATTTGAAAGATGTCTTGCAACAGGAATTTATCCATCAACAAGGAAGAAGGCCAATATCGTCTCTATTGACAAGAAAGAAAGTAGGCAAAATAAGGAAAACTATTTTCCAATTTCATTGTTACCAATTTTTGGAAATATCTTCGAGAAACTTAATTACGATGCTATGTACAAGCACCTTTGTGATAATAATATATTGACACCCAATCAGTCTGGATTTCGTGCAGTCGATTCACCTGTTAATCAGCTGTTGGCCGTAACTCATGAGATTTATTGTACATTTGAAAATACTCCTAGCTAGGAAACTTGATCTGTCTTTTTGGACTTCTTAAAACAATTTGATAAAGTATGATATGATGGTCTTATATTCAAGCTTGAAGTCTGTGGGATATCAAGCAACCTGCTAACTTTGATGTATAATTTTCTGACTAATCGGAAACAAGACTTGTCTTAAATGGAAAATGCTCAAATTGGGAAACAATTGGCCTGGGAGTTCCCCAAGGGCCTGTTCTTGGTCCTCTTTTGTTCCTAGTTTATATAAATGATCTTGTTGGAGATGTAAATTGCGGTATAAAACTTTTTGCTGATGATGCATTATTGTTCTCAGTGTTTACTGATGAAACTAGCACGACTTTAGAACTCAATCATGACCTTGAACGTGTTAGCTTATGGGCATGGCAATGGAAAATGCAGTTTAATGCTGAAAAGATGGAAGAAGTACTCTTTTAGGAAAAACGAGCCAAACCTCAACCTCCACCTCCAAATCTTGGTAGAATGAAATTGATAGGAAAACTGAACAGAAACATCTTGGCATGATTCTGGATGAGAAATTAAGCTTCAGGAATCATATCCGAGAAGCTATCATTAAGACCACAAGGAGTATAGCGATGATAAAGTTTTTGTCTAGGTATGTTTCACGTGAAGTACTAGACCAAATCTACAAATTGTTTCTTAGACCTCAACTTGATTATGTTGATATCGTTTATCATAAAAATGACCCACAAATGACCTTTGATGTTACAAAAAGATTTGAACAGAGACAGTAGTGTGCAGCTCTCTTTGTAACAGGTGTATGGAGAGGCACAAGTAGGCTACAGCTCTACGATGAATTAGGGTGGGAAAGCCTATATAATAGAAGATGGTTCAGAAGACTATGGCACTTCCTCAACCTGCATACCAATTCACAAATTTTCAGAAATGTTCGCTTTTCTAATACATATCTCCAGAATGTGCTTGTTGAATGGAATGCACTGACAGAAGATGTTCATGAGTCAAATACGCTAGGGGAATTGAAAAGCAAGCTGCTTGCAAAGGGTCCAGTTAGTCACAAGTCAAGGTTTCTGCCTTCAATTAGTCAAAATTTCCTTCTGGTATAATTTCACGACATTAGGTCACATATGACAAAATATACTTTCTTGCTTCATCCGGTAATTGCAATATAAACAGGTTGTCACATAGCTCTTGGAAAGTGTAATCTTATATCATACTAACAGCAGACTACACGTTTTTCTTATAAGAAACATGCCTATAAGAAACATGAGGCTAAAATTGGGCAAAAGTTAAGAAACATTTAAGAAACACAAGCAGCATGAGTTTCAACTAATACAATGAAAGAACTGTCTCTACAGGAAAATATTTTATTACACTAGAAGGAAAGTAGAAACCATCCTTCATATGCCTTATAAATCATAAGCATCCTTTTCTTGCTTCACAGGTGCCTAATCTGGCTTGTTAATGTTATTCGAAGTCTTATGAATTTATGAAATATGTTTATTAAATATTTGTTCTTGGCCAACAGAGTAGGCAGAGAGATACGCGACTTCTTAATCATTGGTGCTATGATTGAAGGCTGATTGAAGACTGAATAAATTTCTAAATCACAGAATATGGATCTTTACACGTGAAGCCATTAAGGCCCAGGCCCCTTCCGGAATACAACAGCGTTAGCATAAGCACCGACTACATGGGGGCTCAAACCACCTCCAGGCACGTAGACAACTGAACTAGATTGGAGGGCCTAGAGGTAGAAGTCGATTTAAGGCCCGGTGGAGCGTTTGTATGTTACAAATCTGCTGCAATAAGTGAAAAGTATTTGCCAAAATAGTCCTGTCTGATAGGCATGCTGTTGAAAGATGAGATTCATGGCCTTGCCCCCAGAAATCTTTTTTCAGGCAATGCCCTTTAGAACGTCGGAAAACGCCCTTGTTGCAAAGTAGAATGTAATTGTGTCCATCGATCTTCATGCTGAGGGGAGACCGATCCTTCAATCAAGCTACACTGGTGTTTCCTTTCCATTGTTGCATATGTATACAGCAATGCTAGAAGCAAAGCATCTCATCCCATTGGGTTGAGGAAAAAGCAAAACTTATCCCAGATATCTGCCATTTGCTACATAGAATGCTCTCAGAAGGAAAAGTGTCCTATTCCCCAAAATATAACCTCGGTGAATTATTGGGACAATGTCCCTCTGCCCCCAGGTTCTACGGGCCTGACCACCCCTAAATAATGGTATAAGGGGGCTCAATCCTCCTAAAAAATTATGAATTTGGCTGTCCAAACCACAGATGTCCAAAAACTGACGTAAATATGATATATATATATAT